>RCWM02000385.1:0-600000 GCA_003667255.2 Euschistus heros | reverse complement strand
TTAAATTCAATAACGGCTTGTTGTTGGCACCTAATTTATTAGTAATAATTGGTGATGTGTGATGAAAAATTAGTCTGTTATTAAAGATAAAAAAATAGCCTTTGAACCAGATTTTTATTTTGTTTCATTAGGGAGCAAATCAATATAAAATAATTAAATAATTGAGTATAGGAAAACATACGAGACTAACGAGTCTTTTCTGAAGAATTGGTAGAATCGAGAAAGAATCTACACATCTCTTATAGGATAGAATAGAATGGAAAGAAAAATTTATTTTGTGACAAAGCAACATTAGATAATACAGAATAAAATCAAGCTGGCCTACAAATTTTTAAAATAAAAAGTGAATACAAATTTACACTAGAACAAAAAAAATTCTATGAATTGAAAAAAAAAAAAAAATTAGTCAATATAGGAATAAATATTATAAAAAGAATAGTGGAGAGAAAACAGAAAAATGATAATATATATATATATATATATATATATATATATATATATATATATATATATATATATATATATATATATATATTTTAACATTATTTTTACAAAACATTCATTATCATAAGAAAACTAAACATTTAGGATATTTTTTTACGTCCGACATTATGAGTCATCCAAATAATCAGAGAATTCTCCATCTTTTGTTAAGTTTGGAGGGCAAGAAGATGATGGAAAAAGAGTAGAGTGTTTTAAATATTCCAAGGAAGAAGCATTGCGAATTTGAGGAGGAAGAGAATTCCAGAGATTATAGGATCAGATATAAGAAATGAAAGTTGGAATGCTGCAGTAGTTCTGTAGGATGGAGTATATTGTGTTTGTCCATTATAATTTTATCATTGTACAAAAAAAAAAAAAAAAAAATCCACTTTGCAAATTCTCATTTAAGAAAATAATCATTCGAAATGTTCTAGATTTCATTTATTTCTTATATAATGCTTAATGTTACTATCGCCTTTCTGTTCATTGGGGGATGTACTTAGGTTTTTCTTTTTGTTCTTTTAATAGTTTACCACGGCTTTAGGACCAATATATAACTAATTGAAAAATAATATTTATTCTAGGATAACAAAACTACTATAATATGAAAAACTTCTCTCTTATGAAACATGAAAAACGTCGTTCTTTTAAACAGGAATGTTGTATAAAAATTGCATAATTATGTATTAAAAAACTAGTGCCTAACACTTGTAGAATTTCGAATTTTGGAAAAATGGACGTTTGGAATCGACACAGATGTAATAATATTTGAAATTTAGAAATATTTTCACCTATTCAATGTACTGATTGAATTTCTGGTATAAGTTACGAGTGGCTCAGCAGAGAGAGCAGGGCTGGGATCTCTATTGGCCTGTGTTTTCCTTCCATAAGTGGGGAGATATGTTTTGTTGTCTGATTGTGAGTTTATATTCTGTATAAAGCGTATATAAGGATTGTATTTTTAAGATTAAATATATATTTTTAAAAAATATATATTTTCCGTTATTATTGTTTTTAATTTATTTGTATCATTTTATAAATTGTTAGAGGTTCTTTTTTTTTTTTATCTTAGTGTATGTATCGTTGGAATGGATCCATGAACATATTACTTATCGTACCTAATTGAGACAGATTCTAAATTTATTAAATTAAAGCTTACAAGATATAGCCAGCCCCTAGTGCAACTTAGCAGTTGCATGTGGTCAAGGCATTGTACTAAATCCATCCGTGTATCGATTCTGTCAGAAAACTGTTCTGGGTCACACCTAGCCTCTATAAAGTGCTATAGATATATATAGATATATACATTATTGTGTGCAAAAGGTCGGGTCGTTTTTATTTTTTTATATGTAGTTAGTGTTGTGCTTTTGTATAAAATCCAAGTTTTGAATCTTGAAGCGTCACCGCTCTCAAATTGATAGCATCAAAGTGTCAAATTTTTCGAACTTTTCTTGGTGCGCCCAAAATATCTGCTAAATATTCACAATTATACTATTTTTGCTCTATGCGCCCTGAACGTCACTTAGGGCATTCTTCATTGTAAATGGTTTTAAAAAAGAGTAAGTTTGCTATAAATCAAACACAATGCAGTTTTATTGTGGCTAATGCTTCTATACCTAAATAGCTGACTGAAACATTTCTATGCAAACAAATTAGTCTATTGGTCTATATAAAATACATTTATGTTTCCTTTACTTTCTGAAAGTATTAATATATAACTTTTAATATATTTATAATACACTTTTAACTATATGTGCTGATAAATATGTGCTTTGTAAATATCTCCGGTTATCCGAACTTTTGGCCGTTGCGCCTTACCCCTTGGTCCCTTAAGGGTGTCGGATTACTTGGTTTCCTAATAACTCACACAACTTTTATTGCTGTTATTTCCAATTTAAATTGCATTTAACCACAAAACAACTTTTTTTTTTTTTTAGTGCATTTTTAAGAAAACATTCATTTTAAAAAAATTGTTATCTATGCAGTGCCTAATATTCCAAGTGCCTCTTTTTTACTGTGGCCCTTACTCAGGTTAAGGAAATGCAAGGCTTGGGGACGAGCACCTCCCAAGTGGGGCAGGATCTGATTAAATATTGAAAGACATGGAGGCCAAGTTCCCTAGCTCCTCAGCAGGACTGTCCTCAAACATTTGCTCTGAACCTGCAGTGATAATATTTAGTTTGTAGTTTTTTGTTTAATTTATAAAAAACGTTTTAAAAATAAGGGTTTATAAGGAAATGACTTAGAATAAACAGCACCTCAATGAAAAAAAATAATTAGTACTTCTTTGTTATATTATGAAAATGAGGTGTGTTAAAAAATGTCGGTTACTGATAACATAAGCTAGGAAATCGATACTCAAAAAAAACAAAACAAAAAAAAAACAGGAAGTATTTGGTTATAGGCCAGTAAAATAAGGGTTTGGTGAAGAAAAAACTGCCGAATTTTATTCTCAGTGGATTTTTATGTTTTATTGGGTGATGAATCCAAATATTCTTTGCTATCACAGCAGCCATCATTCATGGGATTCATACCCAACATCGGAAAAAAAAAAAAAAAAAAAAAAAAAAATCAATGTTCAGCTTAAAGAATTCTGCCTATAAACCATACATTATTTTTACATAAAAAATCTGCCGCATCCTTGGTAAAAGGGATCTACAATTTTATAGACTTGAAAAAAAAACAGAAATCTTACTGAGACTATCTTTATAGCCAATCTTTTAGTTCCTCAATAGGTGCAACTTAGAATTTCAGAAGAGCATGCAGTATCCAATATCTAAGATGTTGTGACCTCCCTTCAAGGTTATTTTGAGCATTTATTGCTATTGCCTATTTATGGTTTTGACAATAGAAAACATTCTATTGTTTTCCCTTCTATTTTTTCAATAGAGAAAATTTCCTTGTAGAAAATTTAGTTTAGTTTATTTCCGTTGGTAGTAATATTCTGCATCCAGAGGCTAATTTGAACAGGAAAACAACAGTGAAATGTCTTTTGAGTCCTATCTCAATCTTAGCAAATTTCAACATTCTCCCTGAAAATGATCAATTTACCAGGCCATCAAAGACGTCCACGTTGCATTAGGACCAACTGACCCTAATGATATTTTTCCTTGTTGATATAGTTCCTTCACTTACCTCTTCTGCTGCTTTTTCACATTTCTTTTCCTTCTCAGATAACGCTCATTACCATAGCTGACAGTGGACTCAATTTACTTCTTCGAAAAAAGAAAAAGATTCAGAAATCCGCATTCGCCCGGTCCCGATTATCAACAGAGACGTGCATTAGCAGGCCCTTGTGGTACACAAAAAACTCACTCCGATATAATTGCGTCGACTCGGACATAACATCTGGAATCGTTTCTTTTTAATGATTAAAGGACATATCCGTTCCTTATAATAAACGTATTAATTGTAGACTAATTGCAGATATCGGGGTCCAATTATATCTCCCCCTGTAATTAGTAAGCCCTTTGTAGTATCCTTTCGATCCTCACTTCTTATTGTTGTAAGCCGGAAAGGGTTCCTCCTTATACCTGCTCAGTTAGAAAATGCGTAATTGTTTTAAAATCATAATTCAAGAACTCAAATGATCCATCCTGTATACACAATTATCTATGAATGCCTGGGCTAGTTAATCAATAGCTATATGCCTTGTTTTACTGTTATCTGTGATACTTGATTCTAAATACGCAGAACAATAATCTGATCCCGCGGTACGCCCAAAAGGTCGGTTTACAGATTTCAATGAAACATGTTGTTTATATTTAAAAGTGTATTATAATTATATTAAAAGTCATATATTAACCTTAAATAATTAAAAAAGAAATATAAAAATACTTTATTTAAACTAACAGACTTATGTTTGCTTATACTTGTTTCAGCCAGCTATTTATAAATAGAAGCATTTGCCATATTGCAGACAGTTTAGTTTAATTTTAAATATAAAAAAGTAATAACTCTCTTATACTTGTTCAGAAATGAATTCGTTGCCGTACATTCTGCTGACGTGCAACTTCATTATGTTGAACTATATTTCAAAAAATCACAGACAATACAAAAAATCTCCAGAATTTCATACATCAACTCATGAATAATAATTGTTGTGTCTTTCTTACTTATTTCTTTTCGCTTAATGTTTACAGGGATAAGAGTAGCTTCTGAAATTAAATGAGAAAAAAAAATGATCTTGTAACATAAAATCATTTATAAGACAATGACTCTTTGGAATAGAGGTATTCATAAGTATTCAATAGTTATCTAATTTTAGGATTCTTGTTCGTACCAGTCTCGTACCAAAATACTATAAACTACTCGTCATTTTCGACTGCTCGAACATTTACGAAACCAGCATTCATCAACGCTCCCCATAAATTATAAAATACTTATTTACGTAACAGTTATTAGACCCATTTGGACTTACTAAGTTAAGATTTGGGGATCCACCTTCCAATTCTTCTCGTATCCAACCTTTACAATTCAAAATCCTTCATAAATTTTCAATTCTCCTTATTATGTCACAAACAAACTTGTCCATAAAAATTTTAATGTTCCATATGCTGCTGATTTGACACAAACTTGATACCTATCCTTTTATAGTAAACCGCATACCCACTCAAATCCTGTAGTCTCTCGACTTGCCTCACACTCAATTCCCGATAATTCTCCGAGGTGTCTGAAAAGAAGATGACCAAGAGAACTTCTAATGTAGAACCATTAAAGTGCTTCTAGTGAGTAGTTCTTTGCATGCTGTTTACATATCATTGTAACACAAGACTTTTTTTTTTGTTAATGTATGATGCTAGAATCATAGGTGAATAGGTTTAATTGTAGAATTTACTCTAGCATTTGAATAGTGTGCATAGATCTGAATGTAACATTCTGCCTCTGATCTATGTCGAGTAACTAGTTATGGTGAGTGTGATCGAAAATGATCATGGTTGATGTAGCAGGCAGAGTGCTTTACTTACATTGGATTATTTGTGTAGTATACGTGTGTGTATTTTTAAAATTCAATTATACAGCTTTTTATACATAATCACTTCGAAAATGATAATCGATTTAGTAAATATTGTTATTATTTAGTAAATATTTGTAATATAGGACTTGTGTTAACAAGTCTTAAAGCCAAAAAAAAAAAAAAAAAAAAAAAAAAAAAAAAAAAAAAAAAAAAAAAAAAAAAAAAAAAAAAAAAAAAAAAAAAAAAAAAAAAAATATTGTTATGTAGAAATAAGATTTTTTTTTTTTTTCTTTTTGAGCACCTATTGGATAGAATTCTTGTATTTATTTTTGGAATGGGATACAACTAAGATGTTTGGCCTTTTTCTGTACTATGTACCCTGTAAGGCCTGCAGAAAAGTTTTGTTTTCATGGGGTGAGGATTTCTATGAAGGATATATTTAGGTGATGGGGCTCACCCAAATCTTGTTGTGGGGAAACTTAAGACTAACTATTTACACTTACATACTATAAAAAAAAAAATGTCCTTATGTTTACATTTCTGGCCAGTGACCAGTGTATGTAATAAATAGTTTGAATTTTAACAATAATATGGCCTGGTGTTTTATTAATATCAGAAAAAATGATCTGTAATTCTTAAACTTTGAACCCCTTTCAATAAATTATTGTTGTAGGGACTTTGATTGAAAGTGTTTTTGTTTCATGTGTGTATATTCCTGTTCTACACCCATCTTATACGGATATAAAAAATTCATTGAATTCTCTTTACAAAATAACACCCATCCAATGCCAGTGGAACTTACACTACTTGTGACCTTGTAACTTGCGAGATAGCTAGCACAGGATCCTACGAACTTTGTAACTAGTCATTGTTAGTTTGGGACAATGGCTTGCAGCATAGTGTCGTTAAGTAATTAACAGAATCGATAATGTAACCTCATTAGTTATTAATGAAGCATCCTTGGGTCAGGAGGGTATTAATAACCCCCTCCATTACTTAATTATAATATCGATATTATAGAAAATCGATATGGACATGGTTATTTATCTGTTCTAATTTTGATAAAAATTCTCAAATTGATAATAATTAGTAGTTATATTTTGTATTTAACTGCTACTAATAAAAACCATTATTGTTATTTTTTTTTTAATAATAATTTTGGTCCGAATGTGATTTGATATAATTTTCTTTGAAATATCTCCCCTTGGTTGGTCCCTTAACTTGTTTCGAATTATCCCTTTAGCTCTCTGCATTTATCATCCAATTCAGTGCCCTAAGTGGATCTCCATTACGAAGAGAGGAAGACCAGGGTGAATCAATAAGCGGTCACTATTGGCCCAAGTCCAACTAGTACCCTCCATTGTTCCACCACAGATTAATGTTATTGAATGATTCTAATCGAATATTTTCATCATATTGTTTTATATAGAAATAAAAAAAGGGTTATTTTTCACCATGTTGCCAAAGATTTATGATCTTGTAATCTTCATATCTTATTTATGTAATAGCTTATTCGTTCTATTTTATTTTTAAGTCCACATCTAGTTGAATTTATTACCCTAGGTGCTTCAGGATGTCTATAGAATATAATATAAAATGGAAATTAACAAAAACTATTAACTTTACATTTTTTTATTTATTTACTTACATGATATTCCACTAATCACTGTTGAACAGATCTGCTACCTAGGACATGGACAAACGTCTAACTTGGAATCCACATACAAGACTAAAACGACAAGAAACTGCCCGTCGTTACAGACTACTTCAACATTTACTAGACAAACGTACAAAGCTCCCAATTAATTACAAAAGACTCATATACATGACTGTGATTAGACCTATTTGGAAGTACGGAGTTGAGCTTTGGGGCTCCACTAAACCATCCAATTCTTGTATTCAATCCTTACAATCCAAAATCCTTCGAAAAATCCTCAATGCTCCTTATTTTGTCACCAATAAACTTATCCATAAAGATCTTAATGTTCCATATATTGCTGATTTATCCCACACCAGATATCTATCCTTTCATTGTAAGCTCCATAATCACTCAAATCCGATAGTTTCTCAACTTGCTTCCCACTCCATTCCTGATAATCGTCCAAGGCGTCTGAAACGAAGATGGCCTAGAGACCTTCTAGTGTAGAATTTTTAATAAAATGTACTTTGGCAAAACATTTACTTGATGTATTTATTTTGTACAGTTGTAAATGTCAATAAATGTGAATAAAAAAAAAAACTTACAAATTATTTGAGAACTATCGGGGATGACAATTTTCAGAATTCTATGTAAGATTTTCATTTCTCTAACCCACTTTATCTTCCTTAATAATTAATATACTCTACGTTATAAAGGTTTTCTTCAAGGAATATATAAAATAGATCAAAAATGAAGAAAAATGCCGCAGACCTTATCTTTCTGTTCCAATCCGTTGCAGATATACGATAATTCATAGATTTTTGGAGGAAACCACTTTTTTTTGCCATAAAAGCTGTATTATCGCCTTAAACATTTTTCAAATTTTGACCACATTTTGGGATTTAGCATTTAATTTCCTATAAGAGAATAGTGTAGTAGAACCTAAAAAACAGCTTGATCTTCACCTTATTTAGGGAGGTTACAATGTCTTATAATACTTTAACGCTTACTGTTTTTCGGCAAAAAAAACTATACACAAAACTACAAATCTCACAAAAAACTTACAAATTTAACCAGCTTTTATATGACTAGTTACAAAGATCGTAGTATTATAAGACATTGTAACTTCCCTAAATAAGGTGAAAATCAAGCAGTTCTTTTGATGCCAAAGTTTGTAAAATTCAATGTTACATGCACTCTGCTTTTATAGGAAATTTAATGCTTATTAGTTTAATTATTATATAAATAATAATAAGTATTAATTACACAATAAGACCTATTGACATCTTGGTGTTGGAATTTTTTTTCTAGGTTCCCTTTTATATTTTTTTATACGTATACAAGTATATAATAGGGATTCATCTAAAGCTAATTATCATCTATATAATTACAAAAATCTATTATAATTGAATGGGTCCGCCGAAAAACATTCTAAGGGACAAACAAAATTTTGAGTAATCAGTGAAAGAAAATCATAATTTAAAGTTCTTGTTAATTTTGTAAGTTAGATTTTTTTTTACCTTGTAATTTGTTATATTTACATGTATAATAACATAATGGATTGCTATATCATACTATGATGTCCTATTTAAAATGCATTTAAAAAACTTTAAAATCACCACATCGGAAATTTTGTCGCTTAGAACGTTTTTCTACCCATTTAATTAATGAATTATTGAAATTAATCGGGCAAATTATTGGGAACTCGTGATTATTCCTTGATTTTGATAATTCCTTTTTAGGAAGTCTAATCTTTTAAGTTCTTCGCTGACTGATTCGACCCACAGTTTGTAATGGAATGAAGAAAACAATCCGAGACATAGTTTTGTAAATTTCTGGAGTGTACTGATTTTTATTGGCACGGTAAAATACAGAACACGTTTTCTATATCGCTTAACGTAATATTTTCGCTCTTTAATAGGATTTTAATTAATTAATATTTAATGGTTTCTTTCAATCAATAAATTAAATATTACATGAAAGTTAAACCTTGAAGAAAAAAAAGTCAATAATCTTTTAAAATATACATCACCAGTGTCTTGGCGCTTAACGTGATCTTGAGGCACCTGGGTCCATATAAATATGATGCATATCGAAGATGTGGTGTTCCCTTAGCAGCAATCTCAACTACACTATGCATAACATCGAATCATTAATATGTAATGGGCTTCGAAACATGTTACCAGCTGAAGTTAAGGGAGTATCTGATAATTGTTTCATGTAAAGTGCATATGGTTATACGTGATGATATGATATGCCTGTTACAAGTAGAGCAGTTAGTGAATACACTAATGATTTATTTATATCCCCCTTAAATTAAGTTATTTTTTGTGTTTTAATAGAAGTATTTGATAAATATATGTATGGAAAATATTAAAACCTAGAAACCACAATGTGGAAAAAATGGCTGAAAAACTTAATAAGAATGAACCATTTCAGGTTCGAAATACTAATTGTTAAATAAATATTCTAACTAAATAAAAGACTGGAAGGTTTTTGGGATTAGATTGGCAAGGAAGTATTTACCGAATTGATAAGTTAAGGATACTTATAGGGAAATACAAACAAGAAAACATCCAGAAAACAGAATGAAAAGATGAGGATACATC
The DNA here is from genome assembly GCA_003667255.2 of Euschistus heros. NCBI lineage: Eukaryota > Metazoa > Arthropoda > Insecta > Hemiptera > Pentatomidae > Euschistus > Euschistus heros. The sequence continues at coordinate 590,312 of RCWM02000385.1, read as the reverse complement.
ACTTTGAGAGAATAAAAGATAAGGAAAAGAAATAAAGATGCAATGTAGTTGAAAATGTATACATTTGTGCGGTCCATTGCTGTCTTCTTCAAATAAATGTGTGTGTGTACACATATACACACACACATATATTCAAATAGTAGACCTTATTATGTTTCTCGATAGTTTATGATTCTAACAATCATTATAAAAAATCTGACAATCAATACATGTTTTTGTTGTTGCTGTTTTTTAAATGTTGTATCAACTTTAATTTTTTTTTTACAAATAAATTTATATCTTAAAAACACCAACTATTTTGTTGGTTTCAATATACATTTCAAAATTACCACTTAGCTAAAAGAAAATAGGTAATTCTTTTCAGGTTAACATTAATGCCTTTTAAGAACAATACCAGTTGCATATTGAGCGATTCTTATTATTTATTTATTTAGGTAATTTACTGTAATTTATAGATAGTACTATCTACTCAATAAGTGCATATCCAGCTTTTATAAATAAAACCAAATTCTTTTTATTGCTATCTCAGCGACTGGTTCGCAGCCCTGTTGAAGCAGCTACACTTAACTGATAAAGTCATGAATTAAGAAACTAATTGTGTCTAATGGTGTTTCGAAATGGGAAGTGTTTTCTTTCTTATTTCAAAAAACTTGTACTTAGACTTTCTGTTACATTCCTTTTTTTGTTGGATTCTGTCCACCATATTTTTCTCTTTGTTTATTTGGTTAAATTTTTTTTTTTTTTTTTTTTTTTTTTTGGGTAAAGTTAATGTGCCTGTTCGGAGTTGACGTTTAAGAAAATCGTTGTTTTTAACATAAACAATTATTATTTTTAACTCCTCACTAGTTAAGGAGTAACGCTTACCCTAACTTATAGTCATGTTTAAGAATGAATTAATTTGTATTGTGTTGTTTATGAATATATATGACATCGAATATTTAGTTTCGATCTGAGATGCAATAAACAATGTATATATTATTTTATTTTTTGAAGAGAAAAGATTTGACCCGGTCGAGATCCCGATATATATATATATATATATATAATTTTTTTTATATTATATATATTTTTTTTTTTTTTTTTTTTTTTTTTTTTTTCTCTTCTGTAGTAACCCTGCAGAAGAGGCATTTATTTTATAATTGTGCATACACCATGCAAAAAGCATATTATATGCATACAATGTTTTAGTTGGTGTTTCTTCTTTAATGCAATTCAATATTTTTAAGTTTTAATAACTTTCACCAAAAATAAAATAAAATAAAAAAATAATTAAAACTGAATTGAATAAACTGAAAAAGAAAAATGAGTATAAATAAAAATAAAATGAAAAATATGTCAATGCACAATTAGTTGTTCTCAATTCTTCAAGTAGTGCTACTGCAGTTTTAAATCATTGCTGTATTCCAGTAGTTCCTTTTTATACTTACGGTATAAAGCTTCTTGTTGAAGAGGCCATGTATATACATATATACACATATATATATATATATATATATATATATATATATATATATATATATATATATATATATATCATTTATATTTCAATATTGATATATATATATCAAATCCATGTTTCTTCGATAATTCTAGTTATCACCAATTTTAATTAGCTAATACTAGCTACCGACCAGTTAATACTAGTTTTTACGAAAGAGCTTGTGGTGTACCTCGTCAGCTCTGTAAGGCCTTGGGCGATAGTGAACAGTACATTTCTAGTACTATCGAATTTATAAAGAAAATTAAGTTATATAATTGTATTTAATGTTCTTTACTTTATTAATTACTATTTTTTTTCTCTTTATTTTTGTATCTATTTATTTATTTAATAATTTTCCTTTTTCTTGTTTATTTATTTTTTTAATATATTTTTTTTTTTTTTTTTTTTTTTTTTTTTTTTTTTTTTTTTTTTTTTGTAAATCTTATTTATGGCAGTTTTTTGCCCTTAAAAACAAACAACAACAACGAAAGAGCTTTTCTGGAGTTTTATCTTTGAGAATTCTAGTTTTCACTAATTTCGGGTTTTGCTAGTAATATTAGTAAACTAGTATTTTACTAGTAAATACATAATTTTAGCTCGAATACGAAACATTATTAACGCTTGTCACAAGCAGCCAAGCCTTTAAGTCGTTTTTTCTACCGATTTGTGCGTCGATCTCAATCTGAAAAATTATGGTTTATGTTTAATATATAAACTTTAATTTTTATTTTTTTTTTATTTTAGATGTTTTTAATGAAATACTATTGAAGGCAACGTGCATTTAAATGTAGTTTTTATCTAATATTTATAGTATTAGAATACATTCTATTGTAATCATGTTTCCACATATTTAATTACTTTGGTTATTTTGGCAGTTGTATGTATCAATAATTATATTTTTAAAATAAATAAAGAATATTAGGATATGCTTTAATTTCACTCATATTTTAATATCACAATAATCATATAAAAGAGCAAAACATTCAGTTTCATCAGCTTGGATTTTTTGATGTAATTAATAAAATATACCTCTCAATGTTATTTTAGTCCTCTGAAAATTTCATTATACACAGTTATTTTTATTTTTATTATTATTTAAATTTTTAAAAATTCAATCCATTGACAGGATTAAATTTGAAAATAAAATAATATGAACAGAAGTCTATATAATGGAATGGCGTCTAATTCACTGCAGTGGAGAATGGAGATAATTATTTTTAAAAAAGAGAAGTTTCAGCTAATTTGACAGCGAACATTTGTCACTACCAAGGCCAATTTCACCTAGCGTTGACCCATCATTGAAGATTTCGGTTTTAAAATAATTATGAGAAGGATTCATGGGCTACTTTTTTTTTTTTATCACTTTTTTATTATTATTTTTTTTTATTAAAGTATTTATTCGTATGTGTTTTATATAAATATGTGTATTTAAAAACTCAAAAACGCTCGAGTTATCCTATTTATAACTTCAGGAAATATTTCTGAAGAATTATTTACAATTAAAAACTCATAAAAGAACAAAACAACTTTTTACGATTTAGTTTTTGCATTACCAAATTTAGGGTCCCGAAATGACGGCAGGTTTAAAGTTTATACTACCAACATCAAAAATAAAAATATGTATCGAACTGCATTTGACTCTCTTTCTACATGAAAAAAATTACAAAAAGTAAAATTTTGCTTCATTTCGTTAAACAGCAATTAGTGTAAGCTTCAGATCTGCATCTCCTGTCCCATCTGAGCTGTTGGAATACAAAATGTACAATTTTTCAAAAAATATTATTTCATGATAATTCATAAAAAAAATTAGGGCTTATATAATATAATTTATATTATTTGTTGTTATACTACTAACATATATTAACAAATAAAAAATATATCTGATTGGAATTGACTCTTTTTCTGCTTTAAAAAAAAATTTACTAGAAGTGAAATTTCGATAGATTTTACAGTCAATCTGTCCTGTGATTTTCATATAGAATAGAAAATTATAGGTAAATAAACTACTGAACCTTTATTTTTCTCGCAAAATCATAAACAAGATAGTTTTCGTTTCATTCTTCTAAGACAAATACTTATAAACTTATGAATGTTCTAGTAAACCCTTATAATTGCCAAATTAAAACGGTTTTCAAGTCTTAAGACATAGAGAAAACAACTTGAAAAGTTTTATAATTTTTAACCAATTGAAGCAACCACCTCTGGACCACTTTTAATGGAATCACCCTTTTATCAGTTAATTGAAATTTTTTTAACACTCTAATAGAACTCTGGTATGTTATATACTTTGTAGAAACTCAAACAGCTGAAGTGTAGCTTGGACAGTTATACCCCCCTCATCTGGGTCTGAGAGAGCATTTTTCGCGCTCTCGGCTGACAGACCTCTGCATTACAGTAAAAGGCATTTGGAAGTTTTCCAAATTGCACCGACTTTTGTGCTCGTTTGAAATAATGAAAGCTTTAGATCCAACCGTTGTTATGTCCGTTTTTCATGGGCATTTCCCTGGTAATATAAGAGATACGTTTGGGAAATGTTTTGTCATAATGTATACTTTTATCTAAGTGAGGCGATACGTTTCACCTTTCACATTCTATTCTTCACTACTTCTATATCATAGGCCCTGGAATCAGTAACAGTAAATTATGTGGATATGAATATAAACTGAAGCATTATGAAAATAAAAATACGATTATTTAAAATGTATTGATTGTAGTAAAATAAGAGTACCTAATAAAAATTAAATTTTATAAAAAAATATAATAGTTCAGATCATACGTGTTTTTTATTGTTTTGGTCAGATTACATATTTATTATTCTTCAGTTAGTTTATCTGTGGATTAGGCTCTCATATTCTTGATTCCGTTTGAGTCCTTAAATTCCTTTAATATAAATCATTTATTTTCCTTAATAAATAACCCGCTCTGAATCTCACTCTTATTGTTTGTTTTTTTGTTATTTCATTTGACTAATATTAACTGGCCGGACCAAGTACAAACTTCGGTTGTCCATCTAGACGGTTAAACCGAGTTTCCACCGAGTGAAAAATGGATGATATTCCTTAGAAAATCATATTTCATGAGGTATCAAGAATAAATTATCAAATTACAAATCCTTTGATTTTATTTAAATACATATAAGAAACAAAATTTTAATAAAATTCGAAGTTTATATAACATCATCGTGAAAATCTTTTCATTTTTTTTTTATATTTTCATGAACTCTGGAAACAACATCTCTCGAGAAGTCAACAGAAGGATAGCAACAGCGAGACGTTGCTACTTTAGCCTTGCGAAGCATTTTAGAAGCAGGTTTCTGTCTAGCAGGACAAAGATCACTCTCTACTGAACCTTGGTCCGTCCTGTTTTAACCTATGGATCAGAAGCAAGGGCCTTTAAGAAACTAAAGAAAGGATGAAAATAGGCTTCTGATCTTTGATAGATCAATTTTGAGAAAGATTTTTGGTCCTGCCAAAGAGGGTGGAATTTGGAGAAGAAGAAGAAATGTCGAATTGGCTGGCCTGTATGGGGATACAGACTTGGTAAAGTTTATCAAGATAGGACGACTTCGATGGGCCTGGCACCTCGCCCGCATGGATGACTCGGCGATACCCAGTAGGATACTGTCCGGAAGGTTATATGGCCGAAGTAAAGTTGGCAGGCCAAATGTGAGATGGGAGGATTCAGTGACATTGGACGCACGGACTCTGCTGGGAGTCCGGAACTGGAGAGCTAGGAGAGACAGGATTGACTGGCGAAAGATTTTGGAGGAGGCCCAGTCTCGGTGACGGGATGTAGAGCCACCGATGTATGTATGTATGTATGATATTGTTATGAAAAGCACGTTTCTCCATTCTTGTATGCCCATCATGTTCATAGTCGTTGAATTTTCTGCTTCTCAATATGTTTGAAGTAATAAAGGCTTTGAATTTTTTTTTCTTATTTATTTATTTTTTGCAACCATAAATCATAAGTGTTGTCCTATTCTTTGCGGATCCTCTATGCATATGATCGGTCTTCATATTTGCAATAACACTCACTGATGGTAACATAAATCTTCCAGCATAATCATATCGTTTTTATGTCCTTATTAACTTTTTGCCGTTTATTATTTCACTTGTTTGTACTTTCGCGTAATGGGTATTGACCGTAGTTCGTGTAAAATGACTTGAATGGCGTTTTTTTTTTTTTCAATTGTTGAATCGTTCTCTATCATATTTTCTTTATTAGGCTAAAATGTCTAGGGTACCGCCATCAAATAATCAATGCCTAGCTGTTTAAGTCACTAAGTGCTCGTTAACGTTTGGTATTATCTATTTTATGGAAGACTGTCTTGTGAGCCTGAAACGAGATTTAAAAGACTAATCAACTTTTTTGTGAGGTTTTGTTTTTTTAGGAGGGGGGATCTCCAGACGTTTTCACATATCTCACTGGTATAATGAAATCGGGTTGCTTTACCCCAATTCCCGACTTCAATACTTCCTACCAAAAAAAACCCTCCTATATTCGTGACCTTACCCTGCGCTCCTCTATCCGCCTCTTAAATACTAGAATCCAACCAATCAATCTGTACACTCCTGCGCATCGAACTGCATCCTTCGAAAAATCCTTTATTATCCGCGCTTCCTCTATATGGAATTCCTTGCCCATATCATTTTGAAAATGCTCTTCTCTTACTTCCTGTAAACATCATCTCTAAATTTCCAATCTTCTAATATGAATATAAAATATGTAATTTACATGTAAATGTAAAATAGGAATGTGTATGTAATAGTTATTAAAATAGTATACTGAATTTGTATTTTTTTTTACAGATTTCTCATTTAGTTTGTAACTCGTGATGTAATTAGTAATCAATTATTATACACAGACGATTGCTCTTTGATTGCACTCATATGAGACGGTGATAATGAAAGTGGTGTAAGCCAAGGTTCCTTCATTTCGAGAAAACGAAGGTTTTGCAAACGTTCTTATTAAAAATTACATAAGATAGAATGGACTGTGTTTCAATTTGAGACAACAATGCTTTAAAGTTTATAAAAATGGGTGATGTAAGTTTTTATAATAAGTTACTATTTGATTTCAACGGGCTAAAATCCATTACACCACTTTCATTTTTATTTGTTGCCCGATATGCTCGCTTCGTTATCTTGATGAAAAATTTATGAAAGAATAAAAATTTCTCAACATGAAAATATGAACAAATTTGAGTTATAGAGATTATAAAAACAGCGCCATATCCACTACTGCCGCCCCCCTCCCACCTAAACTTACTACATTCTATGGAGGAAACATGAAGTTTTATGGTCAGTAGGACCCCCTGAACTATTATCACTATAGAAACATCGGTGAGTGATTTTTGTACTTTCAAACACTTTAAATCTCAACAGGTATCCGTTTTTGTTACATTTGATAATGATATTGTGTTTTTACAGGCTTTAGGTAAAGAGTTTAACCAAATTGACAATATCAGTTAATAGAGCAGAGATAAAGGAGCAGTAATAGTGAATAATCTCAATTTTTGAATTTTTTTGACTTCCACTACATTCATTCTCACCGGCTCATATGTTATTCTTTGAGGACAAGTTGTCCTAGAATTAAGTTTCTTTTCTCCTTCTTCACAATAGTTGATCTGAGGCTGGTTAAGATGGGTACAGTGCCTATTTATTTATATTTATTATTTTTTTTATTAATATATATAAGCCTTGAAACAGACCATTGTTTGTATAGCGTTACAAAAATCGATTAGCTCTGAAGATTAGGAAGTTTGTCCTTGCTTGCTCCTATTCTGGACCAAGGGCATTCGAACATGCTTTTGTGTCCTCTTCGCAAGGTGAGGAAGCCCTGCCACAAAGAGGTTTTAATCAGTTTCCCAAATTTGGAACTTGTCCTGGAGGTCGTAGACGACAATATATAACCCGGCAATCTGTTGTAAACTTCGTAACAAATTAATCACCCGCCTTGTAGTTATTTAGGACCGTGTCGGGAATTTCCTTACAAAATATGAGGTAGTAGCCAAATAGAAATATTTGTCAGAGGTTCCTGATCAGGACATTTATTATATATATATATATATATATATATATATATATATATATATATATATATATATATATATATATATATATATACTATATATATAGATATATACTTTTTAACGAGTAATCAAATAAACTTATTTACTTAATTATAACAGAAATATTAAACATGCGACATTTTACGCATTGTATTGGTTTTAACAATTTGTCGAACAGTGTTAATACTCGGTTTCAAATTACTTTAAACTAGCTTGCTCTCTTTCGTATGAGAGATAATATCTCTACACTTATGAAATGAAATGAAAAAAATAATCTTTATTCTGGGACGTATTGTCCCCTAAGAATAACAAAATTATGTCATAAAATAGTACAATGGTCTGGCATATATATTTTCATACAAAGGTATTTATATATGAGGAACAATAGACATGCAAATACAGTTAAGTAAATAATTGTCTAAATAACTTTAGTAAATAAGATAACATAAGAAGGATAAATGAAATAATACTAAAAAAAAAAAAATAAAATAAAATAAATAACCCTGAGAAAATGAGAAAATATATATACAGAGAATAAACTATGTCTATATGTACATTGGATGAAGAAAATATCTACAGAGATTACGATATATACTTATATACACTGCACTCATTCACTTATACACCTATACACACAACTATACACATATGAATTGTCGATAGATAAAATTTCTTTGTTTAGGAAAAAAACATTTAAAGTAAAAAATAAAAATAAAAATAAGAAAAAAGAATTTTTATAAAAAAATAAATAAAATGATTATTTACCAATGTGGAACAAATAAAAGATTATTATTATATGAAAGAAAATTTTTGAGTCAATTCACCTTTATCAAATTTATTCGATTTGATCATATTTAATAATAATTACTGTTCATATTGACTGGCATCTGACTGGGATAAGAGGAGATATTGGAAAAGGAGTGTTTTAAATGAGCTTAAGGAAGGGGCATGTCTTATTTCAGGAGGGAGGGTGTTCCAGAGGGTAGTGGATCGGGCTAGGAAGGAATGCTGGTATAATGTAGTTCTATGGAAAGGCAAGTATAGGTCAGAGGAACGTGATCTTGTTGTGAATCGGGAGTAGAAGGAAGACTTAAATTTCAACAGATTATAAATGTAGGATGGGCGATGGTGATAAATGACTTGATAAAGGAATGAACCTAGGAAGTATGATTTGCGGGTGGATGGGTAGTGCCACTTCAAGTCCATGTACAGGTGTGAGACATGGGAACGCCTCGGGGTTCCAAAAACAAATCGAACGAAGCAATTCATAATTCGTTTTAACCTCTCTTGGAGACCCACAGAGAGACCCCCAAACACCACGCAGCCATAGTCAAAGAGTAGAAAGATGAGCGAGGAAAATGACATGGCATTGGCCAAATGAGAAATTATTTCATTAATGTGATTACTATATTTCTTTATTTCCAGTGATTCATAACTGAGGATTTTTTTTCAAACGCTTCTGGTGTATGTGAAGTGTTTTAATTTGATCATTTGTAAATGAAATAAAATAATTTTTACTTAACAACAGATTTCTGAGCCAGATGTGTTCGAGTGAGAATCATATTCCCAAAATTTTACATGCAAAGCAGTTATTTTTAACCTGGTACTAATGCATAAATTAATTCTTTTAAGGTCACTTAAAAAACATAATTGAAAGTCAAATATTTAATTTTAATTTATGAGTTGGTAACCCAGATGGGTAGAGAATATTTACCGTTATTAGCGATATATTTTTCGATTTTCACATATTTTAATCTTTTTTCATAATTTAATTGAATATAAGTAAACTTTTTTTATCAATTTCAAGGTCTATATAACACCGTACCTTTACAACCTCTCTTGAATGGAGCTCGCAACCTGTCGGACGATTTTCAAACTTCACGTAACACCACATATTTATGGCTTTTTTAATAAAAATCTATTTGATAATCTTTAAATTTTATAATTACTGAACCTTCCTTGAACTATGAAGATGACGTGGTTAAAATTTGGTACCGACAGGTTCAGCAGTTTTAGTGATTAGTGATCATAAACGAATGATGGGTTTTATAAATTAAATAAATTAAATTATAAAAATAATAAAGTACGAGCTACTTTTCAGTCGTGATCTTTTACCACGAAAACGTCTGAACCAATCTGTACCAAATTTTAACTATAGCTTCTCCATAGTTCATAGAAGGTTTAGCAATAATGAAATTTACTGATTTCCATTTAAATTTATATTTTAAAAAAGCCATAAATATGTGGTGTTACGTGAAGTTTGAATATGTACCGGTCATGCTACAAGAGAGGTAACATTACGGTATTATATAGAGTTTAAAATTGATAATAATATTTACTCATTTCTAATTAAATTGTTATTAATAAAGTGATGAATAAGTGAACCGTGGATCCAAGTGAAGTTTGAAAATCGGCCCGATATATGGTACAGTAGTAACAATATTGAACTAATCTGTAATTTTAACTAAATCATCTTAATAGTTCTTGGAGGAAAACTTCAATTATAAGTTAAAATTGCTTTCTTTTTTTTTATGATAGTGGGTGAAGCCACGACAAGGGGGGATTCCACTTTTTTTATAATTTGAACTGCATCTTGTTGTGTTTGATATTGTTTTGATTATTTTTTACTCTAAAGTTTGTTTTATGAAGGAGTGTGGATTTTGCAAAATCTCTATGTTCTGCTCCAAAGGTCCTAATTTTAATGGCTGTTGTTTGCCAAGTAAATGTGCTGATTATGTGTAGCCTTGTCTATAATCTAGCTTTTTAAATCTTGTGAACATGTTTCATTTAGGTAAGCCTTCTTAAATATTATTTTTTTTTATATGCATTTATTGAAATTTACAACTGTACAGAATATATACATCAAGTAAATGTATTGACAAAGATAATAATAACATGTTAAAACTTGAAAAGAACTACTCATAAGTATCACTTTATTAAAAATTCTACACTAGAAGGTCGCTAGGCCATCTTCGTTACAGACGCCTCGGAGGATAATCAGGAATGGAGTGAGAAGCAAGTTGAGAAACTAACGGATTTGAGTGATTATGAAGCTTACTATGAAAGGATAGATATCTGGTGTGGGCGAAATCAGCAACATATGGAACATTAAGATCTTTATGGATAAGTTTATTGGTGACAAAGTAAGGAGCATTGAGGATTTTACGAAGGATTTTGGATTGAAAGGATTGAATACGAGATGAATTGGATGGTTTAGTGGAGCCCCAAAGCTCAACTCCGTACGTTCAAACAGTTCTAATCACAGTCATGTAAATTAATCTTTTTTAATTAATTTGGAGCTTTGAACGTTTGTCTAGTAAATGTTGAAGTAGTGTGAAACGACGGGCAGTTTCTTGTCGTTTCAGTCTTGTCTTAAATATTATTAAGATATTTAAGTGTTTTGTTGTTTGTTTGTGGCTTCACGTCCGTTCTGTGCCCAACATGGGTAAGATGGAAAGGTTTTCCTACAGACCACTAAAATATTAATGTTAGACTCGGAAGGTCAATATTTATTCAGTAAATAAATTCCATCTTATCCAAGTGGGAATTGATGACACGACCTATTTTTCCCTGCTATTATTTTATAATACTGAAATATGGCGATTTGATTTATGAGAGTTTGGTCTGATTTTTCACCTGTTATACAATTTCCTAGAGATAATTTAATTATTAAACATAAACATTTAAAAAGACATAGAGTTTCCTGATGAATAATTATAATAATGATGTGATTTAAAAAAATGTATTTGTAAGATTTTCTACTCCGTTGAGCTATGTTGGACAATGAAATAAGTGTCTGATATTATTTTTTTAACTTAATTTTTAGCAAGGTATATTTTAACAAATCAGGAATTTTTTTTGTTTTGTTTATGAATAATAATTGAAACAATCTTAATAATGCTATCGATCTGGTAATTAGCCTATTACGAATGTCTAGCATTGCTATTGTTTTATTATACACAGTTTGTCTATTATGATATAAATGAATAATGTATTTTCTAAATGAATATAATATTTTTGATATTTTGGCAAAAGCCGAGATACGTTGCCCAAATTTTAATAACAATTTTAATTATGGATATATAATTGTTCTTATATTAGATTACACATATTTTATTCTTTATTGGAATATTTTTTATCAAATTTACGAGGTTCATAGCAAATATTTAAGGTTTTTTGTTACAATGAATTTTTTTACCGGAGAAAGTCGTGTATTGAAAAATATTAACTGCACAGGAAATAATATAATAAAACCAGAGAGTAATTTAAGAAAAAAATATTTTGTACTCGTAGTGTAATAATATTTCTTTTGAACAATTATTTTTAGTAAGGTAAAGGTAGTAAAGGATATACTGCTACTATAATTAAACTTAAAAAAAAATAAATACATCACCTTTATTACTCACTATAAAATGTTTAATAGTTGCATTCAAAGTTCAAATGAAACTTATTCCGTTAGTAAAGTTTTTTTGTTTTACATAATGAAATTGCGATTTTTAATAATACTGTCATGATAATTTTCTAATCACCTCGTCGGTAGTGTGTCACCTCGAATCTCTCAGCGCTCTCAGGCTAATAAAAACTAGTGAATTATTACTATTTTTTATTACTCATATTATACTATTATTATTGCTTTAAAATGTACGTAATAAAAAGTAAATAGGAAGGGCTAGTCCAACTGTAAATTTATTATGTTTATATACATAACTTCAAAATGATCTGAAAAAAACACAATTTTGTTATATAAAATTGGATTTATAAATTAAAAATTTTTAAAGGTCTTATGTGTGTGGTAGTAGCGTTAAAATAAAAAAAAAAGTAAATACATATTTTTAAAAATGTGTAACATACGCTCTTAAAAGACACCTATTTATTCTTATATAACATACATTAATAATTTTAGTAATATTTTTATTTGTATTTGAGTTGCAACATATATAAAAGTTTTCAATAATTATTATCAGTTCAAATTACAATTCAAATTCTTCGAACTTAAAAAAAATACCTACTCCAGGACCATAGAAGGAAGAACCAGGGCCAAAAAAAGTCATATTTACAAGACTACGAATTGGACATTAAAAATTAAACCTGACAATAGAACATATTCTTGTTGAATGCATAAAATGCCAGAAGCAAAGAAAATATAATGGTATGATGAATCAAGACATTTCAACATTGCTTGAAAATAACTCATATCTCTATAACCACATTATTCACTTTTTGAAACAAACAAATGTGGTGGTACACGGCACCAGAAATAAATAAATAAAATTAATGATGATTTTTTTACACTCGAATGTACGTCAATTTCTAACATAAAATAATTATTGATAAAATAAATACCGTTTTTATTTTTGTTCTATCAGAAAGATGATCATCAAGAAAATTCCACTTCTTAAACATACATAACATACATCTGTACATGGAATAACGATTCAATCCATAACTCGGTGCTTCGCGATCATAAACTCACTTCAATGCATATTTTTTTTTATAAAGTTATCCTTGTAAGTACATTGTTACCTTGAAATTGTTATATATATTTTTTTCCAATCCCATCGTAAGGTAAGACCATTCCAGATGGGTTTATTCCATTTGAAATTCCTCCACGCTCTCTAAAAAACACTCTAGCAGACGTCCGAACCGTCTTACAGAAGTCTTCGGCGACTAACAAGATTGATAGAGGAACTGCCCGTAACCGATGTCCGCCTTCGGGTAGCCGCCAACAAGAGGAAAAAAAACCACCTCCATAAAAACTATTACAGTCTTCTTTTATTTTTTAATTTATATTTTGTTTTTTATTCCGTCCTCCAAACGGCCATATTGAATTATTGATAAATTATTAATGACCTCTCCATTAAATCTTAAAGCCGGAGCCACTTGAGTCTATATCATCTCGTCTGACGTCTTGTCGTCGCAATTAGGGGTTCGTCCGCCGGTGGGTGACGTCTAGGACTTGATGGGACTTCAATATTGTCTGCAAATAGTGCCCAATATGGCTCTAGTCCTTAAGAAGTTACAAAAAAAAAAAAAAAAAAAAAAAAAAAAAAACCTAGGAAAAGAGTAAATAGTAAGAAATACTTAGTTGAACTTAGTTTCCTTTAAAAACAGCTAAGCCCTATTTCGTCTTAATAATATTTTTTTTTTCCTCTTTCACATTTTGATTCACACCTGTTATTAGAGTAACAATCAGTGAATGTGATGAAATTGTAATACTACAGGCCTTGTATGCGTGTGGGAGACTAGCACTCAATAGTACCTCCTCCTGGCATGGGTTAAAGAGATTTATTTGAGCAAATCTCTCATCCAGCTTCTTTTAAGCCTTCTTAGAGTATTTCCAGGTATGTCAGTCGTGGCCATGTCATTAATGAGTATGTTGTTATGTTGTGAAAACGTACATAAAGGTCATGTATATGTTCCTTTACTGTGGGTACTTCTAAATCAGTGTGAAGTGTGTGGTTTGAAATGTACCATGGTGATTTCGTGATTAGTCTAAGTAATTTTGATTGGAATATTTGTATTTTTTTAAGGTGTGTATTTTTTGCAGTACCGTATATTTGTGTGGCCTATGCCTATGGGTTTGGAAGTATTTTTTTAAGTGTGTATATGGGTTTAAGTAAGTAAGTGTATGTATTCAGTCGTTGCCGGAGTTTTAATGTCGACCGTTTATTAAGCATTGGATACAGAAGCTTTAATCTCTTGGTTAGACTGAGACGTTTTTGTTTTACATGTGGGCCTCAGGTCATTCTTCTATCAAATATAAGTAATGAATTTCGTTTGTTTGTGGTAGGGGCGATTGTCAATGAAGACAGGTGGACTAGACTCTTGTCTGAGTGTAAAGGTTATGTGCTGTTATTTGGTGTAATTCAGTTTTATTTTCCATTGTTTGAAGCAGTCTTGTAGTATTGTTAAGTGGTGTTGAAGAGTTAATGATGCAACTGTGGGGTCTTTATGTTTAGTCAATATTGCTGTATCATCAGCGTATGTTGCTGTCAATGTATGAGGGTTAAGTGGAATATCGTGAGTGTATAGAATATATAATAGTGGAGCTAGTATTGACCCCTGTGGTACTCCGGCTTTTACTAATAATATTTTAAATTAAAAAAAAATAAATAAATAAAATAAAATAAAAATATATATTAACCTAATTGTTCATGTCAGTAATAAAAAATAATATAATTTCCGGTATTCACTAATTCTATTGTTTTTTAAACTACTTAATTTTTACCTGACTGTGAAAAACAATACATCATGGATATGTATATCTATAATCTACTGCTTTCCCCTACTTATATTTTAGAATTAAAAGGATCAAATTACTTGATCTAATAATTAAACTAAATTAACAATGATTATTCGAAAAGAACAAATTTGTGTAAAAATAACGGTTTCAGACGTTGGTTTTTTTTCATTTAAACCAATATAACTCCTTAAGGCAGTAGGTCCTAGAGGCAAAAGTTATATAACAAAAAAGATTTTCCATTAAATTTCTGATCAGGAAACGGTCGTTAACTTTTCGAACCGTGCTATACAAACAGATCTAGAGCCTGTCAAAAGAAATGTGGAAAAAAAAGGTACACAAAAAATATAAACGACATTATATACAATTATTTACAAAGTATTCAAAAAATACTTGTAAAATTTCTTTCATTATTGTTGTATTGTCAACGTTTCGTATTAACAGTTTTTTTTTAAAATATGTCAATATCAATTATATAGCGAGGCCTTGATTCAAAAGTGGAATTAATTTTATTATAAATATATTTAACATGATATCTAAATAAATTTTTCACGATATACGTCACCATTAAATCTACATTAAAAATTCATTTAGTTTAAAGTTAGTGAAACGTTGATTCATTTCCGCATTTCCTGAAACATTATTTATTTTGGAATCTATATATAGCCGACTTATATAAATAAATATATTTTTAATATTTTTTCTAATAGTGTATAATCTGATATTTTTACATGAGTGGTGCGTTGTATTTATCGATTTATTAATAAATGATAGCTTAAATATTAAATTCACAATATCATTCAGTGTGTTATTGTTTTGTATAAATTACTATTTTATATTCAACATGAAAATTCTGGGAGGGTGATATAATCAAATAAACTATTTTTTACAAAAACATAATAACGTAACCTCTATTCTTAATTATAGATTGCGCAGAGACAAAAAAATTCAGAAAAAAAAATTATGAAGTAAAAAGAGGAATTTCATTGTGAAATAATGAAAGAAATTTAAAGGCAAGAAGGGAGACAAGGAGATTTGATATTTGCGTAATTCATAGGTCTTTTCGCACAAAAAAAAAACTTTTTTAATTCTGAATGAGTCAAGATTCATAATTTTAACCTATAGAAATTATAATAAATTAAATGTGTATAAATAAATTTTAAAAACTGTCAGTTCAGATCTTGTTTATAACCTTATATTGTATTAAGTTATGTATGAATTTCAAAGTTAATCCATTCACACAACAAAATGGAACCTTCTAGGGACTGGCTGCGTTGGAAACGAAACCCTTCACCCTTTCATTAGATGAAAAGTTCTCTGAAAACATTTAAACACCTCTATTTCCAGTACCTCATTTTTATAGCAAGGTGGCCCTTGCTAACAATCTACTTTCTAATTTAAATGATATCTCTTTCTGAAACACTTTCAATAACTATGCGCACAAATTAGATACCAATCGAAATACTTTTTTCTCACTCTGAATATAACACTTAGTTTCTTATATTGTATATAGTAAGCATTGTATCAAATAATCTTATTTATTATTTCATTTATAGAATGCTTGCTTATTTTCTATTTTATATATTTAGTTAGTACCTTTGTATACATTATCATTGTTATATTATTATTTCTTCTTTATTTTATTTTATTCATTTTTCATTTTATTTATTCATCATGTTTCTGACTAGATGTAACTAATTTAATTTCTTTCTGCACTAAGTTGTTATTCTTAAGGGGCTTGGTCCCAGAATAAAATTATTTTTCTATTCTATTCTATTCTAAAGTGAATCACTATTTGTTAGACGACATAACTCATCTCTTGCCCAAATCCCGTTCCCGTGCAAAAGAGTTTTTTTATTTGTATATTATTGTAATAATCATACCATGGCACGTATAGTGTACTTACATCGGATTTGAACAATCATGTCCAGTTTAAACTTAAAACATTTAAAAAAAAGTAATTAACATTTCTTTTATTTATGTATAAATTATTATTAATTTAGTAAATATAAGGAAAGGAGGGAAAATATCATGATTCCCTAATCAAAACTGAAAAGAGGAAAAAAGGAGAATTGGGTTAAAGTTGAAAAAAAAAAAAAATATTTTACTTTCAACTCAAGGATAAACATTTTAATTATTCTTAGAACAGAATCTTTCTTTGAGTGCTTTTTTAAAGTCATTCCCTTGCCAATTAGATTCATAATTTATTTAATTAACCTGATTCATTTTTTTAATTTTAATTTCAATAAACATATTTAAAATAATAAAAAAAATTGTTTTTCCTTAAACGTTTCTTATTTTATAAATTTTAATCTGTATTGAGAGATTCATAAGAACTGTGCCAACCGTCGATAGCTGTACCTTATCCGCAATACAGTGCAGAAGAGAGATGATTATTACAAGTCCCACTATTGGTAACTCACGATTACTTGATTTCAAATAGCGATCCCCTCTATGCCAAATCTGTAAAGTTTCCCTGTGGGACATATTCTCGACGAGTTCTCTTATTACAGAAGGATAGAAAACTATGGTATACCTGGACCATTCTGTAAGGCCATGGGCGATAGTGAGAACTCCTTATGTATAGAAACATAAAATTTATCAGAAACATAGAATTATATTATTTAATTTGAATCTAAAATTAAACACATTTTCATTTATTTGTTGCATTATTACTATTATTATTTTAATTTACGTATTATTTTTGTTTAGTATGGTTAATTTTACTTCTTTTTTTCCTTTTTTGGTATCCTATACATGGCCATGATAATTAGTACTTTGTGGACAGGGAGCATTGCCATGAAGAAGCCACACCTCTGGTTATAATCCTCACCTTTTTCTCTTTAATGACGTCTCAAGCGGTGAAGTAGGACTGCATGATAGGACTTTTGTTTTGTGTTCTTTTCAAGAGAGAAAACAAAAACTGGTTAAATTTCAATTTTTTATAGGATTTTTCAAAACTAACGATAATTATATTGCATAATTAACTGTTAATTTTTAAACATCTTTGGTAGTCATATGAAAAATTGAAAAAAAGTTCAAATAGTTTTTTACCCTCTCTTGAAAAGTGCAAAAAATCACTTTCGTTAGTTTACCATGGTATTGACGATATTAGGATGATAAGACTGCGTGAATTTTGCCTTCAGTGAATGTGTTTTCATTATTATGTAGTGGAATTTGAGGAGGAAGATTGGCTAAACACACCATCCAAGGACTCTTTAATCTTGATTGTATGGAATAGATTCGTTTTGAGTTATTATTAAGTAGATATTTGATTTAAATGAGTAATTTTCATTTATAATATGTTGAAATTTAAAAAATATGTTTGCAAAACATACATCATTCTTAATCAAATTTAATTAGAAAGTACAGTGAATTCCTTTCTTGTGACACACTTGGCAGACCCATTGATCAGTGGCTATGTATCTGAACTAAGATCATTTGACCGATCACGATCGCGAACAGGTAGCCCAAGAGTTCTCCTTGGGCGACTTATGATTCCTCGATTTATCTTCCCATCGTTGGAACATTATTAATTAGAGGCGTAGTACATCCTGTGACACAAACATCTACATAGCTTTCTGCGGTTATGCGCCTCTGGAAACATTGATAGTGCTGTGAGTCTAAAGAAAGTTTTTATAAAGACTCAATCGAAAGCAGGATTACGAAGGGATACAATGAAAGTATTTTTTGATTTATTCAAATCCAAATTCTATTCTGGAATAGAAATTCCGAGAACTTCCTCGTTACTTAAATACCGTCGGTCATAACCAGTAAGGCAAAATTGATATAGCTACCAATGGATTCCTTTGGCAAATCAGTCACCCTCAACCGCTAAATGACCAAGAAAAATGCCCATAACGGGACGACAAGGCGAAGGAGAGTGAGACATCAAAGACGAGACAAATTCCGTCTCCCGAGGGAGCATGATTTATTCCCGATAAGTTATTCATATATTCATGGTCCCCCCCTCCTTTATTGAAATTGGGCAAATTCCAACTTGGCCGGGGGCTCCCGTCCCTTACAGCTGTTCCTCTGCCGCCCTCTATGTAAATGCAACGAATCATTTATTTCCCAACTTGAGGATATCTTTACAAGTTTGGCAGATGGTGATTATAGCAGACCTCGGTGTCTGTGTTTGTCTTGTCGATGCCTCTTGTAGGATTTCTTCTCTGGGAATGCGTAAAGTTATGACAGTGTATGGCCTTTTTGTGTAGTTTATAAACTCTTGTAAGCAATTCGAACAAAAATTAAAAAACTCTACAAAATATTGACCCCCTTATAAACTTGTATTCATTAATAAGGAATAAGCCAGTCGAGATGTGGATCGATTCCTTTTTTTGAGTGTTGAATGTTAATTCTTGGCCTCAACTTTAGAGTTGATAATCTTAGTTGTAATATTCCTGCTTTAAGTAGAATGTGAAAGTCGTATTCACTTAAAACTGCCTGTTTCTTATTCTACCGGGGAATTAAGAAAGTATCCTAAGTCCGTTTACACGGTTTCTACTGCTGACATATCTACCACGTACGCTGATGATACTTGTATTTCATCAGTAAATCAAGATCTCTTCATGGCATCTCAAACACTCCAATCTCCTATCACAAACCTTCATGAAATGTATCAAAAATAAATACTAACCAATTTCATCAAATAACCTTTACCCTTCGTCGTAAACCTACGACTTCCTGTCGTACGGTATCCTTTAATAACATTCCATTGACCCCTCTTGAAACTATTTGCCATCTAGAACTTGAACTGAACAATCGTTTAACTTTGAATCAACCTATAAGACTAAAATGACTAGAAACTGCTCCTCCTTCATTATTTACTGGACAAACTTTCTAGGATGCCGATTAATTACAAAAGACTCATATGCAAGAGTGATCAGAACTATTAGGATATAAGGAATTAAAATATGGGATTACACTAAACCGCTCCTCACTTTTTCACATAATAAACATATACATGAAGACCTTAATGTTGCATATGTTGCTGATTTAGCCCAAACCATATTTCTTAACTTTCGCTTTCCACCATCGTGCCTTTCAGCGGGGGGAGGGGGGGGGGGTAATCATCCAATTCCTCCAGACTTCCCTGTTTTCCCTCTCTTCTGTCCTAGCTTTTCTATGTGCACCATATATAATGTTCTGGGACGTCCTTTTGGTATCTTTCCAATTGGGTGATATTCCATAGATTTAACTGAATCACAGTGTTTCTGTACATTCTGCAGACCACACCAAACCACTGCAGCTGTCTCTTCTCAATTAAATCCTGGATGCCACTTATATTAAGCGTCTCTCTAATGTATTCATTTCTGAATCTATCACGTCTATATTTCTGGCATTTCATTGTAAACTGACTTCATAGCAACTAAGAAGTCAAACCCTCATAAAATACAATATTTTCAGTTAATAGTAATAAATACAAACATTAACAGTTAATAAATAGTAAATGTTCTAGTTAATGTTTCAAACCATGCGATACATAATAATTTGATTGACCTTTTGTTTTGTTTTTTTCATATGTTTCCAGCACATCCAAAGTGTCCGTAAAGTGTAAATAATGTAAAATGAATATAAATAAAAATATCTAGTTTTTACGAACTATTAATTTTACCCATTTCATTCGGTTGTAAACTAGGAAGTTATAGATTAATAAAACTAGCCTTTTTCAATACCCTCTGAAACAAAGAGGATGGCGCAAGCGTATTAAGAGCAGTTTCTCATAAGCATTCCTTGCCCTGACGTCTCTTCTAATATCTGTCAAGTCGAAGTAAGGAAGTGTGCGAGGGGAGCTTTTTCCTGTAAGCAGAATTGTTTTCCTCTATTTCAGATAATTACAAAGAAAAGTCAAGTAAATTAATTAATAATTAGTTGTTTATTTCTATTATTGTTTTATTTTCCGTATATTTGAAATAATTAAATTAAAACTTAAATGTTTGTTAATATATTGTAGAATACTTCTTTCATTTCCATTAGCGTTATTAACGTTCTTTTCTTTTTTAATAATACCCAGGATAAAATTATTATTTATTTTAATAATATAGGGATTTCTAATTTAATTAACTTGAATTAAGTAAGGGTAAATAATTTTGTTCTGGCTGCAAGCATCACGGCTTAAAGTTCTTGATTAAGTTCTCGCTTCTCGGGAGCTTTTCAACAGTTTAATTAAAAAGTTTTTTGAGTTTACCATGTCAGTCATATACTTCTCCAAGGTCATTTGTATTTTGAGTTGGATTGATCGAAACAGGAATTGGTCCTAACCTATTAAAATTAATTATTTGTTTTCGATTAATATTTTAATGATTTCATTGTTAATTAATTAACTAACTTCCTAAGGCAAATGTTAGTTTATCCATTGACTATAGTTCAATTATTACGTAATTAAAGATATTGAATGATGTTACGTTAGAAATTTACAGTAACACCTGTTTTCATGCACAAAAGAATGTACCATAAATCCTTCATTAATTAAATAATTTTTTGTTATTAAAAGACATATTAAATTTTATTGTATGCATATTAATTTTTTCAGCTATTTTTAAAAATTTACTACTGTATATCAAATAATCAAATAAAAATGCATCCAGTAAATGAAATGATAATGCTCGTTCACTGACAATGCTTCCCATTGATTTCACTTCAATAAAAATCTATATCGGAAATTTCGGAGGCCATCTTCTTTTCAGACGCCTCGGACGGTTATCTTAAATGCAATGGCAAGCAAGTTGAGACACTTGGTAATTTGAAGTTTGTGGAGTTTACTATGAAAGGATAGATATCTGGTTTTATGTTTCAAATGTTGAATGGATATTTAACTATACGGAAGAAGAATTTTCAATATTAGGAATGATGAATGTTTAACATTCGTACTAATATTTAAATAACCTACTTTCCGTATAAGTGGCAAAAATTCCTTATATGATCTCATCATTGGTGACTAAAAATCAAATTTATTAAACCTTTTAAATAGGATTTTCAAACAACCATATCTTTGTGCTCAAATAAAAGCTTATATTTGTGTTCTATTATACGTTATTCAAGCAAATCAACTTTGCAACAAATTTTGTAATAGTCATTTTGATCTCATCTCAATAGTTTTAGAGCGGTTTTGGCCACCAAAGATTGACTAACTTCATATAAGTCGCACTTCTTCGTGAAAAGAAGCAGTTGGTACTTTTCCGTTGTCGGTTATAACTCTAATCCAAATTTATTTTTTCAACTGATGAAAATTTTCTTTCAGACATTATACATAAAATTATTTGTATATATATAATATAATTTATCTATATAATGTATATAAAGTTTTTAAAATACCCATGCCAGCACGCTAAAAATCCGAACTATTGTAAGTTAAGTTTTTGGCACATATTTCGTTATAACACCAAACTATTCGTCCGATCCAAAATTTATTTATTCTTTCAATTGATAGCTGGCTAAATTTTTGCTATCAGACCTCATATATGAAATTTATATAAAGTCATGTAAAGTTCCCATGCCAGCACGCCAAATCCTCGTACTGTTGTGAATCCAAGTTTTTTGGCACATTTTTTCGTTATTACCCCAAAACTATTCTTCCGATCCAAATTTATTTTTCTCAAGTGATAGCTGACTAAATTCGCAATCGGACCTATATATTAAATTGATATAAAGTCATGTAAAATACCAATGCCAGCACACCAAATCCTCGTACTGTTGTGAAATCCAAGTTTTTTTGGCACATTTTTTCGTTATTACCCCAAAACTATCTTCCGATCCAAAATTTATTTTCTCAACTGATGCTGACTAAATTTCCAATCAGACCCATATATTAAATTGATATAAAGTCACGTAAAATACCAATGCCAGCACACCAAATCCTCGTACTGTTGTGAAATCCGAGTTTTTTGGTACATTTTTCATTATAAAAACTACTCGTCCAATACAAATTTATTTTTCTCAACTGATAGCTGACTAAATTTGCAATCATACCCCATACATAAAACTTTGATCAAGCTCTGTAAAATACCCGTGCCAGCACGCTAAAAACAAGTTCTGTTGTTAAATACAAATTATTTAGATTATTTTTCGATATTAGTCTAAAACAATTTGTCTAAACCAAAATTTACTTGTTTTCAACTGAAAGTTGACTAAATTTGATATGACATTTTATACATGAATATTTAATTGAAATCCATGCCAGCAGGCTAAATGTGTATATTTTGGTAAGAACATAACAATTTTACATGTTACAGTGGGCTAGCGTGGGTTATTTTGCGGGGGATTCATTCATCATTCTATTATTTGATTTAATTGTAAATTAAGTAAGCTTTCATTGAAAAAAATAAATTTTGGATAAAACAAACAGTTTTTCGGGTATTAACGAAAAATGTGTCAAAAACTTGGATTTCACAACAGTACGAGGTTTGGTGTGCTAGCATTGGTATTTTACGTGACTTTATATCAATTTAATATATGGGACTGATTGCAAATTTAGTTAGCTCTCAGTTGAGAAAAATAAATTTTGGATCAGAAAAATAGTTTTGGGGTAATACGAAAAATGTGTCAAAAAACTCGGATTTCACAACAGTACGAGGATTTGGTGTGCTGGCATTGGTATTTTACGTGACTTTATATCAATTTAATATATGGGTCTGATTGGAAATTTAGTCAGCTATCAGTTGAGAAAAATAAATTTTGGATCGGAAGAATAGTTTTGGGGTATTAATGAAAAATGTGCCAACAAACTTGGATTTCACAACAGTAAGAGGTTTTGCCGTGCTGGCATTGTTATTTTGACGTGACTTTATATCAATTTAATATATAGGTCTGATTGGAAATTTAGTCAAGCTATCAGTTGAGAAAAATAAATTTTGGATCGGAAGAATAATTTTTTTGGGGTAATAACGAAAAAAGTGCCAAAAAACTTGGATTTCACAACATACGATGTTTTGGTGTGCTGGCATTGGTATTTTACATGACTTTATATCAATTTAATATATGGGTCTGATTGGAAATTTAGTCAGCTATCAGTTGAGAAAAATAAATTTTGGATCGGAAGAATAGTTTTGGGGTAATAACGAAAAATGTGCCAAAAAACTTGGATTTCACAACAGTACGAAGATTTGGTGTGCTGGCATTGGTATTTTACCACGTGACTTTATATCAAATTTAATTTATGGGTCTGATTTCAAATTTAGTCAGCTATCAGTTGAGAAAAATTAATTTTGGATCGGAAGAATAGTATTGGGGTAATAACGAAAAATGTGCCAAAAAACTTGGACTTAGCAACAGTAAGAGGATTTGGTGTGCTGTCATTGGTATTTTACGTGATTTTATATCAATTTTATATATGGTCTGATTGGAAATTTAGTCACTATCAGTTGAGAAAAATATTTTGAATCGAAAGAATAGTTTTGGGGTAGTAACGAAAAATGTGCCAAAAACTTGGATTTCACAACAGTACGAGGATTTGGTGTGCTGGCATTGGTATGTTACATGACTTTATACCAATTTAATGTATGGGTCTGATTGAAAATTTAGTCAGCTATCAGTTGAGAAAAATTAATTTGAATCGAAACGAATAGTTTTTGGGTAATAACGAAAAATGTGCCAAAAAACTTGGATTTCACAACAGTACGAGGTTTTAGTGTGCTGGCATTGGTATTTTACGTGACTTTATATCAATTTAATATATGGGCCTGATTGAAAATTTAGTCGTCTATCAGTTGAGAAAAATAAATTTTGGATCGAACGAATAGTTTTAAGGTTTTTACGAAAAATGTACCAAAAAATGCCAGCGTGGGTATTTTACATGACTTTATATAAATTTCATATGTGTAGTATGATAGGAAATTTAGCCAGTTACTTACCACAAGTTAGCCAATCATTGGTGACCAAAACTTTTGAAAACTAATAGATGAGAGAAAACATAAATGAATAGCGCCAATTTCTTGCAAATTTGGATTTGCTTCATAATGTACATAGCTCAAAATATACTATAGGAACGGTTTTTCCGAGTTATTCGATCAAACGATACGTATATATACGTACGTATATAAAAATTATGGTAGATATGGGCATACCAAAAAAACTAGTTAGACTGACAAAAATGACGTTAACCAAGACTACTTGTCAAGTAAAGTATGGAAATTCCCTGTCAGACGAATTTAGTGTTAATAATGGCCTAAGGCAGGGTGATCCTCTATCTCCAATTCTGTTTAATATAGCCCTGGAAGCAGCTATCCGCGGTATCAGGGCAAATCCAGGGGGGACTATATATGCCGATGATGTGGTTATAATTTCTAGAATCCAAACAGCGTTATTAGGTACCTTCCAAGAATTCGAAGAGGCAGCTATACAGCTGGGTCTTGCAGTGAATGAAAATAAGACTGTCTACATGAAAAGGTCAAGATGGAGAACCGAAGAAAATGAAGAAGTAACTTTCACAAATCATAATTTTAGGTCTGTAAACCAGTTCCAGTACTTGGGAAGCCTGGTCACAACAGACAATAGAATTGAAAGTGAAATAAAAGCAAGAATAGCAGAAGGAAACAGGTGCTATTTCTCCCTTCAAAAAGTGTTCAACTTTGGTTCTTTTTCTTAAAGAATAAAAATTCTTATTTACAAGACCATTGTAAGATCAGTGGTAATGTATGGATGCGAAACATGGCCCTTAAAAAAAAAAAATCAGAAATGATGCTCAACACCTGGGAAAGAAGAGTGTTGAGGAGAATATGGGGCGGAGTCTTCAAAAATGGTTTAATGAAGAGATTATAATCCTATATGGGAAACCCGACATCGTGGCCATGATAGAAAGAGCGCGTATTAAGTGGTTAGGACATGTAGAAAGAATGACCGACTAAAGAGTGCCAAAGAAAATGCTATACGGGAAACCAGATGGCAGGAGAGGAAGAGGACGTCCCCGAATCAGATGGATGGATGATGTGGAGGAGGATCTGAGGCGGATGGGGGTTCAGGAATGGAGAGAGAGAGCTCGGGATCGAAGAGATTGGTGGTCCGTTGTGGAGGAGGCCCGGGTCCTTGAAGGACCGTAGTGCCCATATAATAATAATAATATACGTACGTACTTATTTTATATTATGTATAAAATAATACTTGTTAATTACAAAAATATAAATTATAAGCTGGATGTTAAATTTGGGAAACCAGGTATGAAATTTAAGGAGCAATTTTTGCTTTAAGAATTGAAAACGTAACTTTTTCAAACGAGCATTAAAACTTTGAATTATGATTTTGTAGTCATATTTTAATTTGGTTCTCTCTGAGATTCAAATGCCGACATCCAATTCTCACTTTTTTTTTGTTAAAAATGTTTATAAAACTTTTTTTTTCTGTTTTCTACACATTTCATATATAACGGGAATTATTTATATATATATCACATTTTCCTGAAATATAATCTGTAATGTTATGAAATTTGAAATTAATTCTATACTTTATAAGTAATAGATTTTAAATTTTAAAACACAAAAAAAAAATATATTTTACCTAAAAATGTAGGCTATAAAAATAAAATATTACATTCCATTTTTATCATAAAAAATAAAAATTGTTTTATTAACAAATTAATTGCTCCTGAATGACATAATATAATTGATTAACCGATAATACAAGATTTAATAGAAAATATATTACACAATAATAGGTTTAATAAATTGGCAATTAACAATATTTACAAATAAACAGAAACTGACAATTGTCTACCTTTTGACTTCATTGATTTTATTCTGTAGGTCAGTCTATATCTGCTGCTATATGCTAAATATAGATAGTCATACGACTTTCCTTAATTAATTAAAATGCTTCTAGTTAATTAAAATTGTCATTTCATCACTGTCTGTTTATTATTTTAGATAAATTAATAATTATAATATTTTATCTTATTTATGAAACGTCATCTGACCCAACTCTGAGAAATTGTTTCTCTCATGTTGAAGAAAACTAAAAATATCAAGCTTTCCCACGGTGTATTCCGTTGCACTTCTATAAGAACTATTTTTATTCGAAAACTATGTTAACCAGAACCTGGAATGGACTAAATGTGTTGAAGAAGGGAGGTGGTTTAAAACTTTTGGTTTTCCTTGTGTCTGGTTGGTTTTTTTTCTGTTTCAGAAAGTTAATACGGGACTATTGGAAATAATCATGCGGTCATTTAAACAAAAATCTGGATTGGTTTTAAGGATTTTATTATGACTAATGATCCGTAAATATTTAATCTTAGGCTACTTTCTTCATTTAAGTTATTATCATCATTTTAGTTATGTTCATTGAAAGGGATAGCGAAGTTGGAATATTGCGTCTTATTATTTGATGTGCTCATATGTTATTTTTACATTTAACTCCCCGTTTATTTAACTTCATAGTCATTACATTTTAGTTCATATACACTGCTTTTTTGAAAATAGTCTACTTAGTCTTTTAGTGAAAGGAGATATGATGACAATTAAATTTATATGTATATTAAATGCAGGATTTAAATCTAATTTTTTTAATTCTTTTGCGACTTTGATGGATATGTAGGATCATAATCGGGGTAGCTTTGTTTTCTGGGAGTGTTATATATTAATAAAAGAATATAAGTATTTATTAATAATAATTTTTTATGGATTTTTTTTTTAAATCTATATATGTATATCGTGATTTTACTGTATCCTTTATTGCTGACTATAGTGTTTATGATTTGAATTTCTTTATCAAAACTTTGTTCATTTAGTGGTTTATTTAAAAGGCGATCAATCAGGCTATTAAAGGCTGCAAGTTTTATTAGTGGTGTCCTGGCATCATAGTGTATACCTCTATCTGTATGGGTTTTCTATACATTCCAAATTGATTCTGTTTATTTTTTTATCGGAATGTTAATTCAATTGATGGGTGGGTGTTGTTTATATCATTTAAAATCTATAAGTTTTTTAATAAGCTACTGGGCTTTCGCACCTTCATTAAAAGTTAAATGTAAATTCCATTTTTAATAATAGAAAATAGAAAAATATAATTTTTTTCTAGACAATACTGTATAATTAATCACTGTTTTAAATAAGCATCATAATCTATCTGGAAAAGTTGAGATATGAATAAGTTTGGATACTTGCATTATGGTTAAGGGTATCTAACATTACATATGTTAAACTTGTTTTTTCTTCCATATACAATGTTTTTTGTTTTTTTTATATATTGTTCCATTTTATCTATTTTTTATTTGTGGATGAAATATTGCAAGTCAAAATATTTTCTCTTTAATTCACCTCCTACCAGGTTATTTGCCCTCGTGCAATAAAGGAAGTTGATTTATATATACATGACCACAAGACGAGGCAGTTAGGTTGTGCCCTTCGTCTTCGCATAGCTGTATAATATATGCCTCTTGTATTATTGAAAGTTGGGTCGCAAGACTTCCCTGTTTTCCCACCGAGTGCCTTTATGATTTAGTACCAGGAGTATTCCATGTTCCAGTATTCACCACGTTTTCCTCTTAATCAAATATTCGTTTGGGGTATTCATGTATTTTTTTCAATTCTGCATTCGCTTATTGGTGACTCGTTTTTATTTTTGCACTATTGGATATGCAGCTTTAATTATCGCTCTGG
This sequence comes from Euschistus heros, assembly GCA_003667255.2. NCBI lineage: Eukaryota > Metazoa > Arthropoda > Insecta > Hemiptera > Pentatomidae > Euschistus > Euschistus heros. Next base: position 561,933 of record RCWM02000385.1, on the reverse strand, counting down.
AACATTCTTCCACATATTAAGTATTGAAAACTACTCATATCGATTCCTGAATAAAAGCCAATCTTCTTAAAAGTTTAGTCTAGAAGTTTTATTTATTTATTTATTTATTTATTTTTTTGTAACTTTTACGAAGTATGTATTAGAATCTGCCTCAGTTGGTGAAATAAGTAATATTGACGAATTTTTGAAAATAATTAGATAAAGAACCTCGAACTTAACAATTATATAAAGTAAAATAATTAAATATATATATATATATATATATATATATATATATATATATATATATATATATATATATAATTTATTTAAAAACCATTTATTGAAATTTACAACTTTATATATACAAATAGAATACATCAAGTAAATATGAAGATAATAATAGAAATGACCCGTCACTTGTTTTTAAAGCAATTACCCATTGTCAGCACTTATAAAGGTTCTATATTATGGAGTACTATATTAGAAGGTCCCGAGGCAATGTTCTTTTCAGGCGCCTCGGAGGGTTATCTGGAATGGAGTGAGAAGCAAGTTTTGATACTAATGGATTTAAATGGTTGTGGAGTTTTCTAGGAAAGGATAGATATCTGATATGAGCTATGTCAGAAACGTAAGGTATATTAAGATTGTGGATAAGTTTGTAACGAAGTAAGGGGCATCCAGGATTTTTCTAAGGATTTTGGATTGTAAGGATTGGATACGAAATGAATTGGATGGCTTAGTGGAGCCCCAATGCTCAACTCCGTTCCAAAAAAATGGTCTAATTACTGTTATGTAAATGAGTCTTTTTTAATTAAGTGGAAGGTTTGAACGTTTGTCAAGTAAATGTGTAAATGAAGTAGTCGTAAACGACGGGCAGTTTCTTGTCGTTTTAGTCTTGTATGTAGATTCCAAGTAAGACGTTTGTCCAGATGGAGTCCTAGGTAGCGGGTCTGTTCAACGGGAAAATATATATTTATTAAAAATAATAATAATAATAGCACAAATAAATGTTAAATTAAATTAAAAGCTTAAAATATAACCATGCTCTGTATACAGAATATACTTACAGCCAAGGGGTCCCTAAACTACACCCCTCCTCCACATATAGAAGAACAAGCTCCTCCCCAAACTACATATCTAATGAAATCCCAGCGCTGCTCTCTCAGCTACGTCCGTTAGTGGTGTAAAAACCCAGTGAGCGCTGAATAACAGCGGTTGGTACAGTCACTCAGGGCGCGAGTGACTGTAAACTGCCTCTTTAATCTGAGATAAGCATTACAGGAATATGTGATTACAACTTAATTATTATTAAGTTAATTATTTCTGATTACAGAAATTTAAGAATATAATAGATTCAGTAGAATTAACCTCAAGTCTCTAATTACGTCCTATTTTAACTTTAATTTGTATTTTATTAATATTCTAGTTATTTTCTTTAGTATTTGCCATTTCCATCATGCTCTCAGTTTTGATATACTTGATTAGAAAATGTATATTTCATTTTTATTTGCCTACTGAAAAACCAGCATAACTTATAAAGAGAGAGTGAATTAAAAAAACAAACAGATTACCAGTGTATTTATGTCTTCTTCAAATGCGGGCAACCGTATATTGTATGTCTACCCATTTTTTGTTTCTAGATGGCATTTTTTTTTTTTCAATATTGTATAAATCGGAATCTATTTTTAAAAAAATAAAGCCTGTTTTTCTACAACCCATGGTTTGGCGCAACTAGATTATTCTTAATTAAAAATACTGACTTGATCCAGACTGAGTATGCCCCTCTGTCGATCTAAACACAAGTTCAAAAACAAAGTGGATTTGAATAACTTTTCACTGAGGCAATTTCTTTTTCTTTTCTTTCATCAAACAAATATTTTCAAATTCTACATCAAATATCTTAGAATCTATGCATTCTATAAAATAATTCAAAATATAATAAATGTGTGCCCTTATATATAGATATCGGTATAGATAATGTAGATTAAGATTAATAATAATTATAATTTTGAAAAATTTCCATATTGTCGTAGTCATTCTATTTCTCAGTCATATTTTCAAATATCATCCTACAATGTGTAGATTCTGAAAAAAATCAGTATGTTTTGTAAATCCCTTTAATTTTTATAAAGATATTAAACTTTAATATACTTTACCAATGACTCTTAGGGTGCTCAGGGGAGGCGATTGATAAGTAGTGTACGTAGTAAATATACACACACATATGAAGGGTAAAGGGAAAAACAAGGATAGTCACAAATTGATCATTTTGAGAAAAGCTAATTTTTAAGTTTGAAACATTGTGAAAATTGAAAACTAACCAATTTTTCAATAACTAATATTTTGTTAGAACCGCCGTTATTTCTTTAGGTAAATGTCAACAAAGTTTTTATATTTATATATTTTATATATATATATATATATATATATATATATATATATATATATATATATATATATTATATTTATTTATTTATTTATTAATATGACTTCTAATTTCTAATTAGAAAATTTGAAATTCAATTTTATTGTTTTATATTTTAATCTGGTTATGTTTTGCTTTGAATGAAACAAGGTACCAACTGATTCTTAATAGAATTTGATTCCTTGTGTGTTTCTTTATTGCTGTCTCCAACGTGGGCGTAGACCAATTCTCTTGGATAGTACTAAATTTCTCATTCAATAGGAATAATTTTGGTATGTGTTTTCATCCAATCAATATGAACATCAGACGCCGGGCAATAATCGTTAGTCTGATACATTTCTCTATAAAAGATCTTCTTTTATTTTACCACCTTACCTGATGAAAAAAACATCACAAATGTAGGAAAATGACTTGAAAATTCTTTGTTATAAAAATAGGTTAATAAAATTTTATTTATCCTACAAACTTTTGTTACAAAGTTTCGGATTTCAAAAAAACCACCTCCCACGTCGCCATTAACTGTTTCGTAGAAATGGAGCTACTATAAACTCGAAAACACTATAATTTATTAAAACTGAAATAACTAACCAATTAACAAGAGAAATTAATTGTTTAAATCGGAAAATTATTCTGTGAATTAGCTATATAAGGCGAAACCTCTGAGACGTGGGTGTCAGGAAATATTTTCGGTAATTATAAAACCAGCTGAATTTATTAAATGAGTCTTTTATCTCCGTGTCAACACGTTTTGGTTTTCGGTTGCTTTATATATATTTAACATTTTAATTGAGCTGGTAAAAATGCTTTCTATATCTGGATATAATCAGAAACCACTTAAGTCAGACTTACAGAAAACACAACGCCAATATAATAATGAAGAAATCACCAGTTAATTTTTTTAGAAACGAATAAATACATAAAAACTGATGTGTATATATTTGTTTATATACAATAGTGTGAATCTATTTCAGAATATTTAATTTTTAACCTAGCGTTTTTTTTTTATAGTTTTTTTATTTTATGAATATATTTTTTTAAAGTCTACTATTGGAAAATACATTCAAAGCTGTCTGGGTTTCATGCATACCATGTATTTATGAAAACTGAACAAAAATTGTTTATATAATATATAATAATAAAAAGAAAAAAAAAGTAGATATAAGTAATAATAATATAAGAAATCATAACATAATATACTTTTCCTTTTAATAACTATAAATTAAAGTAAAGTACTAATCAAAACTCGATTGGTAACGAGTTCTTGAAAGAATAAAATAAAATAAATTTAAAAAAAGAATGTTATCCTGTAGGAAAAAAACTTCTTTAAAAAAATATAAATTTTCCTATTGCTTTTATCTATTACCCTTCTTTGTCACATTTTGTTATATTTCTTATTTACAGCGCTGGAAAAGCCTTTGAATGTTCGCCCGAAACGTCGGCACTGCATCAAAGATTTTTTTATTTTTCCTAGACTATTCATAAAAAAAATTAAATCTCAGGGGGTTCCTATCTCAGTGATAGAATGTTCAAAGTAAACCATAAATTTTCTTACTCTTCCCTCTTTACCCAATCTACCGGTGTTCCTCAAGGTAGTATCCTTGGCCCTATCCTTTACACGATCTATGCGGCTGACATCCCAACTCATCCTACCACTGTCCTCACTACTTACGCTGATGACACATGTGTATTATCAGTAAACAATGATCCCTTCCTTGCCTCCCAAACACTCCAATCTCATATCCTAAACATTCTAGAATGGTGTCAAAAATGGAGAATCAAAATAAATCCAAACAAATCACACCAAATAACCTTTACCCTTCGTCGTAAACCTACGACTTACTGTCCTACAATATCCTTTAATGACATTCCACTAATCCCTGTTGAACAGATCCGCTACCTAGGACTCCACTTGGACAAACGTCTTACTTGGAATCCACATACAAGACTAAAACGACAAGAAACTGCTCGTCGTTACAGACTACTTCAACATTTACTTGACAAACGTTCAAAGCTCCCAATTAATTACAAAAGACTCATTTACTTGACTGTGATTAGACCTATATGGACGTACGGAGTTGAGCTTTGGGGCTCTACTAAACCATCCAATTCTTCCCGTATCCAATCCTTACAATCCAAAATCCTTCGAAAAATCCTCAATGCTCCTTACTTTCTCACCAATAAACTTATCCATAAAGATCTTTGTGTTCCATATGTTGCTGATTTAGCCCAAACCAGATACCAATCCTTTCATAGTAAGCTCCATAACCACTCAAACCCCCTAGTTTCTCAACTTGCTTCCCACTCAATTCCCGATAATACTCCGAGGCGTCTGGAAAGAAGATGGCCCAGAGATCTTCTTGTGTAGATTTTGTTTTTTTTTTTTTTTTTACTTAAGTGCTACTGATGAGTAGTTCTTCTCAAGTTTAGGCATGTTATTGTAAACTTTTTTTTTAACACATTTACTTTTACTTTACTTTACTTTAACACATTTACTTGTACAGTTGTAAATTTCAATAAATTGATTTTAAAAAAAAAAAAAAATCTCAGGGGGCTTAATTTTATTTTATTTTTTCTAGAGAAATTTTGGCTTTATTTTTATTTATTTGTTTTTTCTTTTGATGGTTTTGACAATCAGTTTCCAACTGGATATTAATAAGAACATCAAAATAAATTCAGTATTTTTAATTTTTTATGAATACATTTCATTAATATAGAATATTTTGTATTTTAATAGTTAGTAAAACTCTACTATTCTATAGAAAAATAGAACAATAAAGAAAAGAAAGTTAAATAAAAAATCTTTGGAATCCTTTATTTTCCAACTCAGCAATCTAATGTATTTAATATATCGATTATACTTAATCTATTCGATTATTAAAGTGTTATTCATTTTAAATTACTTTCATATACGTATACGAATTACATTATGTATTATATATGTGTTGCCATTGTACATCTTTATGATATGTCTCTATGAGTCATGTCTCTATGGATGAGATGTTCATTGAAATATGTCTGTTTTGGAGGTGAAATGGGAGGTGATGGTGTTTTAAACAAGGATCAACACTTAAAACAAATCTTTATTTGTTTCTCTCAATTTTATTTTAGAAGAGTATTTTATTAAATTGTTTCTCTCAATTTCATAAGATTATGTCATATTCTCCATACTCAAACTATACTGTAACTTATACTTGACAGATCTAATATTTTGCATTAATGATTAGTGATTTATTCTTTGGTTTTATATATAGTTAGTAAAAAAATCTATTTGTTTCTCCTTATATCAAGTACACAAAAGCTTACTCCTTACTGAATGGTCCAGCTAGGTCACGGGGACGACCATTACAGTTGGGTCAACTCAACCAAGATCTTTGTGTGGTTCAGGGCTTCCTCAGAAGCTGACCCAGCAAGAGAACAGCCGACTGAGGGGAAGTTCCTAAGACAGTTTTGAGCTGAGTGCTATCAACTCCCCTCAAACTTATCTCTCTATTTGGTCCAGATCTCCTCCTCGGCTCTGAATTAATCCCGGATACCCATTAAACTTGTTCAGTTGACCGCAGTAACTCAAGGATAAATCTTAGGCTAACTGCTTCTGAAGTTCAAATATCTGTTTTTAGATTTATTGCATGCCATTAACGTTGTTTAAGATTACAATGTCAATAATTTTTTTTTTTTTTTGAGGGAGTTGGTAGATGAATGATTAGAGTACCATTTATTTCTTATAACAATTACGATTGATCAATTAATTGCCACTTCTATTGGAATATTTTATTTTAAAACTAGTTTCGAACATTTCTCATTCATCAAACATTTCTAAATACTTTTTTCTTCTTGATGTCTTATTTTCTCTCCCGAGTCTTTATTGAATTTATGGTTATTTTTATTTAAATGGTAAGAAAGTTGGAATTCGACGTCATATTATTTCATGCCTTATATGTTCTTTCAATATGGAATTTAGTGGTCATCTAGTTTTCCCATGCATATAGCTTCACAGTCATTACATCTCAAAAAACACCGCTTTTTTGGTGCTTCAATACTAGTATTAAATTAATGACAATATTAAAAAAAGGGAGATATTGCATAATATAAAGAAGGAGAAGAAGGAACAAATATTAAATATATGAGCGTATGATTACGTATTAGGTATAATATGATTTCTTATATTTATATGGTTATGTATAGATGGTATATTTTTAGATTTCTTCTTCTTCTATCGGCTCAACAGGCGCTGATGCTACCCTTGGTCTGTTCAAGAATAGCCAACCTTCTTTCTCGATTAGTCGCTTCCATGACAGAGACCCTAGCCGCCGGAGATCTTGTCCTATGCCATCCCTCTATCGACCCTTTGGTGTACCGCGGGGACGCTGGCCATCTGGGACATTATTGTATAATCTACTAACAACTGTATTATCACTCATCCTCACCACGTGGCCTAGCCGTTTCAGCCTCTGTCTTTGTAGAGCGCACAACCCCCAGAATTCTTCTAAGAATTACTCTTTCAAACCTATCAAGTAGGTTAATATTTTTCTTGTTGAGGGTCCACGTCTCTCCATCGGTCTTATCAAAGTCTTGTACAGCATAATCTTGGTGGAATGGCTAACAAGCTTGCTCCTGAGTATCCTTGAGATTGAGAAATAGGCTCTATTCGTAGCTGAAATTCTGTTTCTAATCTCTTCTTCTTCTTCCAGGTTTTAATTTAAAATAGATCCGAGGTATTGGAAGCTTCTCACTATTTGGATACTGTAGGGGTCTATTTCATAGTGATTCGGCCTCCGATCTAGCCTTTTTTTTTTCAGAACTAAGATTTAAAAAAAGAAAGGACAAGCCATTTTTCGTTTGTGATCACTAACCAAGAAAACTACTCAATCAATTTGGACCACATTTTCACCCTATCATCTCTATTATTCCAGGAAGATTAGAAATAATAAAATATACTGATTTTCGGTTAATTCGTTATTAAAAAAAGCAATAGTATGTGGGTAGCAAAAGTTTAAGTATCTGGGTGCTCTTGTCACTGAGGACAATGAAAATTTTTCAAAGTAGAAACATATCCTGCAATCTCAAAATAAGGGTTTTTTCGAACGATCCTTCAGCCGGTTGTTATGTACGGTAGTGAGACATGGACCCTGACATCACACAACGAAAAATTATTAAACATGTGGGAAAGAAAGATCCTTCCCAAAATATATGGTCCAACCAAGTATGGACTGAATCTCTTTCGAATGAGAACAAATGAGGAACTGAGAACTCTATATGCTGCTCCAGATATTGTAGCCAACATAAAAAGAGGCAGAATTAGATGGCTAGGGCATTTGCAAAGAATGGAGGCAAGTAGGCTCCCTAAGATGATGTTGGAGGGGCACCCAGGTGGAAAGAGAAGGAGAGAAAGGTCTCGACTTCGTTGGCTTGAAGAAGTAGAGGACGATCTTCGGACTCTGGGTGTGAGAGGATGGAGAAGGGCAGCTGAGGAAAGGTTTGAATGGCAGAGAATTGTTGAGGAGGCCAGGGTTCTACAAGGACCATAAGCGCCATAAGATGATGATGAATAGTATGTTGATAACAGTAGAGTTTGAAAATTGACCGACAGGAGGCGAACGCCATCCTATTTGGGAGGTTAAAAAGGTACGGTTTTATATAGAACTTGAAATTGATAGTAAAATTTTCCTGTATTCAATTAAACGACATTTGAATCCAAGCGTAGTTTGAAAATCGACCGATGTGTGGTTAGCACCATTCCGCAATGGTTTACAATGGTAAAACTGCAGAACCCATCTGTAACAAATTTTAACCAAATCACTTTCATAGTTCTAGGAAGGCTTAGCAATAATAAAATTTAAATGTTCAATGTTGGGTTGCAGGCAGAAACGAGGTTGGTCACACTTATACTTTTATGATTAGAAATTAAAATCCTACCAGATGATATCGTTGAAATTAAAAATTGGAGGTCTAATTATGCTTCGACGTAATATTCAAACAATTAATCAGTGCAATTTATCCAGTTTAAAAATGAGTGTAATGCGTGAAAATGTCATTGAAGAAACATTGCCTAGTTGCATACTTCAGTACAAGATTTTTTATCGATAAACAAAACAAACTTCAGTTATTAGTTAAAATTATCTAAGTTCTTGACTTAGGAGAGCGGGCGAAGCCACGAAGGGGATGCTAGTTGCATATATATGATTTAAATGTAGATGATATTAATCAATTACCTTAAGACAGACGATTACCTTTTGAATTGTACAATTATATTTTTCTTACGGGACAAGTTGTTCCTGAAAAAAGTTTATTTTCTTCTTTTTAATTATGTCAATGCCATGTAAACCTGTTAATATTGAGTTTGCATAACTTGTCGTTTAATCTATGCTTATTTATTTTTATTATATAAATTTCTCTCGTCATTTATTGCTATTTATAATTTCTTCCGGGACTCAGATGTGGTGGAAAATATGTAGAATCCATACGTTCCATTTATTGACAGGACCGTTTATTTGACAAGCGCTATTCCACCGGGGTTTGTGGAAACAAGCCCCTACTCATCACGTCACAAATCGACGGCCCATTTCCACACCTGGAAATTGATACGTGGTTTTCTCTCTTATATTTCCCAGCCTACAAATGCCACGGCACATACTCTCTCAATTCGTGATTTCCACGAAAGGTTATCCACGAATTTACTTCTTAAATTGATTTTCTCAATATTTTTTTAATTATTTTGTTAACATTAGTTTTTATTTCTTTTAAAGGCATAACTCCTATTTAATCTTCAATTTTTCAAGTTTCGGAGTACACTGCTCCATCTTCAGGGTCTACAATTTAAATTATATCCATTTACAATACTATTTACTGTACAATCCAATCTCGTTCAATTATACTTAAATTTCTTCTTACAACTGTGATTTATTTCACTTTCATTTCAATTACTATTTATATTTATGGATATTTGATTTAATTATATTTCTAATCTATTTATTAATAGTCATTAAAAATAAAAATGTAAATATAGGTAACAACACAGTAATAGAATACAAATAGAATGTTTGGGTGAGCACAAAATTAAATGGTCAATATGCCTTTAAAATAAATAAAAATTAAATCTCCTTCAATAAAATAGTTGATTGATTGTTAACATTAGTGTTAATTTCTTAATCGAAAAATAAATTAAATTGATTTTAATGAAGAAAATCAGGGTGTGTTTTCAGGTAGGTACACTATTTTGAATATTATTTTTGTATCCCTCCTTATTTGCTGCCTGCCTATAATTGCATAGCATATGGAGTAGAACAAAAATTCAGAAAAACAAATAACAATAATTCAATTCGTAAAATATTATTTACGTATTGTGAAACTGATAATTTATTATGTAATAAAGTGAAAATTTGTTATACCATGCTTTAAAAAAAATTTATAAATAATAAAATAAAATAATAAAAAATGATATATTAACAACAATTAAAAACTACATTGTATTTTATTTTTAACAATTTCTTTTTCTTTTTTTTTTTTGCAGGTAAGCTGATGGGAGTTATTTTACAATCGAAAAGTGGTGGGTAAGTTTCGTATGCCTTATCTAACTCTGAAATATTTTAGTTTCCAATGACGAACAATAGTAGAAATAACTATTTGAAGGGACCAAGGAAAAAAACGTTTTTGTCCATTTTTTGTAGGATTTGAGTTAACAATGGCAATCAACGGACTTTCGGCTAAACTTGGATCGCATATTCGTTTCAGGTGAAGAAACGTTTAGATCCCCGAATTATGGTGATTGAAGTTTTCATGTCCAGAAGAAGAAACGGTTATAGTAAACTTTATTTTGCTGGTTTCACAAAATACGTAGAAATGGACACAAAACTTTTTTCCTCTGGATCCATCGTTTATAGTATCTTTAATGAGCTGTCAATTAATATTTCTTAAAATAATATTTTGTATTAGATTAGATTAAATATTGTGTATCCAAGTGGTTACTAAATCATAATTGTTTAATCATCATAATTTTCTAAACTATGCTTAATGCCATTACTTGATAATTATTTCTAAGAAAATATCTTTAAATATATATTAAAGGTACGACCTCATCGATTTTCCTTGAGGAACACCAGAGATATAAAGCTACCGAAGTCCGTTAATCAGGAAACAGGAACGGTCCTGAAAACTTACGATAAATACATTAGGAAAGGACAGGGTAAACTTTAATCTGGCCGATAGTTAAAGTTCCTCGGTAAACTTCTATTAGTGGCGGGCTATTCAAAAAGTCGTTCCAGTGCCATCTTAATTGCGTTACGTTTCCCTTATTCAGCCTCCTAGATAGATGGTCGAATTAATTACTTTGCTTGACCCTGTCGAACGGAAGTTCGTAGTCGTTTGTTCGGACCCTGGAATCGATTTCATTATGTTCTTCTCAGTCATTAGACGTTTAACTTTAGGACGGTATTTGAAGCTATTAAATTATAATTTATCAAAATGGAAATTGTCGTAACTACACCTGGTATTTATAAATTGTTTTTATCTTACTTATTTATTTATATATTTATTTGTACCGATCAAAAGATAAAATAGTTTTTAAAATTAAATTAAAAAAAAAATTTTTTTTGTTCAGCCTTATTGGAAAATGTTGCGCTTACTCAAATTGGCCTGTAGAGTATATATATATATATATATATATATATATATATATATATATATATATATATATTTTTTTTTTTTCTAAGTGATATACTTATAAATTCTACTATAATACTGTTTCATTAAAACTTTTATTTTAATTGTTTGAATCATAAAATTACAATTTCACAATATTTTCACACAAATATCATAATTTTAATTATTTATTTTCGGTATGCTTTAAAGCAATCTGTGTGTACTTTAACATTACATCACTCACACAATTTAATTGTAGCAACGCTTATTTGGCTCAAAATTAACATTTAAATCTTACTGCTAATCGGCTTGAAAAATTAACCATTGTACTATTATTTTTTAATGGATTAAAAAAACAGAAAATGTATTTTAATTTATTTTTAATAATAACAACCCTTAAATAATAATCTGTAGTAATAAAAAAAATAATATAGAAAAATATTTGAACTTATAAAAATAAATGAAATCGTTAAATTAATTGTCATAAACGCAATTAAATGGGATATGTGGTATTTACTAACACTTTGCATATTCAAGTTTCTGATAAAAACGACTTCCTTCATTTATATATTAATTATTTATTCTTATTCAATTATTAAAAAGAATTAATGTTTTAATAAATTACGAAACTTATAACTAACAAATATTTTAGACATTCTAGATATAATATGATTTGGCCTCCTCATCATGTTATAAAAAGTCTCCACCAGTAATAGTCAATAATGTATTTAAGGTTTTGTTTTGTTTCTATTCTCCTAAAATAGGATGTTTTTTTTGTTTTTTTTAACATTTTATTGAGTAATCATTACAAACTGCTACAAATATAGACAATAAGTAATATATATGGCGTATGATTATATTCACACATTATGTACCAGGTATGCAAGTTTAAAATGTCGTTTATTTCTTAAAATATGTACACAGTAATTTAAAAAAAAGTATAATATATTTTATTCAAAGTACTGACCCTCGCTTTCTACACATTTTGCCCATCTCTCGGGCAATATATGGATACCATTCCAAAAGAATGCTTCATCTTTATTTGAAATCCATTCATCGAGCCATTTTCGTACGTTTTCGAAATTGTTGAAGTGTTGCTCCCGCCAATGAGTGTCCCATCGATGAGAAGAGGTGATAATCAGAAGGCGCCAGGTCAGGTGAATACGGCGGGTGGGGTAGGAGTTCCCAACCAAGCGAAGAAATCGTTTCCTTAGTCAATCTGGCTGAATGTGCAGGAGCGTTATCATGCTGAAGAATGACTTTGGCGTGCCTGTGAGCCCATTCTGGGCGTTTTTCGATCAATGCGTGACTCAAATTGATCATTTGTTGTCGGTAGCGCTCGGTATTGACTGTTTCGCCGGGTTTGAGAAGCTCGTAGTAGACTACTCCCTTCTGATCCCACCACACACACAGCATTTTCTTCTTCCCAAAACGATCCGGTCTTGCACTCGATGTGGATGGTTGTCCTGGCGTTACCCATGATTTTTTTCGTTTGGGATTCTGAAAATAAATCCATTTTTCATCGCCAGTTACAACTCGATTCAAAAAACCCTTTCTTTCGTGGCGTAAAAGCAGCATTTCGCACACAGTTTTTCGTTTTTCCATCTGTCGTTCGTCCAATTCATGTGGAACCCATTTTCCAACCTTTTGAATCTTTCCCATAGCTCTCAGGCGATCGGAAATGGCTTGCCTAGTGACATTCAACTGTTCTGCCATCATTTGTTGGGTTTGGGTATTGTCTTCGTCTAATAAAGATTGCAATTCGAAGTCCTCAAACTTTTTTGGTCGATTTTCTCGTTTTTGATCAGTAACATCAAAATCACCACGTTTGAAACTTTGAAACCAACGTTCACATGTCCTGACGGTTGGAGCAACATCGCCATAAGTCTCAACAAGAATTCGATGACATTCAGATGCCTTTTTCTTTTAATTAAATAAGAAAATCATGACATGCCGCAAATGCTCTTTATTTGGCTTAAAATTAGACATTTTTAACACCAAAGAAAGGTATGATACGTCCACGTAAACGACTTAAAAACAACTGACTTTTGTAAACAAATGACTAACAAACAAAATAGCGTTTAGAGATAAGCAAATCCTTCAATAGGCTAAGAGCGCATTCTATTGGAATTAAAACGACATTTTAAACTTGCATACCTGGTACAACGAGAAAAAAAATAAATAAAAGAAGAAAGAAAATAACTATGCTATAGTTAAACAATACAGAACATCCTATATACAAAATGAAATAGTAGAATTTAAAACGAAAAAAAAAATTAAAATTAAATAAAATAAGAAATAAATAAATAGTAATAATGAGGAATAAAAAATATAATATATATATGGTTTCATTGAACAACTAATCTAAATAATAATTACTAAAGTTTCTGTTGCTCATTTCTCAGATCGGATTGAAGTATTTGAGTTTTCAATTCAGTGTGCCATCGTTACATTCTTCCGAGTAATCTATAATATAAACCATAATTAAAATAAATCAGTTTATATTTAATAGTACTTGACCATAATATTTCTATTAGTTTAGTTAGCCAGGAGATTTCTTGAGAGCTTCTTAAGATGCTACTCAGCTGTAAATACAAAACTGTTTAGATATATAACACTCATGTCTCTGGTTCTTTGAATCCTCGTCCTAACGTCACAGATAAACATTTATAGTTAGTCATCTTTTTTAAATACACCATACGGTATCAAATGGTAGACTTAAAAAATATTCGATGGATTCTTCGAAGGTATAAATTCTAAACTTCACTCAGGTATTCGTTTAACATCACAGTAGTATAAAGTCTTTAGTGCTTCGCTGTAAATGGGAGCCTGATTGGAACTAGAGAAGGCAATATTCCAGCGGCATATAGAATATTCCAGTCGAGTTCCTGGACAAAGAAGTGCAAATGAAGACGATTTGTTTTTATTTCTCCAGCAATTATCGGGCCGGTACTGGAGCAGCATCCCGGATCACCATCTGCTCGGTGATTTGTATTCCGTCACGGAGATAGTCCGGTTTTTTATCCGATGTATCTGTCGGTGGATGAAGCGATCATAAAGGTTTTTCTAGTTTGCGGAGAAATCTTCTAATTATCGTCTCATGCGCTTGTTCATTATAACTTGATTAGCGTTCTCGGCAAGACTGTCGGAAAATTGCAATTGATGATTAGTCCTGTATTTTTTGTTTTTGTTTTTTTATAAAAATTAAAATCATTGTTACTTAACTTTTTTAATTAAAAAGTTAAGTAGTAATGGTTTTAATTTAATTAATTTTAAATAAATTAATTTTAATTTTGTTTAATTAAATAATCATTCATTCAAAAAAAATCATTCATTTAAATATCCGAGCAATAGTAAAACCATTATTGACTATTGATAGAAAAATGGTAGTAAAATTTTGTGATGTTTATTCTTAATATTAATGTAAAATAACATTCAGAATGAAACCAAATTAAACTTCAAAACCCTCAATTTTAAATTTAATTTATATTTAATGTTCAGTATGAGAGACACTTCCTGCTCCCGGTCCCAGGTTCGAGTCCAACTAAGTAAGAAAATAATTAATTTTTTTACGTATGCTCATAATCGACTCTGGGGCTGGCCGACTCTCCTATCGCAAATGCAGCCCCTATAAAACCTGGCGATTGAATTTAATTCTGGCTAAAACATCTCGCACAATCTTTGGTAATAAGACAGTACATTCATGCCCTGAAATGAACCCAAGACTTCATATTGAACACTTAATTCGTACATATTTTAATTTTAATTATGAATTTATTGGACTGTTATACTAAAATGAGAAATGGCTCCTTTTCGATTATTTATTTTATATATTGATACTATATATTTATCTATAGAAAAAAAATTAAATAATTATATCAGAATAAAAGAAAAAAAAAATATTGGAGGAGGTTGCAATTACTCTGCAGATGGCCCACCACAGAAAAGAGTTTAGGAGTAGAATTGACAAAATACAATCTTTTCCGAACAAACCACCCAACAGCAGACCCAAGCGGATCATTTCCGTGGAGTATAGGAAAAGCAGATGCAACCGTATCTTCATACGTTCTTGGAGGAGAAGAGAAGAAAAGTAGAGAAGTCTTAAGTTCTTTGTGTCCCATTGTTAGCCAAATTCGGCTATTAAATATATACTGGTGGGGTCACCTGTGGTGTAAAAAACGGTTAGCATAGCAACCTACTAAAAAAAAAAAAAAAAAAACCCAAGATCGCGGGTTCGCAGCCCGGCAGATGACCTTAGGATTTTTTAAAGGGAGTAAAAAAGGAGCTATGCCGTCCTTCGGAAGGGGCGTAAAATGGGGGTCTCGAGCCTGTACGATGTCAGGTACTCGTTAAAGATCCCCATGATCTTTAGTCATAAAGATCCTCATGACTAAAGAACTTTGATAATAATTAATCTAATTTTTAATTTCAATCTATGAGTTGGTAATACAGATGGGCATACTATTAAGAAACTCTTGCGGATCATTGACTGGATTATAAATATCAATTGGTTATAGTTAATTTATTTTTATTTTTTTTTTTTTAAATTTTAGTTCATATTATTATTGTTTGATTCAAAACCATGATTTATTTTAGTTCTTATACAGGAGCGATAACCTTGTGCCAGTTTGGAAGTTTTTGTCCTCAAATCTGAGGAACTTAATCCAAATTTGAATTTTTCCATGGTACGTTACAAGAATACTAATCGGGTTCAAATCAATAGTAACACTTAGTAGTTGATAATAATAATCATTAATACTAGTAATATACTAACAATAATTAACTTAAAGCGGCCAAGGTTTTACAGAGCTAACGAGGAACACACACTATATTTTTTTCATTTCCCTCCTGTACTGAGAACACTCCTGGTTTATTTGTATTATTTATTTATACTGTTATACGTTTATTTACTTTTGTTATTAATCTTATGCAGGACTCCATTCATGATATTTATAGCAATTTATGTTGCAGCGAAATCCTGAAAAGTTATTAAACTGAAATATTACTCCTTCAGCCCCTGGTTACGGCCGGGAAGACAACATTCACTAGCCCCATGAGTTCCCATGCCGGTAATTTGAGGAAATGCAGAATGGAGTCAGTTAATTTCCAGTCGGTAATTATTTACTGAGTCAGTTATGCGTTTTCTTTGTTATCTATAATTAACGGCCGTTAATTCGCATTGCCAGCCTTTCAAACAAGTGTAATATTTCATGCGGCTCTTTTGGGTTCACATAATAACCGTGTGTCATCGTTTCGTTTGGAGTTGTTTTAATTTATTTAATAAACTTCTTATATATATATATATATATATATATATATATATATATATATATATATAGAGATGTATATCGGCTGCTTCTGTAGTCGATCATTTTTATTCATAAATTTAGGTACCTTAAAAATAAGTTGATTGATATGAAAAAATGGCCCTTATGATTATATTGTTTATGTTAATCTTTACAGTTTTTTATCAATTCCAGAAATAGGAACACATTTTTTGTAATAAATTATCGAACTTTAAGAAAGATTATGATATTTTAAAAATATTAATTCGATAATTTCTACAATACTGAATGAAGAACTTATTTACATAACCAACTATTTCGTTTTTTTTTTACTGTTTTGGTTTTGTGTCATAGTAAAAGAAATATTAATTATTAATTAAAATATGATACAACAGGATATCTAGGAACAGTTTTCAGTTACATATATATGACAGATTTGTAATAGATGATCCGTAAACAAAGTATCCTTTCCCAATGATAAATTTCAAATTTGACAATAACTATACTATCTAAGAAAGTAAATTGCTTTATGAATTTTTAAATTCCAATGATTTTTGCTTCATTTTTCTAAAAAGAACCCTCCGATCACATAAACACTCCGTTAGACACCGGCTCATACACACACACGTGTGAGAGAGAGAGAGAGAGAGAGAGAGAGAGAGAGAGAGAGAGAGAGAGAGAGAGAGAGAGAGAGAGAGAGAGAGAGAGTGAGAGAGTGAGTGAGAAAAAAAAGATTAATTATTATCACAATCTCAGAATTTATAATCCATTTATCTTATCTTGGGCATTATCTAGGGATTTTCAAAGTTTAAATTACTTAGAAGGGGAATGAATATTATTACATTAATAAGTAGCTATAAATATAAGATGTTACAATATATATTTTTTTAATTTTAAATATAAAACAAACAGGTTACTTCACGCCGCAGTCTTAGACAGCCAAAATTGAAATTTAAAAAAAAAAAAAAAAAAAAAAAAATATATATATATTATGAAAAAATTTTAATAAATATTTTTTAAATATACTTTTTATTTTTGAAGAGAAAAGATTTGACCCCGGTTGGGATTCGAACCCAAGTCTCCACCTCTCTAGCGTGGCGCCTTATCCACTAGGCTACCGAGCTCGTATCCGAACCAGGGAATCTTCTCTCTTCACTGATCCATACCCCGGGCACTCGCAATTGAGATGTACAACTCGGGGATGAATGTTCAATTTGAACACTACTTTTAAATGGATCTATTGACCAGCTGTCCTATATATATTAAATATGAAATAATTCTTATTTAATAATAAATATTTTTTAATAAATATTTTTTATTTTTTTATTTTGAAAGAAAAAGATTTGACCCCGGTTGGGATTCGAACCCAAGTCTCCTCCTCTCTAGCGTGGCGCCTTATCCACTAGGCCACCGAGCTCGTATCGGAACCACGGAAAATAAAATATATATTTCTCTTCAAAAATATATATATATATATATATATATATATATATATATATATATATATATATATATATATATATATTATATAATATTATGCTTGCAATCTATAATTTTATAAAATGATTTAGACTATTTTATCTCTTGATAGTTTATTTAATAAATAAATAAATAACTGCCTCTAAAAACAGAAAACTAATACATGGATATGGATGGTATAAGAAAATATGATGGTGGCAATTATACATTGGGATTCAATGTGGGACAGAGACAAATTTTGTTCAGCAGTCAACAAGATTTCCGGAAATGGTTAATAGTGGTCAGACGAAAGGAAAAAACATCAGGTGGAGGTAATGAAGGAATATTGGAAAGAACGGAAGAGCAAGGAATGTACGAATTCCAAAGATAAAAAAATAACATTCAAAATAATAATCTATTCGTTTTACTCTAAGAATTATAATTACATTAATATATCATTATATTCATTATATTCATTATAATAACAGTGCCTATATGAACGAGAATTTGAATATACTAAAGACATCAAATGGCACATATACCGATACGATATTCAGGACAATCAATGAATCCTTGCAAAATTCACGATAATGACAAAATCATTACTTGTTTACGACAAATAGATGTTGTTGGTAGATTACACACGAAGGTAGTATTGGGTTCAAGTGTTACGTAAATATTCAATGATGTTTTAACTTTTTCCTCATTAATAGATATCGATTCGCGTAGCAAAACGCCCTCTTTAGCATGCAATTTTTAAAGAATATAAATTTTTTATTTGATCTGTCAAACACTGAAGATCTGTACAGCTATTTTTTTAAATATTTAAATTCTTATAATGAATTCGTTATGAAATATGTATGTGATGACCGTGTCATCGACGATCCTTCTCCTATTAACTTGATGTTTTCAGTAATGCATTGAAAATATATAATAATTATCTTTATGAAATTCTTTTTAAATAATAAATAGATATAGTTTTATTTATTTATTTTAATTTTATTTAATATTTTTTTTATAGTCACTTTATACGTTGAAAATCTTTAAAGTTTTAATCCAAATATTCAAAATGTGACACTTTCAAATGATTTTAATTAGTTTTATGAGCTTGCACTTAATTTCTGACACACGCAATGCAATATGTATAATTTTTAATGTGTTTTTCATACTGTCTTTTAGTCTTTTTTTTATTCTATTTTTATTCTTGATTTCTGCAGAATACTTTTCTGTCAGGCTATTTTTTTTTCTTTCTAATGTGACTGATCATGCCGAATTTAAAGTAACTAAATATAAGAACTTAAAAAAAAAAAAAATTCGAAGTTTTCAATTAAGTTTACTAGTAACGAAAACGTGAAAGGGGTCAAGAGACACGGGGCACATCTAGCTTCTTTAAAGTGAGTATCTTTAATTGAGACTAATTCTGGAGTTTGAATTAGATTTCAAATCCACGTCCTTGCACTACTGTTGGCCAAGAAACGATAACAAATACTGAATCCAAGACCTTTATTGTAGGAGAGAAAGGGAAGAGAGAAAAAAACAAAAAAAAAACGACACATGTAAATATTAGAAGGGAAATGAAATAAAAGGGGAAGAATGAAATGAAATAAATGGCAAAAGAACCAAAAAAAAATTATTTTTTTAAAATTGTTTGTCTAGTATTTAGCATTAAGTATATTATTCTAGAATTATAACCAAATTATAAATATTATGAATTATAGTGTTATCTTTAGTTAGATAGGTAAGTAGGCCGTGATTGTAGCAACCCAATAAATTTGGGCAGCAATATGTTTTTTTCTTATATCAATAAAGCATATATCTCTTGTCGTGGTATAGTTTGCAATCACATTTTATTTTTACAAATTCTTAAAATGTTATATATCGTGGGATTACAAGTAAAACACACAAAGTCAAAAAAGTGTTTATTTTTTATTATGACATTTTTTTCTGTACATTCTTTTATCAAATAAGGTAAAAAATATAGCAAAAGTAAATAATGAAAATAAGATTTTTTTCTGCGTCTACTCAAAACCATGATTTTTTTACTTATGTCTTCTTGAAGTATGTTTTACTTGTACTTTATGTAATAATTTACAATTATACATAAATAAAAAAAATGTTCAAATTTTATAATTATTTGCAAAAGAAGAACCTACTGAATATTCCTATCAGTTAGGGTTGGGCGATAGTCGATAGCACTATCGATAGGCCAATACCATCGGTTGAGAACTATCGATTGCTATCGATAGTTTTTCGATAGTTGCTTCCTTTTTTTCTAAAAGTGTTCAATAAAAAATATCAAATAATTTAATTAAATTCAATTATATGCTTACTATTTGAAATATGCAGGATTTTTAATTATAAGATTATATCATACAGATGAGCGAAAAATACTAATTTATTTGAATTTTAAAAAAGTATTTACAATGTACATGGTCATAATAATGATGACCAAATCAAATCTTCAGAAAAGAAAAATAACGAAATAGTTAATTTAAAAGAGTATCCTTGAGCCACATATTTCCCCAAAGAAAAACTAGCATTTCTGCTTTCCTTTGGCTTAATCTTTGAGTGAACCCTTGAGCTCTAGGAATTTCCAATTCAATTTCAGAACTCAACACTGGACCGAGACAGATCAGCATAATTCCGAGAGTTTCAAAACTTGGGGTAGTAAAGGAGACTATCGATAGTCGACACTATCGATAGTGACCATCGATAGGCATGACCTATCGATATATCGATAGTAACTATCGACTATCACCCAACCCTACTATCAGTACCCAATTGTTTAATTGATTTTTCAACTGTAATCTAAATACTGTTTAAAACGATTGCTGAACTGTGATTCCGTTAATAAGAACAATAATCGTTCGCCAATTCCACAAAATATTATTTCAAAACCATACGCATTGTTTTGTTTTTTTCAGTTTTGTCTTACTTTGAAAAATTGTTCCGCTATTTATAATATTTCTAAT
Source organism: Euschistus heros (assembly GCA_003667255.2). NCBI lineage: Eukaryota > Metazoa > Arthropoda > Insecta > Hemiptera > Pentatomidae > Euschistus > Euschistus heros. The sequence goes on along the minus strand of RCWM02000385.1, from coordinate 541,177 downwards.
CACTTCTTGTTGAGTTTGCCATTTCACAGAATCCACTTACGCGGTGTTGAAATTTTAATATGTGAAGAAAACGTCTTCAAGAATCAGGCCTACATGTGTTAGCCCTCGGGTAACATTGAAATGGGGCCGCATTACACAATCCGCTAAGTATAACATTTGATCAGAGCTTATGAAATTTGACGAAAGAGCGTAGGTTACACTTTGAGAATTATATGTTATATGGACGTGCTCCTTTTTCGGATCGGCAAGTAGCGGCCCTGTGGCTAGCTAAATTGGCTCAATTTCTCCGTCAGTTCTTGCTGTCGTGGGGTTTCGATAATTCTGGCAAGGGTTTGATCGAGCCAGCCAGTATGGAACAACTCCGATTTTCCTGGTTTTGTGAGTATTTGTATGAATTAATTACATTAAAACTCCAATTATCCGGACTCCAATTACCCAGATTTCCGATTATCCGGATTGATTTGAAAAAAACATATATTTATATATCTTTTAATTTATACACATATCTACTGGATTGTGACAGTGCATTAACATGTTCTGTATAAATTGCAATATCAGGAAGCATGATATTTTTGTATCCAACTACAAAAACTATTTTTTCTCATCTGTCATCCAGCTTCTTTTTAGTGAGGTGTATTTGTGATTTAAAAAATGCAATTGAGGTTTCAGAACTTCTGAATGCGTACCGTGACTAAAATGGTTCTTTTTAATTTCGAACGGTATGTTTCTGTCTAGCAAAACTGTATTTTAAGTCGCTTTAAGTAGCCAAGTAGGAATAGTTCTTACCTGTTAGGAAATTTTGTGATTTTCTTTCATCTAGATTTACTCCATGCTATTCATATTCATTTTTCGAGTCCCTGTACCTTCTATTCTATTATTCCATCATATTTATAAACCTTGATAATATTGGGTTGTCTGGAAATTAGTGTAGGGTAACAAATGTTCGATAAACTAGGGTACTATAGATAAAATACTGACCGCCAATATGAGAACATATGACCTCATGGAAATTGAGAATTACCAGAATCATCCTCACCCACCCATATCTCTCGTCGAACGAATACCATTTTTTTTTTTTAATACCTGGTCCACATTTTGAGTTATGAAAATTTCAATGTGGAAAACAAAATGCAATTTTAGGATTTGTAAATACTTCATTGACAGAAATTTATTTAGAGTTATGGAGTGTATTTGGTCTCTATATCTTAGATCATTTACGTTATTTTTTATACATTTTTTTCTCTCATTTATTGAAATTTACAACTGTACAAATATATACATCTAGTAAATGTGTTGTTAGCGATTACAATTACGTGTCAAAACTTGAAAAGAACTACTCATCAGTAGCACTTTAATAACTATTCTACACTAGAAGAACTCTAGTCTTCTTTTCAGATGCCTCGGAGGATTATCAGGAATAGGATGGGAAGCAAGTTGAGATACTAGCGGATTTGTGTGGTTATGGAGTTTACTATGAAAGGATAGGTAACTGGTTTAAGTTAAATCAGCAACATATGGGTCATTAAGATCTTTATGGATAAGTTTATTTGTAACAGAGTAAGGAGCATAAAAGATTTTTCGAAGGATTTTGGATTGTAAGGATTGAATACGGGAAGAATTTTTTTTACATTAAAAACAACAAAATTACATAACCGAACAACCCCAACAAAAAAGAGTCTCTTATGGCATAGCAAGGTGCTAGGACAAAAGTTTGTTTTTGCAAACGGTCGTATGTCGTCCGACAAAGTGAGGGTGTTCCAATTCAGAAATCATAGGAATCATCTTAACTGCAACATAAAAAGGCAGGGGACACACTAAAACCTAACCCTCAGAGCTTTGACTATGCGATATAGTATCGGAATAATAAACTTTGTTAGGCACGTTGTGTTGTCCTGTGAAAGAATAATTGCGAGTAAATTTACATTTGGGACGTTTTCTTTGGTTTCTGTAGTACGATTCTCTGTCCAAGTGACGGACAACATACTTCATAATTTGTATGCGCTTTATCGTTGTCTTAACATATATTATGTACAAATAAATATTAATATATTTATAGTCTTGGCTTATTATATGTCCAAAAATATATTTCTATACAACAATTACCTGAATAATAATTATTTAAATTTTTAATTTCCCTCAAAATATGATTTTCAAAAAAATTAATGTACTAATAAATTATCTGGTCAGTAATTTAATACACACCGAAGGCCTGACTGAAATTTATTGGCTGTCAACGATGTACATTATTTACTGTCGCCTTCTCGTCTGATAAAATCTGTGATAATATTAATTTTATTTGTTACAAAACAAATGGAAGCAGTTAGCTGATAAAAAGAGCTATAAAGAATTTAGTTGTAAATGACTATTTAGAAATAGCATCGTGGCTAAGCGCCTTGAACTCGGTGAACTTTGCCGAAGCCTTCCCGACGTTCACTCTTCTACGGTGGTCGTTTTGTTTCAGCGTGTGAACTTTGTTTTATTAAGTTTATTTTCATTATTCTGAGGGCTTGTATCTATTAAGTGGCTGCATTTGTTTCGCGATTAATTTACATTTAGTTCCACTCGATTAGTGATTGATTTATCACAGTTAAGAGAATTCACATTCACTCACTCATTTTTAATAACGATAATAATTTAATTAAATAATAAATAGTTTGAGATATTAATAATAGTTTCAATGATGATTATTTTAATTAACCTTTAGTAGTTTTAATTAAAATGCTATAAGAAGTATTTTAAACGCATCGTATCTTCGCTAATTTTCAATATCGCCCTTTGTTGTACTTCAGTTTAATTAACCAATATGCATCTATTGCAATAATTTCAATATAAATAGATTATTTTTTTTTTTTTTTTTAATCTTTATTTAATGTCGCATCAACATTCATATTAATTTGTGCTGCGCAAATTAATATGAATGCACCTATTTATTAAAATGTAATTTTCACATTAAAATAGAACATTAAAATAGAAATGAAGGTATCTCTAACGATGAGGCGCTTCTGGTGCCATAGTGAAACAGCAGTTCACAACATGGATTTAGTTTTATATATATTGATGTTTTCTTATTTCATCTTTCCTAACGTATGAACGTGTAACACAAGTTAACAATATTAGTTTCTACATGTCGGTGTTTTATATATTTCTATTTTGTTATTTTCAATGTTATGTGATAAATTTTCAATTTACATATTTTATGAATGGATTATTTGTCATTTATATCACTCATTGCCCTATATTTTTAAGCGAGAAAGATTTAAATATTAATCCAATGAAACATTTTGAACTAAAATAAAAATGTGAGAAAGTTTATAAGAAATTTGGTTTCTATTATTTCTACTTCCATAATGTAAGAAAATATAGCAGAAATCAGCAACATTACTTTCTATATGGATTTTCTTTTATGTATTTATAATTTGTTGTTTTAATTTCCCTAACGTGAGAACCTTTATCAGAAATTAACATTACTTGTAATTGAGCATTATATAAATTCTGATTTGCTATAATATTTATTCAACATTCATTTGAGTTGTACACAACATTTGCAATAAGAAATAAATGAAAAGAGGAGAAAAAAAAAATAATAACCTCAAATTAAACAATATATATTGTGAAAAAATAAAATAAAATTAATTAAGTAAGTACCATAAATTATGGAGGGACAAGAAAGGCCTAAAGAGATCCCAACGATTCTCTCTCAGCTGTGTTACTGGTGAAGAAAAAAACCGGTCACACGGGGCTGAGTTGAGAAACAGGCCATTGTCAGGACTCTATGTCAAATTTTATAATAGATCTCGAGACCACTGCCTTTTCAAACTGCTAGGAATTATAGGGGTGAGTGGGACTGGATAGGGATTGCGCTAGTGTATTTAAAATTATTAGAGAGTTTTTGATGAAATTTTGAAAATTTGACGGGTATAGATTTTAGGACAAAGATATATTAAGTTCATTATGTAAATTTTGGTTGGGGATATAGTAAGTTATGGATCTCAGGAATTTGGATTAGAATAATTGGATACGTTTGATGTCAGAATATTTTGCTGTAACCCAAAGTTTAAGTCCGTAGGGTCAGCCAGCTAGGCAATCTAAAAATTAAAAAAAAATGAAATCATCGTGGCAGGAATAGCTTTGAATAAACTATTTTTCTGAGTAATGTTTCGAGAAAGTGGATCTACATCATCGGGCGATGAGAATACCAGATCCGTATGTGATTCGGCAACTTTTACAAGTTGTCCAGTCTTAACTGTTAGTCAGTGTCCTGGTATTTTCCCCTTCCGGTTGATTCAAAATAGATAAAACATATGATAACATAAAGCTTCCGTAATCGTTGTGTTAGTCACCTTTGTCTTTAAAATTTTTCTGGTAGAATACCTTGATGTTATAATAACTTAACTTAAGGAATATTAGATGGTGCTTCAAATGTTCAATGGCGCAATTTCTCATACTTTTTACATCTTACTTTTATTTTAACTTCTCAGCTATAAGCAGTTTCATGTTTCTTTATGCTGTTTTAACACAAATAAATTTTTTTAAGTTGAAATTACTAATTTTTTAACAAGCAGTCCACATTACTGAAAATCTTACTATTTGTATTATAGATCATATACATAATACAGACCCGTCAATCCGGACTTTGATTGTCCGAGTGGCATTAATACAAACTAATAACAGTTTCAATTATCATTGACATTTATATAAAGGTTAGATTTTATACTTTACCATAGTACTGATGAATGACTTCGGTCTTCTGTAAAGCTAATGAACAGATTTCATTGTTTCTAAAATAAGTTTTCAATATTAAATTTAAATTATTTTGACATGGATGACATGTCTCTTAACCAGTGGTTTAGTTTTGTTTTGTAACGTTTGTTTAACCCTCAAAAATTTAACATTTTGACACGCTTTGTTGGTAAAATATTCTTCGTTCAATTTCTGATTAGGATACTGCCGTCAAATTTTTGATCCGTGCAACACAAATGGAGCCAGAGCATGTCAAAACGAGTGTAAAAAAAAAAAAAAAAAAAAAAAAAAAATAGTTACACCCAAAGAGTATATATTCCCAGCCAACAGGCACATCTCTGTCAAAAAATATGCTTATCGAAATATTTTATTTTTAGGAATGAATAAACCTATACCAACCAGCCTTTCGAGTGTAGAATCTCAGACTGTCGGAAGCAATATCTTAACTTGGGGACTGATTGGATGAAGATGTTATGCCGTAGGGGCTGTGAAGTAACTACTTGGAGTTGATATTTATATGTATGACACACTCTCAGATATTCTGGGAAGCTCCTAACTGGAGTGGCTTGTTAACATGCTCATCACTTGTCCAGATGCCTCATCCTCCAGGAGTGTGGAACCGGAGGATGTTCCTGGAACTGGAGGCTGTGGTGATGGGACACGGGTGAAGTAGCCGGAATACTAAGCACTCGGCAAAGTTGACCTGCTACTTTAAAACTTCATTAATTCGCCGCGCTCTGCTTCGTATGGGTGCCTGGAGGTAGGCTCCTGATTAAACTGTATATGGCCGAGAACTCCTTCATAAGCAGGGATAACCGTATGTGATATTTAAATAAATTTTTTAAATTACCGACAACATTCTCAAAGGTTTAATTAATTTTTCTAAGTAATTATTTGTATTTGTGTAATCCTGTTTCTTCTCTTTAGTATAAATTAATGAGTTATTTTCGATTTAATCGATACATAAGAAGTAATATAACAAACATTTACTTACATAAGTTTTTCCTCTGTATTATACAAAAAAAGGCTCCTTTATTATTAAATTAACTAATATATTATAAATTTACAGATGTAATTATAAAGTATGTGTTAAATGATTTATATCAAATTATTATATTTTATTATTTAGTACGTTTATATTTCAATATATAAACCTGTTTATAGCTTAATAAATAGATATATGCTTATTGTTAAGGTGAAAAGATGTTCCGTTTTGATTCAGATTGTCCCGATTTTAAGAAACATGTATTTATGTCCAAGTAGGTAGATTGTTTTGTTCACACAAGTTCAAATTCCTGGTTACATATTTTTTTTTTTAAATTATATTTTTCCGAAAAAAATATATTGCTTCAGAAATCTGACAATTTTGTCGATATTGGATTTGTTATCTCCTAGCATTGCCGAGAGTTTTCTTTCCAGCCGTTCCTGCTCAGAAAATGTTTCGTACAGCGGGCATTCCTCGAGAATATGTCTGATTGTTAATTGACTCTTGCAATATAAATATAATGGACTTATTAATATGTATGGAATTACGTCATTATGAGATGAAGCCATGTGTTAGACGAGTTTGGCTTATCTTCAATCTTGCAGTATTCCATAGTTTGATGACACTTTTAAATTTTTTTAATTTATTGTCTGCCTTACTCTCTTGCCATAATTCAATCAAAGTATTCTTGGACAAGTATTTTTAAAAGTTGCGTACGTCCGAAGGGGTATAGATACTTTTGACGTCAAGTAAGGAAATGGCTGCTTCGTTAAAAGCGGCTGCATTCTATTTTATCCTAGCGTAGTTCTGCCCAGACTGACAATATCTAGATGCCCATATTCTCGTGTTAGCAGTATTGGTCATTCATATGTTTTTGTTATAGTACGTTTCCATTATGAAATCCTTCACACGAATCATTCCACTCTGGCTTGAATAGGTTTGTAACCTGTTGGATTACTCGTCCTTTCTGTCATAGTTGTAGTACATAAGGACTTTAAGCGCAATAAAAAATAAAATAAAAATCTTAACATGTATTCCCATTTGTTCTGTGCTTCCCGTATTAATATTCCAAAAATCTGGTAAACTTATTTATTACGTTGTCTTGGGTAGTTTTGAAACAGGAACACTCACCGAAATCTCAGTTTCACTTTGAAAGCACAATAACTACAACCATAGCTAACCAATCGACCCATTATTCGGTCCAATTAATTACTGAGTAACAAAATAAAAAGTGGCGGAAGAAATCGCCCCATCCTGCGGATGTGGTCACTACTAATTCCTCTACTTCCTCGGTGGCCAAGAGGGAGGGTAAAAAAAAATCTAAAAGGAGCACGGATAATGGATTTCACCGACTAAGGAAACGACCCCAAGGCTACCAGAACATGAGGTTCTGGATATTGCAGTGTAACGGTGACCTCAAGAGTTAAAAACCATCACTTAGCTCCAGCCAATTCATTATATCTAGTGTTGCGAATTTCAGTAGGTCGGCTATCGGCTTGCGATCAATTAGGTGCCATGACTTTAAAATGTGAGCCGGTATACGGAAATGGAAACGGAATCCCAAATATCCTTGAATCTCCAAATTTTGACGTTGAAGGACGACCCATTCAATACTGACTGCTCTGTCCTTCGTTTCTTTCTTCGGCGATGACTAGAGGTATTGCTATGCCATTATGTTTCTGCTGAAAGAAGAATGCCTCTAATGGCATTAAAGCTTCGTGTACGTTCATTTTATATTGTTGAACCTACTTATGTCTTTAAAACCTTCTTAATAAAAGGTACTAAAATGTTTTAAAAGCCCGTATGGTAAAGTCCTACTTAACGGACCAATGACCGCCTTCAAAGAAGGATCTTAGTGACCAATATTTCGACGAGTTTGATTCCTTTGTGGAACAGCTTGACTACTTAAAGCTCAGTAATTGATTAGTCTATATAATTCTACATCCTTTATTGTATATAATTTATTTTTCTTCTATTTTTTATTTTTTTTTTCATTCATTTTTTTTTCTCTTCAATATTGTTTTATATTTATCAATCAACTTATTTATCGATTCATCATTTTTACAATTCACCTTAACTCAATTTATAATGTCTGTATCATTCTAAAAGTTTTTTAAGTATTATTATAAAAATAGTTTGCATAAATATTTATTTAAATACTTGAGAAATGGAATGGATTACTGCAATGTGGAAAACTAGAAGAGTTTGTATATTGTCTCTATATTTCAATAAAAACATTTTACTATTATTTTATCTTAGTTTTTTTTTTTAAGTAGTTTTGTAAAGTTGATAATTTACTTTTATTTACTGATCCATAGTGTTATGTAAGTATAGCCAGTAAAAATTAACTACATGCTATTTTTACTTTATGAACGGTCTAAAATTAACGTGTTTTGAGTTAGTCATGATTACAAGTAATTGCTGCAACGAACGACTTGGAATCTCTTTGATAGGCCTTGTACCTTTGAATAATGCTCAGTCCCGGAATTTTCTGTTACCGAATCGTTTGCAATATTAAAAGTTATAAATAATAAGAAAACGTTACACATTTAGTGGGTGAAAAAAAAAAGTCCCAAAAGAAAACAATAGGCCTCAACCAAAAGACATATGAACACTACGATGTATATTTTTTTTTCTCTGTATCGTTACAAATTTAAAATAGGACAACTTGAAGTGTATATATAATAATTTAACAAAACTTAGATTGGTTTTAAATGATATTATTATGCATTTTAATCAGCAATCCTACCAATTTTTAAAACTAATCCAAATATTTGTTTTAATGAGTAAATAATATTTCCAATAGTCCTATTTTTAATTTGCTTTCAGGATGAATATAAGTACAGATCACTCATGGCAAACCCCTCTACCTCTTAGTGCCTACTCTCTTCTTTCTATAACATAATTTTATCCATATCCATAGTTAGAAACAAGTTATATTACTTGTCTCTTTTCTCCATATGTCTTGGTAACTACGAACAAATGTGTATTTAATTTATTGTTATCTATTTTACATTATTATAATTTATATAATCTTTATACCAAATTGCTGATGTTTGTAATATTTGTATTTGAACAAATATCATAGAAGTAGGCGTTTGAATAAATTCATTTATCAATTGCTAATTATATTTTTCTGCATTTATCTGTTAAGACTATTTTTTTATTTTTAGTATTTATTATATTCAGTGAAACAATGTTACTTATTTCTCATATTAGTTTTATTTTCACAAGGAATACACTTGCATGTCCTAGTTCCCTTACTATGGACCTAGCGTATCCTCCCACCTGACGCTCCTCAGAGTCATGACCCAGCAGATCCAGAACCATCTTCACAAGGGCTGCGGTGGAGGCCAGCGGATGTGGTCATGGTTCTGGCCTAGGGGATTCATTATTCTTTTTTATTTTCTTTCTCTTCGATACCTTTCCTCACTTTCTTCTCCCACAGGCTTCTTTTGTTTATTTTATTCTAGGCTCTATTGTTTTAAACTACTCTTGTAAATCTTGTGAACCTCGTTATTATTGTTCACAATAATTTGTGAAGCAAGGTTTACATTATATCTGGAACATTTTGTTGCTTAAGAATATTTATATGTATAAACCCATGTAAATGTATTTAAAAAATAAAGTTTTAAAGAAGTATATGGGAATTTGGAGGATCTGGAAACAGTCTTTTGGATTTTGTGACTGAGGTTCTGTGGACACATCATCATATTGAGTACTACGAGACTAAATAAGAAAATATTTGACAAAGTCTAAAGCTATAAAAGTATGGGGGAATGCATAAAACAAATAAAACTGGAAATGAACAACCTAAAAATCACGGGTAAAGACTGTTTGGATAGAGATCGTTTTTGAAAAAAAAAAAAAAACTAAATTAAGTTGGGGTTCTTATGGGGAAGAGGGAGAAAATGGACTGAAGAAGAGCGAGAGGAACAGTCCAAGAAGTTGCATGAGTATCGGAGTAGGAGGGCGGAAAGAGTGAAGAAGAATAAGTGATATTCTCGTGGTCCTTGCTGGCCGATTCGTGAAAAAAAAATAGTTACCTTTTATATCAAAAGATTTTTTCATTATTAGCGTTTTCCTATCTGACCAATCTTAGCAAAAAAAAAAATCCGCTCCGATGCGCTCCACTCCGATCCGTCTGTATAGTGCTTAGCCTTTTTAAAATTTTTAAAAATAAAAATCATGTGTTCCTTTTACCTATTTAAGGTTCGTTTAAAATTACTTTCTTTTTTTTTCCTCTAGTTTCTAACTTTTTTCACACAAAAAATGTAACATTTAGACACGCTCTAGCTTCGTCGGTGTTGCTCGGATCGAAAATTTGAATACAGTTTCCTCATCAGAAGCGGTAGATATAAAAGCTGTAGATTATAGATAGAAAGACCCATGATCTATTGTTTTTCCCAGTCAGGGAAAACAATATTGAGTTTATTTTTATTTTTTTAACTATTTATTGGAATATTAAGGTGTGTATTATCATCCTTGATATATTAGATACTGAGTTTAGTATTATTATGTCGTTCAATGTACTTATAAAATAAATACACCCTCATGTTTTTGTGAGTTCCTCTTTATTCTCTCCTCGCCGTTTTCAATCTTCCTCGACTACCCAGCCCCAATAGAGGCGACTGTAGAGTTATGATAAAGTCCCTTGTAGGAAGCGACAAAGAATTCCCTTAAGAGCCCTTTAACCCAGACGGCATAAATCGAAGAACTGCCAATGGCTGCCGGGACCCACATCATGTCCTCGGCAAGTTATTTATCGGCCAGTTCCTGCTAATGAGGCCTTCCACATGTGGGAGCATTGTCGCCGCCGGGGATGCTATGCCACGTATGTCATGTCTTTGTGGCACCTCATTGTACCGCCCGGCAGCGGTGGTACAAGCTACGGCCACTGCATGCCTTCGTTCTATGGACTGTCTCTTTTTTTCTGTCTTGTTCGTGGGATCTCTTAGTGGAAAATAACCAGTACTTGTTCCGTTGTCACTTATTGTGGAGGAACCCGGCCCCATTAGGTCATATTTATTGCGAGTGAATACAAAAGGGAGTGGATAAGTTGGTGCATAAACCAATCAGTTTGAATTCGCTTTTATCTTTCGACCTTGTGGGTGATATTACGATCATTGATACATTTCATTTCTTTCATAGGGTATCAAAAATCGGGTATAAATGGCAAATTATCGGACCTGTATTCACAGTAGTAGTCATTTCAATATGACATTCTACATCAGTGGTTATGTTGTAGCAGGGGCGCGAATCCCAAGGGGAGCGAAAAATGATGAACTTTTTTGTGTGGAAAAATAAATGTGAAATATTTTTTATTTTTCTACCATTCCAACAAGTTTTAATTTGGAATTGGTCACAACAAACGAAGCTATACAATTACATTAACATGAAAACACTACTATTCTTTGTTCAGGTGTTCTTGCCTGGACGTAGATCATAGGCAATCGTTTATTAGATGTGACAACAGAACTTGAGAGATGCAATGTTGGAACTGACTCCACGTTTCAGCAAGTTTTGTGCCGAGAAAAAACAGGCTTACCTATTACATTAGTATTTTAAATATTTTAACCTTGAACCTATAGTCCCAATAGGAACAAGCTTTGAACATGTAACTTAAACAAGAATTACAAGCATAACTAAAATTATTGTACAACAATGCAGTTGTATACATATAAGGTGGAATTAAAGCCCCGCTGCACTTTGATAAGTTAAGCCCGGATTAACAATTTTAATCTTTTGAAGTTAATATTTATATTTCCTTTTTCTTAATGAGATTTCTTTTCAATTCAATTAATTAGCATATTTATTAAATTAATTTTCAATTTATGTATTTAATTCTATGTGGGCTTCGGTTGTTTATAATATAGCGAAAAACCGGAATGCGGGTCTCATTGACCTCTTGCGTGTCTTTCTGCTCCATCTATAATATATATATATTATTTTATAGGGTTGAAGAAGACCTGCAAAAACGTTTTATCCAGCAAGACCTGCAAAAACGTTGGCACACAATTATAAGATTTTTTTCTTGGACGGTTGTTTCTGTTTGACTGCATCCCTCATAATCTTAATTCTATTCAGAGAAGCCAACACGTTGACAGGAATTGAGAGGAATGAAGCGCACATCGATTAATAAAAATGATTCCGAACATTTTCTTTTTGTTGTACTATTTTAAAAACATATATGTGCATTGATTTCCGGACTACCCATTTGTGTTTGTAACATAACTGAGTTGTGTCTCTTTAATTCTGGAAGTATTTGTCTCTGAAAAATCTTGGAATAAGTTACTTTTGTTTTTATTTTACGATGACAATATATAAATAACCTACAATCCATGAAGGGTCTTGGGTTCAAGTACCTGGTAAGGAAGTTTTTTTTTGAGACCTACGGTTATACAAGTAGGCGATGTGGTCATCATTCACGCTCAATCGCCGGGTTTTCCCTCTATTAAAAGTAGCCACTTTATACAGGCTGAGTGTGTTACTGGAGGGTGTCCAGACTTCGAAGTTGATCCACGACTTGACGAATTATCAGTAAAATAATTCAAAACTCGCAATTTTGTTTTTAGAGTTTTATTTTAATAAGCTATCTATATTAATTTTTTTTTGTTTTTAAATAATTGCTTTTTTATCAAGCTGGACCTACGCGTATATGAAAAATAGTTCTACAGTAACCTTTTTTTTTGTGATGTATATTCATATTCATAGCCCCGAGATCTGGAGGGAATGGAGGGCCGCCCCTAATGAAGCCGCCACTCGACGAGACAGGAGAAGAGCTCAGGTGACTTGGCGCCAGTCAGCCTGGGCCTAATTAGCAAGGACGTGTGTCACCCTGATTTTGGGTTCATTCTCGTTCCCCTCTACCAAAATAGAAATAAAAAATATTTCATAAAAAATCTCAAAAACATAAAACGAAAAAACTGTGTCCTTAAAGCTGAAGGACTTCCGCTCTGGCGTGGAAAAATATTGATTATCTTTCTTCGGGTTACTCCGCTTATGCTTTAGGCTTTATCAATTCCATTATAATATTCGGTTGATATTAATGGAGGTTTATATTTTTTATATAAAATTAATTATTAGAAAAATTAGTAATTAATAGAGAGAGTTGTGCAACATTTAATAATTGCTATTTTACTGCTTATTTCCTAGAATTAGACACCCACTTCAATCATTAGTTTATGAAAGATTGAATCATGACTAAATTTGGTGATTGAATCCAGGAAATTAGTTGTCATATAGCTATACTTAAATTTGGCCCAATTCTGTTTGTAGGCTAGAGGTCTGGAGAGTTGGGTGGTTTAGACAGACTCATAACTTACCTATCAATTTCTTAACCACCAAACCTTTCATAACGGTTTTTTTTTTTTCGTTCTATGCTTGAGCCTTTCATAACGGTTTTTTTTTTTTTTTTTTTCGTTCTATGCTTGAGCTCTTTTAACTCTCGAAGTAGTCAGCGTCGTTTGATATTTAGCGTAGTTAATATTATTCTTATCAAATTATACTAATGCTTCGAGAATATGGTCATTTAGGGAAGAAGTATATATCATTCAAGGCTGAAGTATCCCTCTCATATTGTTGAACGGTGTTCTCACTCACCCAAAAATATTTCTGGATCATTGGGTCCTTTTCTGACTGAGTATGAACCTTAAAAAGCGAAATCAAAGGAAAAGAACTTATGAGTAAACATTGAATTATTTTCAGTTACATTGAAGCTCCGATTATCCGGATTAATTAGAGCCGATATCGATCCGGATACCCAAAAATTCGGATAATCAGATTTATTATTTAATTTGTGTATTGGAATAAAAAATACAGACATGTACAAGCCGCTTGACTACCATGCTCCCGGGTCCGAGTTCGAGTCCAACTGATGACAGAAAATTTATATTGTAATCACTATATTACTGAAATGACAATTTCAGCCATGGATCGAATTCGAGGTCGGGGTACCCTCCTGGGGCACAGCCTCTTAAAAAGTGGGTACCCTTAATTGGGGGGAAACCTGGCCAAATCGCCTCCTTTCACAACCGTTGTCTCAGTTTTATTAAGTTTAAATTGCACATATTTAAATATGTTACATTCAAATATTTCGGTAATTATTTATAACTAATAATTTTGGAGTTACCTTTCAAAACTGATCATGTCCACTTCAGAATAAAATCATGAAACCTACACCAATTTTCCACTGCTGTTCAATTATATTATTTAAATCCTTGATATATGTCTTCTAACTAACTAAAAATATAGTAGTGTGCGGCTCGCAAGGCTTTATAAAAAAAATAATAAAATTTTGACCGAATGAGGACGTTCAGTTTTGAAAGATAAAACTCCTCAATTGATTCTATTCAAATTAATCTTACGGACCTTTGATAGCATGTAAAAATATGTTAAAATCTATTGACGGACCAAATATGGACGATTTCATTATATTTTTGAATGCTTCAATTTTATTTTTATTTTTCAAACGTTTAAATTTGTGATTTTACCCTGTATGTCTTAATGGTCTCCCTTCCATCAGCAAGACCTTGGTAAAAGTCACACGGGCGTTATATCCTGGATTCCAGCGGATACAGGTAATGAAGAACCTCGCCGAAGTGGAGGCACGGTGACCAATCTCTTCGATGATCTCCACGGCTCACACGTTTCGCTCGCCACGCTCGGCCGGCCACGGGACCTCTCTCCGTTCGCAAACACTGGTGAAGGTGATGGCGTACTGCACTTAATGTTTTCTAGCGCAACGCTAATATCTTAAGTAACCTCTTAACGATCAAAATGTCAAATGTTAAAAATAAAACATCGCATCCCTTAAGAAAGATTTTAAACGTTAATATTTTTTAAAAAAGTTCTTTTTTAGAATTTTTATTATTGTTTTAATTTATGGGATACAATCTCCTTTACTTTTGAAAAATCTCAAGCCTAACAAGAAATTAGATACTTAACCATTAAAGTGTTCAGAATCTTAAAATAAATTATTATTTATGTAAATCGGTTGACAGGTGATAAGAAGAGGATGGTCATTTAAAAACACTGTAAATAGTCATTAATTCATTCTGCTTCCGTTGCATATTATTATACAGGGAAAAATTATTTAAGGTGGGATTTTATGGAATCACAATATTCATATACTGACTGATACCGTGACTCCTTTCCCCGAAGTACCCGCCAACTTCTGGTATCCTCTCTCATCTTTCTCCACTTTGACTACGGGTGCGTGGTGTATGGGGACTGTCTGTTGAGCTAGAGATGAGAATAAGGAGACTAATGAATTGCTTCATAAGATTCATCTATGGGTTCGACAGACGGCCTCACGTATCTTGCCGGTAAAATGAGCTAGGGTGGCTTTTCACAGATTCTCGACGGCAATACTTCCTCGGCACTTTCCTACTCCAATCGTTAAAAACCAAAAAACGTTCCTATATTCTGGACTTACTTATACTGCGTTCCTCCATTCACCACCTGAATACAATATCCCAACCTTCTAACCTATATACCCCCTCATATAGAACTGCCTCCTTTGAAAAATCCTTCGTCATCCGTGCTACCTCTTTTTGGAATTCCTTACCTATCCATATTCGCAAAGCCTCTTCCTTAACTTCTTTTAAACATCTTTTTTATCCATCTCCTCGATCTTCAATCTTCCACAAAAATATAAATAATATATAAGAAATGTACATAAATGTGTTAAAATTTTTATTGTTGATTGTTTTTTATTTTTTTCTTAATTTTAATTTTTTTTCTTTTTCTTTGTTTCTCCTCTTTTCCTTTTTTTCCGCATAATTTAATTTGTAATTCTGATGTGCTGATTTGTAACTAATTTCAGCCAGACAATTGCACTTTTTTATTGTGCACTTTAATTATTCTTAGGGGACAGTATGTCCCAGAATAAAGTTTATTTTTCATTTCATTTTCGAAACAGTTCGTCTTGTCAGTTCATTTTTGAGCCCCACACTCATATTAATAACTGTATACATTTTATACAACAAGTTGAGAATAATTATTACAATGACATGTCAATAACATGAAAAGAACTAGATACTAGTAGCACGTCAATTAAAGTTCTACGTTAGAAGGTTTCTTGACCAACTTCTTTTCAGGCGCTTTAGGGGACTATCGGAAATTCAGTGTGAAGCAAGTTGAGAGACTAGTGGATTCGAGTGGGTTTGGAGTTTACTATGAAAGGATAGGGACCTGGTTTGGGCCAAATCTGTAACATATAGATAGAACATTAAGATCTTTATAATAAGATAAGATATTTATAAATAAGTTTGTTTGTGATAATAAGGAGCTTTGAGGATAGTACAAGGGATTTTTGATAGTAAGGATTGGATACGAGAAGAATTGGAGGGCTTAGTGGTGCCCCTAAGCTCAACTCCATACGTCCAAATAGGTCTAATCACAGTCATGTAAATAAGTCTTTTGTAATTAATTGGGAGCTTCGAACGATTGTCAGATAGTTATATTCTAATTTTTTTAAATATTTGTCAATGTGTTTATTTTTTATATGTAATTTTTCTTGATATAAATCAATATTATTAAATATATTATTTTATTTTTGAAGAGAAAAGATTTGACCCGGTCGGGATTCGAACCCAAGTTTCCACCTCTCTAGCGTGGCGCCTTATCCAACTAGGCCACCGGTGGCCTAGTTGGATAAGGCGCCACGCTAGAGAGGTGGAAACTTGGGTTCGAATCCCGACCGGGTCAAATCTTTTCTCTTCAAAAATAAAATAATATGTTTATTTTTTAGATTAACGAATGGGGTACCAGCCCATTTTCAAGGATATACCAGGACAGTATTTAGGAGATTGGGTTCGATCAAGCTCTAGGAACTTGTTTTAGGCAACGAATCCACCGTGCTTGGTTGTTAAACCCAAAACCTGGTGCATCAATGGAATGATGTACGATTTACAGTTAGTTGCAGATGGAAAAATATCAAAGTGACAGTAACAATCCGCTTTTAGCTTTTTAAGACCAAGGTGTTGTTTATACTCTATAATCGCTCCCTATAATAGTATAATCCTTGGGGAGCTTAGAACGGGGCACTCAGGGACCCAACAATCGCCATGACACTGTCCCTAATTTAAAAGTCTTGCGGGATTGGTAGACGTCCACTCACTGGGAAGGATTATCCTAAAATCGGCTCCCGCGTCAGTCTGCTTTGGAGGTTTAGGTCGGGGCAAAAGGAAGGAAACCCTAATCCTCGACGTCAATCAGATCGCTCTGCCACCTGCGGGATATCATTAGTGTCTGGGGGCGGCTGTCTGGCGGTGGCAATTCACTTCACTCAGGAAACATTTTGAAAATATAAGGTAAGGTAAGGATATCGCATCTGGTATAACCTGTATTATATTACCGTTGGCAATAAATACTATTAATATTGGAAGACTTTGAAATAACCAATGGATTACAGGTAGAGGTGGACCGGCTAGTCGGCTAGTTATGTAGTCGACAAAAAGCGCCGACTAGTTGGCCATTTTATTCATTTATATTCCTACACTTAAAAATAGGTTGATTAAAAAAAACATGGCCTTAATTGATTATGATTGATATTTTTTTTATTGATCTTTATAGTTTGTTATTTATTTTAGAAATTGGAACTATTTTTTGTTTGTTTGTTATATACGAAGTAAGGAAATTTATTTATTTTTAAATCAGTTATAGTATTCCAGAATATCAGAAACAATATCTTTCAATTGAGTTGATAGATGGTTATTATTAAGTCACCTTGTTCATAAAAATCTTTATAATTTAAGTATTTACTTCGCCCTTTGAAAATGCACATTTCGATTGTTTGTATTTCAATTGTTTATTTACTTATAAGGTGTTATATTAATTATATTAATGTGTTTCAATCGTACTATAAAATATTATTTTTCTCTCATTTTTGAGTTATTTATACTTATATTTTAATATATAAAATCAGTATTTTTTATTGTGGGTTTATTTATTTATTATTGATTTACTTTTATGTGTGTTCACTAAAATATTTCTGAATACTTTCTTCTTAATTTTTTACTTACTTATCCACACAACTCCCATATAATTTAGATGTTCTATATCATGATTTATAATTTAAACATTAAGAACTTTAAATTCCTATTTTTAAATATATTTGCCTATATTATCCTTGTATTCGGATAATTTGTTTACCAACACCAAGGTATCAAAAACAAAGAGAGGTAACAATGTGTACACATGTAAAATGCGCGCACGTGCTCCAGCTGTATGTCTACATGTATATTGCTATGTATCAAACCTATAAGTTTGAAAATAACAAAGATAAATTCGCGCGTTGGCAAAAGGGTAGCAACCTCCACAGCACCCCATGGGTGGTCCGAAATTTCACATCCTTTCATACAATAAAAGTTCTCTACCTGCTTGTCCCTTACCTTTTAAGATTCGGGGTAAACTCTGTATTTTGAATATTTCTAAATATCATAACACTGGGAAGTCGGTGGGCGTGTTCTTTGTCCAGAGGGGCGGAGCTTATTCATCAAAAAGTGACGGGAAAATTTTGTCGGGAGCAGTCCAGGAGAAGGTCTAGGAGACAGGCTTGGAGAGCTGTCTGGTCAGAGGAGTTTGTCGGAGATGTCTGGTTCCTGGAGATCGGGGGCCTGGCCTTCCGGGCAGCCTGGGGATTCTCGCCATGTAGCCGCCCGCTTCCCCGCACAACATAGCATTGCCCTTAAGATGAGTCTAGATTAAGTTATTTGTTACCGTATAAGTTTTAAACTTAAGTTATGCTTCTTATTTCTAGTTGTAATTTCTATATGTTAACCCATAATTAATTATACGTTGTTTTTTTTTAGTTCAACCGTCATCATTCATTTGCATGCCACTCATTATTAATATATTTTGATTCCTCTCCTTTATAATTAACAAATCTTAATTTCTGACCCCACGATAACCTTCTGGAGAAGATATTAGATTAATACATTAGTACTTAATTAGTTAAAAATATCAATTATAAATTGTCAGGAGATTAAGTCCTGGCTGGCATCCCTGTATTTAGATAAATGCATGATCCGGACTGGACACACACAGAGGACATAGCATTAAAATGGCATCCCTTGTGGGGATCTGATTAGTCAAATAATTAAGGTTTTTAATTATTGTTAATTATTTTAAATTGGTTATTAATTAATGAGTGACATAAGTTTTTTTTTTTAAACAAAATAATAATAATAGGTGTGACTAAGTTTATTATTATAAAAAGGGTTTCCGTTATTTTTTGGGTTTAATTAATATAATTATAGTGTTTTTAATTTTTTTTACGGTCATCTCCCTCAAGCACGATGTCGGAGACAACTATTAATGATAGTTTGGAAACAAACATGAAAATGTTAGAAAAGATGCAAAGAAGACGTAAAAGAGCTGAAAAAGCTAGAATGGATAGGAAATTGGAGCATCAAAATTTAGAAATGGAAAATAAAGGCGGAGTTTCATCCCCTACAAGTTTAAAAAGTCGGTCAGAAAAGACAGATACATTGCTCTCGGAATTTCGGGAAGATTTGATTAACATTTTTAAAGAATATAATATGTCGTTAATGAATGCTAGTAAGGAGAGAAATCCGTTACTAGTTCAGATTGACCAGAAGATAGATAGGAATAATCAAAAACTATCATCTCAATGTGACTCCTTTCTCAAAGGATCAGAAAAAGAAGTGGAACAGAATTTTAAAGAAAACATCCCAGCGCAAGAAGTGAAAGAAATAGCTGAGGAAGAAGTAAATGAGGAAACTGAAGATGAAAATTCCAGTCCTCCAACTTTTGTCAAAGAAGTGAAAAAATTTTATGAAGTAGACCTCCCGATATATGAAGAAGAATTCATTGAAGAATATGAAAAGGATGAAAATAAGATTAAATTAACAAGTAATCCTCATACTGTAGAAGAAGCAGTATCAGAAATTGAAGAACTACCTGCGAATAAAACAATTATGATAAAGAAGAACAAGAAAAGGAAAAAGAAAAGTAAATTTTTATCAAAGAAAAATGTAATTCATAAAAAAAAAAGGCCAAGTCACAGAAATAGGAAGGGAACAAGACCAATAAAGCTCAGAATGGTTACAAGAATTAAATCTGTGAAAAGAATAAAATCGGTAATAGCTAAAAGGAACAATGAGGTAAAATTAAAGACAATCAAGAAGCATAGGAAAGGTGAAAATAGGCGAGAAACAGAAAGAAAGATAACTTATGTTAAAGAAAAATATATTCAAGATTGTGACAAAAAAGATCCAAGGAAAAAGAAACATAAGAAAAAATCTAAGTTACCAATAGAAGAAATTGTTAGGAGGAAACATTTCACTGATGGAAAAAAACCCGAATCCCATAGATGTACGCAACTATGGTATCTACGGGGGAAGGTTAAGAAAAAAAACTATAACAATTGATAATGCCTATTGGAAATTTGGTACAGATCCGGATTGTGTTTTATGGAAAATATTAAAATAGACGAATACTTATTCATCAATTTATTAACTAGTTAGTAGGGGGTCTTGTTTTATTGTTTTAACTGGTTGAGGTCAGGGGTAAAAAGAAAAGATTTTAGTTGTGGAGTAAGGAACTTTGTTCATTGTAGATATTAGTGTTGTTCTTTTAAAATTCTTTTAAAATTAATTAGACAGACCGTAATCATTTATATTGTAGAGATTTTTTATCTTTTTATTCGTTAATTGTTTGAAAATGTTTTTAGGATTGGTTCAGTAGTAATCGAAAGATTCGTTAATGTTCCAAGATGTGTTAAAATTAATATAAAAAGATTTGTTCGTAACATCCTATTATAAACAATAAAGTTTAAAAATATATTGTTTCATATTAAAATATGGTTAAAAAACAAGGTAGGAGTATAAATTGAGTTTGTGTTATGTTAATAATAACATAACTATAAAGAAAGCATCATAAATTAGTTTACGAAAGTAGAGTCATTGTAAAGTTCTGGTTGACATATAGAAAATGGAAATAAGATCATTATTTTATATTTTGCATTATATACCTTCATTTAAGAGAACGGATATGCGACTACCTGCAGTTCCAGGTATACCTCCGTACCGCGGCAATAGCTTGCAAACGGCGTAATGGACCACCTCAGGTAGCAAGCCCTTTTTAATAGGGTTCACAGGAGCAACAACATCTGGCGTGAAGAAGTGAAGGTGACAATAGTTCCAAATAGTCATAACAATCATCAGTAGTAAGAACCACTTTAGCTTGGAAAAGAAAAAGGGGCAACAGGTCAAAGAATATTTTTATCACTTGCATGACATCAGAGTAATCCCGTTCAGCAGACGCAACCAGAAACTTTTTTTTCAACTGGCTCAACAGAAATTAGAAACAGACGTTGAGTACTCAATCTACTCATAATGATTTTGTCTGAATTGCCTCCTGCAACTGCAAGAAGATCATTACTAGATATCTAGTTTTGTGTGGTGACAAGTGGTTGGACGCTAAAGTATTTTTCGCATTAAAAGTGAACAAAACCAACAGAGCCTTGTTCTACAGTGCCAGTGCCGTCAAACCAGAAGCTCCCTAAATATTTTTTCAATATATTATTTCATGAGTTTAATCACTGACTAATGAAGAAGTGAAAACTGTTTATTTATTGGTTTATTTTATAAAATATGTTTAATTTGGTAAAAGGATGATGTTTATATAGTGTAACATTGAAAAATCTTAAGTACATATACATATGTGAGAAATACGGTTGGTTACAGGGTTTTTAGAGCTTAAAAGGTATACATATAGCGCCTTGATTTTTTTCATATATTTCATAAATAGGATAAACGTTAATTTCATTTTGTATTTACTATCATTTGTTAGTATTAGTATTCATAAATATTGAGTGAGTTAACTGTGATGCTTTTATATAATTAAATTGGTCTAGAAAATATGTAGTTGATACTGTTGGTTTAGTTTGTCATTTCCAGTTGATAAATGTTTTTTTATATGCTTTATTTATATTAAAATTTGTAATATTTATGTAATTATTATTTATATTTTGATATTATTCTTAATTTATGTATTCGTAATTTATGTATGGCTATTTGTTTGCCAATATAGACTTCTCTAAAGAAATAATGCTGCTAAATTTTAAGTAATTATTAAATTCCCTGTTTGAACTCAAATTTGTAACCAAGTTTGTATTATATTCTAAATCACTGGTTTAGCAGATAAGTCCTAAAATCATGTTATTCATAGAATTTAAAATAGTCTTACTGTAATATTTTGTTGATATCATGAGGGTAAGATGGCGTTTATTTTTATGTAATTCAATAGTGTGATATTCAATTTTGTTGTATTCTAAACTTTGTTCATTGAATTTATCTCAGGGCTAGCTATATATTATTTCTGTTAATAGTTGTAGATTATTTTAAAGAAAAATCAATAAGTTTTGCTCCTTTATTAATTTTTCTTTTCTTGTAAGAGGAGGGTAATGCTATGTATCAAACCTATAAGTTTGAAAATAACAAAGATAAATTCGCGCGTTGGCAAAAGGGTAGCAACCTCCACAGCACCCCATGGGTGGTCCGAAATTTCACATCCTTTCATACAATAAAAGTTCTCTACCTGCTTGTCCCTTACCTTTTAAGATTCGGGGTAAACTCTGTATTTTGAATATTTCTAAATATCATAACACTGGGAAGTCGGTGGGCGTGTTCTTTGTCCAGAGGGGCGGAGCTTATTCATCAAAAAGTGACGGGAAAATTTTGTCGGGAGCAGTCCAGGAGAAGGTCTAGGAGACAGGCTTGGAGAGCTGTCTGGTCAGAGGAGTTTGTCGGAGATGTCTGGTTCCTGGAGATCGGGGGCCTGGCCTTCCGGGCAGCCTGGGGATTCTCGCCATGTAGCCGCCCGCTTCCCCGCACAACATAGCATTGCCCTTAAGATGAGTCTAGATTAAGTTATTTGTTACCGCATAAGTTTTAAACTTAAGTTATGCTTCTTATTTCTAGTTGTAATTTCTATATGTTAACCCATAATTAATTATACGTTGTTTTTTTAGTTCAACCGTCATCATTCATTTGCATGCCACTCATTATTAATATATTTTGATTCCTCTCCTTTATAATTAACAAATCTTAATTTCTGACCCCACGATAACCTTCTGGAGAAGATATTAGATTAATACATTAGTACTTAATTAGTTAAAAATATCAATTATAAATTGTCAGGAGATTAAGTCCTGGCTGGCATCCCTGTATTTAGATAAATGCATGATCCGGACTGGACACACACAGAGGACATAGCAATATGTATTTATATATAGTGGGGTGGATGGGATGGTGGGGTAGTGGGTAAACACCATCGCTGCTGTAAACACACCGTCCATTACATCACGTTCAATCTTTGCTCTAAATATGAGTAGTTTGTAGCAAACACCTCGGGCAGCTTCATCTAAAGCAGTGTCACATACAGGTCGCTATTGTTTAATCTAGTTGAAAGAAAATATTTTTTCTATATAATAAATTTTAATCATTCATTCGATGTTTAATACGATTCGTTAATTGATATTTATTGGATAGTAAAATTTTACCTGACGAACACCCATTAAATATTCAAAAATGGGTATAATTTTTATATTTTATTGTTGTTTTTTTTAAACAATTTTTTGTTAATCGCAACAAAATTTTCGATATATGGCAACTCTACCGGATTTGCGACTTGATGATGATGATACCGCAACCGATGATGCAGTAGCAATTTGTCTGTTCTTAGCGGTATTACAATATAATCTCACTTTAAAGCTAGGAATATTCACTGGCATGGAATCTTTCATCCATGTTTCGCTGATTGCCAAATAATCAGATCGGTTGATAATTGTATCAGTTGAGATGTCTTCTGAGTGCGCGACCAAGCTTTGTGCTTTAATTGCGGTAATAAGTATAAAACAATTCCTGATCAGGAACACTATCACAAAATGTTTGATAATATTTTTTTTATTCTAACACCTTATTATATTCACTTTCACAACTTTAAACTAATGTTTTACATACAGTCGGTAGATTTTGACGACAGCTGACGATTAAAACTTAGACGAATATCATAGCTTCTCCGACTCAGAAGTTATACTAATTGCAAATCTCGATACGCTGCAAAATACCACAAAATGTACGTTCCCGGCACTGTTTGACTCGGTCATATGGTGTTTTATTATTACCATTCGATTGCTCTTGAGAAGCCCTTTCCAACCATATACGATCTCTGTATTTTGTTTTGGCTTTTCGACGCGTATAGGCCAACTTTATAAATTTTTGATAATATTTTTTTATTCTAACACCTTATTAAGTTCACTGTCACTACTTTAAACTAATGTTTTATATACAATCGATACGTGTTAACGACAGCTAACGATTAAAACTTACGCGGATGGTAATTTTCTTAATTAAAAATATTATATTTCAGTTTTAAAGATATGAAAAAGGAAAATGCATTCGTGTGTAATAAAAAAATAAATAATAATAATCTACCAAGCCCTTCAATTTTTAACCACTAAATAAAAAACAAAGGATCATAATTATGTGTATTAATTTATATAGATATCTTCAATTTCACCAAATATAAAAATATATATTATTTTGATATTTATACAATATTTGAACGGAACAGTTAACTTTGAATCCATTTAAACCAAAATTTAGACGGATTCGTTGTTCTATTATAAATCAGCGTACTCCTAATCAGAGGGATATCCAGGACCGTCTGCCTGAAGAGATTACGTTGGAGTCTGATTGAGGCCCATTCCAGAGATTCCAGGGCTAATTAGATCATTTTACCCGCATCAGCCTCCTGGAGTAGGGATATTTAGTGATGGTGATCTCTGGTATGCCTCACTGCTTCAATCAGGAATTCGAATTGTTGGTAAAATGTCGACAAGCGTTAGTGTTGTTTAAGCCCTACCGTTAAAATTCCGTCTTCCTCTTGGTTGTGAGAAATTGAAGACAGAAGTATGTTTATATTTATCAATAAATGTTATAGCTATATTTGTAGAGTTATAAATATTTAATGTTTTTTTGGAATCTATTTATTTTTATTTCAAATCATAAATATCTAACCATCGCATCCATCATTGAAGGCAATTCATTTGTGAAATGATAATTCCATTTTTATACTTTTCTCGATCTGATTATTATAAATATGTTTTTCACATCATTCCTATTTTAGTACCATTAAATAAAAATAAGTGTATTAAATTTAACCACTTTGCTTCCTATTTGATTAAACATTTTAGGTGAAATCAATGAAATTAACTAAAACTAATTTCATAGGAAACAAAACTTTTACTATTAGGGCTGATTAATTAATTTCCACTTCTATTGGAATTATTTTATTAGAAAATTAGTTTCGAATGCTAAACATTCATCTTCAGTTCTAAAATATACAAAATAATCAACACATGATCACAATGTTACATGGATTATATGTATACACTTTTCAAATATGATTATTGAGTTTTAAAATGAACTCACACATCAAATATCCTCTTAAATTTTATTGATACTCTTATTTCATTCAAAATTGTAAAGTTAGATTCAATTATTCTTATATTGAATTTAATTTTCCTTATTCGCTTTAAACTATTTATTGATATTTACAACTGCATACATTATATACAACAAGTAAATTTGATAATAATGATTACAATAATATGCCAATAACAAGTTAAGAACTACTCAATAGTAGCGTTTCAATAAAAGTTTTACATTAGAAGGTTTTTTGGCCATCTTTTCAGACGCCTCGGAGGATTATTGGGAAATGAGCGTGAAGGAAGTTGGGAGTCTAGTGGATTCGAGTAGGTATGTTTACTATGAAAGGATAGGTATCTTATTTGGTATAAATTTGCAACATATGGAACATTAAGATCTTTATGGATAAGTTTTTGGAAACAAAAATAAAAAAATTATTGTTCAAAGCCAATCTATAATTTTGATTAAATCATCAGATAAATCTTCCCTACAGTCCCAATATCCCAATATTTGAAACTATTTCTAAAAGTTACAGAAAAACTTAATGTTTACATTTTTATACGAAAGCACCAATTTCTATATTGTTCAATTTCTAGTTTACTTAACATCAAAGTTCAAACCAAATCTAATTTAAACTTTACCCACGACACATATACCAAACACTTTTTCCTTATACAAGAGATGTTGAGTTATTTTAAAATTTTCTAGAAAATTTCTTTTATTCTTCGACGAAATCTAGACGCAATTTTCATTTTTTTTTTTTTTTCAGTATCTTAATAACAGTAATTAAAACCTTTACCGTTATATCATAAATGGTTTTGTGTTTAGTACTTAGTTGTTATAATTTCTGGAATAACTGGCTCATGATCAACGATTATGTAAGGATCGCAATCAACTCCCAGGTTTTTCGACATTTACGTTTACCCTCATTATGGAGGCTGGGTGTGCCCTTTGGCCAATGCTAATTTGATATAACAGAATGAATAATCCTCCTCAGCCGTTGTATACTCATAGCTTCCTCTCCTCCAAAAAAATAAAAAGACATATTTCATTTTAAATACAAATATTTTTTTTCATTAGTTACTCACTGCATTATATATTTAAAATTAAATTATTAGTCAGAAAAATAGTAAATATTCATCTCTAACGAGTTTGACTTAGGCTACGTATTTACCGATAGCGTATATACGAACATAGTAACACACCAACACGACATAGTAACACACTTGGGCACTCACATATCATACAATACCCGCATAAGGCTTGAAGTTGGACGAGGGACATCCTTAGCTGTCAGCTATGAATTATAAGGGAGAAGCTGCCGTTGGTCACAGGTCTGTCTTGTGTCTCGTCACTTGTTTTCTCTTTATTCTTTATGCCTGTATCTTCGCACTGATTGTCAGTATATTCGATCTGTGGGAATGAAAGAGTAAACTAAAACTAGATATTATATAAAATTGATATATAAAAGTGCTGTAACGGAAATTAGGTGAAACTATTCATTGAGCTCTCTTATGAGATGACGGAGATAAAAGAGGATTAAGTACTGTTTCTTGAGTTACACTTTAAAGTAACTTGATTAAAATTATGCATAATTATTCATTATTTTTTTATTTTATTTGTAAGCAGAGCCATTGATACTTGAATACGAAGGAGCTCGGATATTTATTATGTACAATGAAATACAGTAAAAATTTTAACACAAATAAAAATATTATGTACATCATAATACTACACAATAATATAACAAGGAATATTAAATATATATAAAAACTAATAAAAGTAAATAAACGTTTTCAGTACAAATAATAAACAATACCTAATAAAATAATATATACTTTTTTATTTTATTTTAAAACCATTAAAGTTTATCAAAGTTCATTTTTGATTATCCCCTCTTTCAAATATATACATGACATATCTCAGGCAAATAAATGCATATTATTGACAGTTGACAGTATTTCTATGCAACAATTCTCGTGAAAATAATATTTAGCTGTATATTTATGTAAACAGGGATGGAAGCCTTCTAACATTCGACTGTTAGAAGGCTAGAGAATAGTTCCAAATTAAATAGATATATTTTGTATTTTTCCTATACTTTTTTTCTGTTTTTTTTTTTTTTTTTTTTTTTTTTTTTTTTTTTTTTTTTTTTTTCTTTCTTGAATTTCACTATATTTGATTCAAAAACTATTTCCCCTTATCCGATTTTATCTAGTAATTTTTTTTAGATATAAACACTAATTATACTAAGAATTAGCAAACAAACATACAAACTAAATTATAAAAACACAACTTTGAAAATCTATCATCATTCATTTCGATTATGTTTTTTTAAGAATTGATCATTAACTTGTTACCATATTATTTTGATAAAATTAATTATATTTTTTCTTCTTTTCAGGTAAGCTATTGGTTTGAATATTGATCTACAAATTAAGGTAAAAGGAACTATTTAATTATTTTAGTAGTTGAAAATCTGTAGTTATTAATTAATTAAGTAGAATTAATCGTAAACTCATGAGATGAGAATTTATAGAAATACTTATTAGAATAGTGGTTATAATTCGATACATATTTATTTAAATGTGATCTTTAGATTTTAATTTTTTTCCCCAAATTTTCATCCCTTAACCGTCAATCATTACAAAGCAATTTTCACCCCTTTAGTGACATGATATTTTAAATAAATTATTTATTCAAATTTCGATAAATTTGTCTAAAATATAAATTTTGCATTTTTAAAAGTATGTACGTTTGATAAAAGTGTTTTTAACTATGAATGTTTTTAAGTTTTCATTAGTTTTATTTTTATCCGGAAATCATCAATAGTTCCTACAAACTTCCTCGGCTGTTTCCTTTTTAATTTTTTTTGTTTCTCATCATCGTTTTCTATAATTATCTTTTGTAATCTATAGCTTGAATTATCTTTTAAATTTCTTGGAACAATCTTTAAAGTTTGAATATGACAGGTCCATGGAAAAATTGTTTATGTCCATTTTTTGTCGGATTTGAGTTTATTGTAGCATTCTACCCACGACTAAAATTTAGATCGCGTAATCGTTTCAGGAGAAGAAATGTTTATATCATCAAAATAATGGTGATTGAAGTTTTCATATTCCTGTATATAGCCACTAAATGGCAAACTTTAATTTCTTGTTTTCACAAAATATATACAAATGGATATAAACATTTTTTCTCTTGGACCCATCATATATTTGTTTATGTTGTTCCTCAGTTTGTTATTAAAGAAATAATTTAAATTATCAAAACTAAGTTTACAATATGTACAAATTTGAAATGCGTCCATGTATTGCAGCTGTTTGTATATATGCATGTGTATTTATAGGAAGGACGTTAGCTTAGTGGGGTATACTAACTGTTATAACCTAGGTTCGAATCCTGCTGAGATAGACAATTATTTATTCTGTTATATCGGCCGAGAATTAACTTAGGTCACAAATAGTCTTTGTAACTTGGGTAACCTTGAATGGGAAAAACCCAGGCGGTTGAATTCATAACCTTGCACAATCGTTAGCTATAAACAGTAAAACCTTACCGAGTACTGAAACCGAGACCCTCCAGTTGTAGTAGTCAGGTTTTAATTTATTTTTTATTCTTTTTTTTTTTTTCTGAGTAAAGTTACTTGAGGTACGCAGGATGGCATAGAAGAATTAATTTAAAAATTAGGATTGAAGAATTAATTACCACTTCTATTTGAATTATTTGAATTATTATCGTTTCGAATGCTTAACATTTATCTTCAGTTCTAAATCATTCAAACATTTTAACACATCAGTACTATGTTACATGGATTTTATATGTACTATAGTTTTCAAAAATGTAACGTAGGAATCAAATATTGTTACTCACCTGAGGGGATCTAAGAGATATCTGAAATTTATCCATCGTGGATATGGAAAGGGGGCAGGTAGGTTAATTATTTAGGGTTTACCATGGGATTTCCCCTATGACTCATTGGATTTTTCCGTTCCTACTGGAAACGAATTTAAAATGGAGCTATTGGAAATGCTTATCTATGCTATCTATATTGATCATTGTCTAAATGACCAGATATACATTTCCATTGCCCCATTTTAAATTTGTTTCCAATAAGAACGGAAAAATCCAATGAGTCATAGGGGAAATCCCATGGTGAACCCCAAAAATTTAACCTACCTGCCCCCTTCCCCTTTCCACAATAGAAATATTTCAGATATCTGTTAGATCTCCTCAGGTGAGTACCAATATTTGGTTTCTTGTCTTAAATTTTTGAAAACTCTAGTATATATAAGCCATGTAACATAGGGCTGATGTTTTGAAAATTTTGTATGTTTTAGAACTGAAGATGAATGTTTACCATTCGAAACTTGTATTATAATTAAATAATTCCAATAGAAGTTGCAATTAATTCAACAATCCTAACCTATAAGTTAACTTGCATTCATCGGTTATATCGAACTATTGTATAAAGCATAAGACAGACCCGTTATTTTACTAGTACGAGTATACTAAATCGTCGTTGATGAAAATTTAATATAATGATAATACACTGTTCCCGTAATTGCATTTGTACAAATATGAATTGGACGAAGCCTAGAATAAAAAGAAAACATTTCAAGCAGGTTTTTTACATTAACAAACTACCCGATTCACCGGTAATTTACTGCCTAATCAATTAATTGGATCGAAAAATCGACCTATATAATGTTACTATAAAAAGTAGCTCGTAACCGTTTCCGTAAAGTTTCCTGCGAAGACGCTCTCGAGAGGTGGCCCATTTAAGTTAATTCCGAAAGTACTCGGCCCATAAACATCCACTTTCTAATTTCATGAAACTTCGTGAGGACATTATTAGAGTAAGGGGTCAATAACTGTTCCGACTCTCAGGGCGGGTTTGTAGAGCGAGCGGGCATCGTATCCCTGTTGCTACTGCCAAAACAACTTGTCATAGAGTGTTATCATATAATTTTGTATCCAACTCAATTATTTATTTTATTTATCCATACTGCTACATAAGACTAGCCATTTTTCGTTCGTGATCACCAACTGAACCAATCTAATGGGATAAATATGTAGTTTAAAAATTGACCAAAAGGTGGCAAGCGCCATTTTGCAAGAGAGGATACAATTTTAGCATTTTATCTGTTGAAATTTATAATAAAAATTAATTATTTTCAATTAAATTTTTAGTAAAAAGAGATAAATATGTGGTGCGACAGTGGAGTTTGAAAATCGGCCAATATCCCGCTTATAATATTTTAAATATTCTCTGTCCATCTGGATTACCAACTCATACATTAAAATTAAAAATTTGATGTTTAATTATGTTTAAACCACCTAATCTGTGCAATAGTACCAAGTTAAAAATTACCCCTGGGCTTCGAAATATCAATGAGGTTGTTATTCTCAGAAGAAAAGCGACATTTTTAATACAAACGATTACAATTTTACTTTTAATTTTTACAATTAACGTGCAAGGACAGACTTACAAAAACGTTACAGTGATACTTCTGACTGACTCATTTTCTCACGTCCAACAATATGTAGGGTTTTTCAGAAAACCAAATCATTCTTATAATGCCAGATGATGAAACTCGAAACGTAGTTCGAGATCTCTTTCAACCTCCACTGGATTCTACTAGTGACACAGCTGAGAGAACAGCGCTGGAAACTCACTGAGCCCGGCTTGCCCTCTAAATTGGGGGGCAAGCTTGGATCGGGGTGTTCCTTGGAATGTTTTCAAACTTTGTATTTATTTTAAAATCATTAGCTATTTTATATTATAATTTATTATATTCTATTTTATTCTCGCGCTTTATTTTAGTTTTTATATTTATTTATTTTATTTATTCGTATATTTTATTTTAATACTTGTATATCCAGAGGCTTTTATTTTAGTTTTCTTACTTGATTTGTTTTACTTTATTTTATATCATTGTACATATTGTATGAATGAGTCTTTGTCATCCATATTAATCATTGCCCTTTAGTGAGACAGCTTGTAATTATTCAAAAAACATAAATAACTTTATTCGGATGTCTTACGAATATTTTTTTATTTTGCATTATTCTCTAAAATACAAGATTTTTATTGATGAATAAATAAAACTTCAATTATTAGTTTCAATTATTTAAGTTCTTTCCTTATGAGAGAGGACGAAGCCGGGATGGGGAATGTTAGTGAATGTCACTATACTGGGTGGGTGTCCCGAATTTAAATGGCAAAACCTCAGGAACTTATAGGGGACCGAAAAACTAAGACAAAAAGTCCTTTATAGATTTGCTCGTTTTTGCTTGGTTTTAGAGAAAATCGCAAAAAAAGAAACAAAACAAGTTTTCATTTTTATACTTAGTTATTTACACTTATATTCATGTTATGTTCTTTTTAATGTAAATGTTGCTCAAAATGTTGTCCTCTTGCACCAATGCAAGCATTACATCTAGCACTCACTTGATAAATTGCAGCCAAACATTGTTCTGATGATACTCGTATTTGGTGCACTGCATCTATGATTCGGTCTCTTAATTGATCTCTTGAGTTGATTGACACCGAATAAACTTTCTGCTTCAAGGTCCTCCATACGAAGCAATCCATGGGTGTCATATCAGGTGATCTGGGTGGCTAAGGTACTACTCCTCCACGTCCAATCCATCGTTGTGGATAATTTATATCCAGCCAAGCTCGAGTAACTCTGCTATAATGAGCTGGACATCCATCGAGTTGGAACCACATTTCAATCCGCTGCTGTAAGGAAATGTCATCTAAATAATTAGAAAAGTCGCTCTCCAAAAAATGTGTAAATGTGATACCATTCAATCTTCCAGGTAAAAAATATGGTCCCACCAGCAATCCGTTCCAAATTCCAAGCCAAACGTTAATAGCAAATTCATGCTGAAACCTATTCTCTCTAATAGCTCTGGGATTTTCAAGAGCCCATACATGATAATTTCTTTGATTAACAATTCCTCCTCTTGTAAAGGTAGCTTCATCGGTCCATATAATTTTTAATGGAAATAAATTATCATCGCGAATTTTGTCAAGAAACCAGTTACTAAAATTCAATCTCTTGATATAATCTTGAGGTTATAAATTCTGAACTTTTTGAAGATGGTATGGGTAGCGATTATCACCTTTCAAAGTTCGCCATATGGCTTGCTGCGATATTGCTAATGCCGCATATGCTCTTCGGATGCTAGTCTCAGGATTGTTATCGAAGTGGCGTTGGACACA
Organism: Euschistus heros; assembly: GCA_003667255.2. NCBI lineage: Eukaryota > Metazoa > Arthropoda > Insecta > Hemiptera > Pentatomidae > Euschistus > Euschistus heros. The sequence goes on along the minus strand of RCWM02000385.1, from coordinate 508,758 downwards.
ATTTCTTCTCCAGTAATCTGCTCTTAATGCTGCCTGGAATTGGTCGCCTTCATTACGTATTAAGAATGACCCAGTCTCTCGTAGTCCATTAAAAGTTAACGAAAAGACTCGTCGATTAGGCAGTCTTCCATTTGGAAATCGGCGCGCACACTCCCGCACCACTTCTAAAGCATTACCGTTACAGAAACTATACACAAAAATCATATCAGCGTATTCAACATTAGAATATGTATGCAGCATTGTGGCTGATGCTATTCACACAAAAATATATGAGTAACTGACTGAAGACTGATTTAGGAATTATAATCCTAGAAGGAAGCCAAAATGTAAAAAAATAAAATAATGTAAAGGATAAAATTAAGTGTTTACATATCTCACTGCCTAGCCTGACGAACTTTGAAAGGTGATAATCGCTATCTGTAACATTTTTGTTTTGTTTCTTTTTTTGCGATTTTCTCTAAAACTAAGCAAAAACGAGCAAATCTTTAAAGCACTTTTTGTCTTAGTTTTTCGGTCCCCTATAAGTTCCTGTAGTTTTGCCATTTAAATTCGGGACACCCTGTATATATTTGAACTATTTGTAGATGGGAAGATAATGTACTTGCCCATTTTGGTTGTACCAGCGTCATATATGATCCGGTAAACATTATTATTGCTATAATTTTTTTAGAACCACTATGAAACTAGCCTTTGATCTATTTCAACAATCTATTACCGCCAATAATCTCCCGAACCCTATCGCCGCTTGGATCTTATTACTCGCCCCTCTTTAGCCATTGATGTTCAATGATACTCCTCCAGAGTGCGATGGTGGCAAAAGTTATCAATTGCCGATTCCTCTTGCCAGAAAGACCGTTAGATCTCCTCTAATCGATACCAATCTCGGACTGCTCATGTCGGATTCGATACGGCCAAGGACCACTGCCCCCATGATTATTATATAGACCAGCCATCCTCTGCTACCATTAACTTAGCGGAAACGTAAATTGGCTTCAAATGACTTCCTACTCAGTCCCACTTTACTGGTGTAGATTCCTTCTTCAGCGAGAAAGACGAATGACCGGTGTAATGTGTCGTGGACTTGATTGTCGAATCTAATGTTTGATTTATTTGAGTAGCAGATTTGTAGGTACCTTAAGATTCTTGTTGGATAAAAAAAATAAAAATAAATAATTAGAACAAGAAAATAAATATATATTTACAGAGTTCAATATCATGATTATTTTCAAGATAAAACTTCTCATGTAATTCTTATATCGAAAATGTGAATGAAACGATACTATATTTTGTAATAATTACTAATAAAGGAGGCTGTATTAATATACATTACATTTTCTATACTAGAAGTTTATGAAAAGAAACTTAAAACAAATAGAAAAAATAAAACGTTAAACATTGAATGGATTATAAAACGATGCTTATAATCTTCGTGTGCTTAAGAGTACCTTATGTAAATATAATATACATGAGTTAACCTTTTTGATGGTAATAATTATAAACAAGTAAACATTGGCCAATTAGGATTGATTAATTAAGTGCCACTTCTATTGAGATTATTTTATTTGAAAACGAGTTTCGAATGCTAAACATTCATCTTCAGTTCTAAAACATACAAAATTTTTTCAACACATCAGTACTATGTTACATAGATTATATATACTAATATACTAATAATTCCTATGGGAAACAAATTTAAAATGGGGCTATTGAATATGTTAATCTGATCATTTAAACAAAAATCTGGATCGGTTTTAAACGATTTTATTATTTCTAGTGATTCTAGATTTTTTACTCCCGAGTCTTTATTAAATTTGTGGTTATTTTTATTTTGATGGATAGCGAAATTGGAATTTCGGGTCTTATTAGTGTATGCTCTTATATGTTCATTTACTCTTTGATTTACCGATCGTCCGGTTTTTCCCGTGTATTTTGCTTCATTACATTTTAATTCGTATACGCCGTTTTTTTGGAAAGGGTCTATTTTGTTTTTCGGTGAAGGGAAGTATGATGACAATGGTTTATCTAAATAAAACTAAATCTAGCTGCTTGATTTCTTGTCTTATCTTTTTTAAAAAACTTTAGTATATATAATCTATGTACGAGATAACATAGTACTGATGTGTTGAAAAAATTTTGTATGTTTTAGAACTGAAGATGAATGTTTAGCATTCGAAACTAGTTTTCAAATAAAATAATCTCAATAGAAGTGGCACTTAATTAATCAATCCTAATGGTATTGATCCTTCTATATCATCATGCGTACCTCAAGTAAACATTGGACATTTCTTGGATCCTTCAGCAAAAAAAAATCTTCCTGGATCTACATTTCACTATTATTTCATACTTCATTATAATTTCATAAAAAATATATAAAATATTTTTTCAATATCCACTCTCGTCTTTTTATTATTTTTTACCGAGACATTATGGTAGAAATATGTCAGTAAGTGTTAATGGACTTTGCCCTTAGAATTATGTCGGAATCAGTTATAAAATATAATTGATAATAGAATTAAATATTTTTAATTGTTACAGTTGAAATATAACTATTGTATGTTTTTTGTTGTTGTTTTTTTTTGCAAAGTTTTAATTTGTGAAATTAATTTTCAAATGTTAAGCAGTTGTTTTTCATCCGAAGAATCTATGCTTCGTCAATTAAACTTAATGTTCTGATTGATTAATAATATTCCTTATTTATTAGTTTATTTAATAGTTATTATATTGCTATCCCAACACGTGGAATCCCCCGAACTAGGAGCAATCACTAGCCTGAAGCTCCGTTCGCCCTTCATTAGGCCCTGGGGGCGCTGAGTCACATAATTGCAAATGACTCATTTAACAAAGGAGGCGTTGGACCGCAAACGTAAAACATTTTAGCTCTTTTGCTAAAGTTTCCGTTCGCTCTGATTCGCACTGGGGGAACTTGTCATTTGTAGATTTACTGTTTTAAACAATCGCAGTTCGTCGGTTATTCAGTTTAGCTCATTTACACATGAATTGGTTCATGTACCTTCCATAGCAACCAATAACCATGATTTTAAACAATGTTACATTTCTGGAAAATTCAATATTCTGTCACCCCTTCACCGGATTGGTACATTTTATAGAGATGATTAAAATTCGATTATTCTTTTTAAGTTGGTACATAATTTTACGGGGACTCACTGAATTTCAAGAGTGTAACCGTACGTTAGTTACTCATTACTAGCAGAAATTAATATTTTTAATTAATATAATTATTTTAAATATTACATTCCCGCTCCAAGGCCACACTAAAGTATAGTGTGACTTATTAATAGCAAAAATTAATATCAATATTATTATTAAGTATATTATTCTAGTGAGACGCATTAATAACAAAAATGCCGGTACAACACATAGTGGTTCTTGTGTTTGCACGTAATATCAACCTCACAAGAACTTGCAGCTACCTCCTTTACTTATCATAAACCTATATCAGCCTGCGTATTTTTATTAATTCTAATTATAATTTGGCCGAAAAAGAGACGATTGTACATATATACCTCCTTTACTTATCATAAACCTATATCAGGTATTACCGAAAAATGATTGTACATACAGATCCTACCAGAATGTAAGTAATCTATCCGAAATACTTGTACCATGTTTCCTTGCTTTGATCCTTGATATAAGGCGAGAAACATTTTTTTCTTTATTTTTTTTATATTTCCTAACTGTCCGTATTATCCTTTACTACTCTTGAATTATTTTTATATTTTCGTTGAATTCAGTTACATAAATAAAATTCCTCCATTTTCCGTAAATAATACACATTTACATATAAATGAACATCCATTTTATTTTTATTTACTGTTTATAGAATGCGAGATATAGTCTTGTAACAATTTTCCGGAAAGTAACTTGTTAAATTCTTGAAAATATCTCTATTTTCAAATTAATTCAGAAGACCTCTCACATCCATCAATGTTAACGATTTTGTAAAATATTATAGTTGAAAGTTATTTCAACTCAGGAGTTATCCAACAAAAAATGGTTTCAAGGTTTTTTTCATTTGCAAAATATATATATATAATTTTATAGGGGTGCAGCCAGTGAAATAATTAGATTAATAGACAATCCCTTAGATTTTCCCTATGAATATGAAGTGGGTCATGAGATAAGTGACTTAAATAACCAATTTAACCACTTTTCAAACCAATATATTTACAGAGATATTTGATGGAGATGTATTTATGTTCTAGTCAGGTTTCTTATTAGACCAGAACAGTTTTTCAGCATAGAAGTTTAATGAAGCATCTTATTTCAAACTTGCTCATAGAAGAATCCATGATATCTTACACCTGTTTAAAAAGTACGACTAAATTGTAAATTCTCTTGAAACTTCCATTAAAACGCTCCTGGATTTGGATGGATGTCATGAAATCAGGAAGTCAAAGTCAGTAAGCCCCCACTCATGTTGATTCAAGCAGACAGATAGGTAACTCCTCTAAGACCCCGAGTCAATCTTAGCCCGCCCCATAGCCGGACTAACTGTGTTAGAGTTGGCAACAGTTGCCGTGGAGCTAACACGTAAATTGGTTGCCTTCAGTTAGCGAAGTAGGGTGCAGCTTGATCAGTTCGTCGCAAGTTCAGGTGAGCTTGTCTAATGCTTCCTGCCACGGTCTGTTCTGTATTAAAAACAGAATTCTATCTAGTTTTTGCATTGTTTCTTATTTTGTTGTTTTGACTGCATATCTTTAATATCAATAGGCCATCCTGACTTCAAGATATTTTCTTGGGGTTCTATGACTTGTACTCAGAGTTGATCCGAATTTCAAGATTCGTTAGCAAACAGGTGCTTTTTTTATCGCAATAGTTATATGGACCGGACTTGGTGAAGTTTTGATCAATCGTAGAATACTATTATTATTATTTTTTTTTTTTAACATAATAATTTTATTCACAACTGTACACATTTGACAACCAGTGAATGATGATGATGATCCTCGGCTCTACAGCCCTGTGCGGGCCTTGGCCTCCCTTAGAAAATTCGCCCATTCCTCTCTGTTCAGCGCCATGGTCCACCACCTAGTTGCGCCTAATCGTCGGGCCACAGTACCTATCTGGTCCATCCAGCGGGCCTTCGGTCTTCCAACCTTCCTCCTCTCCATAGGCATATGGTTAGCGACCCTTATCGGTATCCGATCTTGCCTCATTCTTTTTAGGTGTCCTGCCCAGCGAAGTCTGTTGAGATTGGTAAAATCCACCACAGGTGTGTCACGGAATTCTGCGTAAACCTCTCTGTTGTGACGCCTTCTCCAGACACCATTCTCCCATACTGGTCCATAGATCTTTCTTAATATCTTCCTCTCAAATACGGCCAGTCTTTGCTCATCAATCCTGTTGATCACCCAGGATTCTGATCCGTATGTGAGGACGGGTCTGATCAGTGTCTTATAGAGAGTGACTTTTGTGTTTTTGGTTATTAGCCTGGATTGGAAGTGCTTGAGAAGGCCATAGTAGCTCCTGTTTGCTGCTTGTATTCTTCTTTCAATCTCTTTAGAACAGCAGTTATTGACATCTATACGGGCACCTAAATACGTAAAATCCTGTACCGCTTCAAAGACATAGTCTCCTACTTGTAAGTGCGGATCTCTCCGGTCGTTTCCGATAGCCATATACTTAGTTTTATGCGTGTTAATGACTAATCCCATGTTTCTCGCGGAAGTTTCCAGGGCCGCAAATGCCTCCTTCAGGCCAGCTTCTGTTCTTGCAATCAGATCAATATCGTCCGCGTAGGCCAGGACCTGGATCTGCCTGTTAAATATGTGTCCCCCTACCTGTAGGCGAGAATCGCGAATCGCTTTTTCCCAGAGCCAGGTTGAAAAGTAGGCAAGCCAATGCGTCACCCTGCTTCAGGCCATTCTCTGTTTCTACTGGGTTTGACAGGTGTGACTGTACTCTGATTCTGCATCTCGATCCAGACATTGTGGCCTCAACCATTTTTATCAGCTTTGCGGGAATGTTGAATTCCTTCATAGCCTTGTAGAGCATCTTCCTGTTAACCGTATCATACGCCGCACGGAAGTCTATAAAGAGATGGTGGGTGCTGATTCTATATTCCAATTACTTTTCCAATATCTGTCTCAGCGTAAAGATTTGATCTTTTCACAACCAGTGAATGTGAAGTTAAATTTAAACAACGATATGATCAGGCATAAGGTAATCAGCATCCAGTGGTACAATATCTAGGCATGATACTAAATTATTAGGGATTAGACAAATAGATCCCTCATCCACCTCTTTTTCAGCCTCCGTTGAGTTACGTCAGGAAGTCATATTAGTGCCCTATTCTGTACCTGTTTGTTAGAGTGTCCATGTAGTTTTTCATGAAAATGTCGATAAAATTTATGACTATGGGTCTTAACTGTCGAAATACGTAAGTCTGTATGTAGTATATCGTGGGAGTCTGTTATCAGTCTTGGGAATTTGGATTGAAATGATTGTATTTTTTGAATATGCGTTCTTTTAGCCGTCTCTAAAATCCTAATTTTAAACATAAAATTTATGAAGTCAGCTGAGAAATTCTACGAGTTTAGCGGACAGTTTTAATCTACCTGAACCAGAAATAAGTCCATTGCATACAATATGTATATACTAAACAGCAGAATTTCAACACGGAAGTTGCTTGTATACTTTCCTTGATAGATAGATAAATTTACATTCATATTTGAAGCACTTAGGGAGTTTCTGAACTTATATTTTCAGTGGTTGATGGCATATAACATGTTAGTCTTGTAGAAAATCAGAAATAAGAAACCACCCATACAAATTTTTGTTACCGTATTATAATTTTCTGGGTATCAGTAGAAGGTTGAAAAGGAGCTGAATTTTCTCCTGTAATAAAATAAAAAATACACGATTATCAACACAGATGGAGGTGTTATGCTAGAAACTTTTCATTTCTTATAGCCATAAAATTCGCTGTTTACCATTTTATTGTTTGACAGTCTTCAATGAAGACAAAAGAAATCCTAATTTTTGGTTGCAAATATCTAAATAACTTAATGAACTTTAATGTTTGTTATTTAGCTTTAAGATTATGATTCTTACTTGTAACGAATCCACTGGAAGATTAGCTTCTGTTAATCCGATATAAACCACTTAATTTTAAGGAATAAAAATAAATATTATTCATACTTGAGTTAAAGAAATATGATAAATATTAATATATATTGGAATAATGGTTGATATTAAGTTTTGGTTTGACCCTTAATTAATTAACTCTACTTTGTTCTGTTTGATATCCCAAATGCTATGATGGGTGTATGTGTCTCTTCAGCTTCTATTCGGTTCAGAAAGATTTCGGTTCGATTCTAGCCTAATGTGATTATTCATTACGTTGAGGTATTCATTTCAAGAAATTTAGAAGCACTTGAATGACAATGTTTAAAAATGTTTTGAAGACAGATCGTTACTCTGACACGTGCCGCTTCTATTCTAGAGAGGCCAAGATCGGGGACAGCGTGTCACAGCTACCGGAGACATCTCAATCCCACCGAGTCGGAGAACAGCGATAAAGATAAAGTTAAGAGTGTGTTAAGTGGCTACTCCAACGGAAGCATCCTGAGCTCTCGATAATGAGAAGGATAAGTCTATAAACGGAGACCCATCTAGATTATCGGAGGTTTAGTCTGTCTTTGGGGGGCTCATTTCCAACATTATGTTCAAAAAAGTTTTAGTTCAGCAGTTTCATTTTTATATTTTAAATAACGTTTATTAACAATAAACACATAACTAAAAAAGTATTTTTTATTTCGGTGGTTGTCGTGAAGTCCAATTTACTTAAAGAGAGTTAAGAATGCATTCAAAGTTCGGTGAAAAATTGATTATATTATGCTTCCCAATAAGTCCTTAAAGTATCTATTTTAGAACAAATAGTGTTTTTAGAGTTTTTATAGAATTTCGGAAAACGATAAAAATTTGCTGGATTAAAAAGGCCCAATTTTGACTTACCGACTTCTCCTCTAATCCTACTCCCACCTGTTATACAGTGTCTTTTAAATATTTCACAGAATCGCTATCTAGAACCCCGTCTGGAAAACGTCTTACGTGGAATGCAAATACAAGACTGAAACGACAAGAGACTGTTAGTCTTTTGCGATTATTTTAATATTTACTTAACAAATGAAGCGCAGGATTCCAAAACCAGCCAAGTCCATATTTAAACATTTTTCACAGCTGGTCGATAAAGGTGGAGACTGGATTAGGAAGGGACCTTATTTTTTGTACGGCCATTTTCAATGTGATTTAAGTACTTTTTTCAGATAACCTTTCGCCTAAAGATAGACTAGTAGAAAAGCTATTAAAAAATATATAATAAATCTGGAAAATAGACATGGCTGGTTTTGGCATTTTAAGCCTCAACTCCAACTCTTTTTCTTGACAGTAATTAGACTGTCCTATTCATCTCATATCCAATTCTTATACTCCGAAATCCTTCGTTAATTCTCTATGCTAAATATGTTTCTGATTTGTATCATTCCGGATACCTATACTTCTGTGGTAAGCTCCATAACCATTAAAATCATTAAAATCCGCTCTATTAAAGTTCTTCATTGGTAGTTGTTTTAAAATATAGTGTTATTATTCTTCCATCCATTTACGCTTGTCTTCCAATTTCCTATTCAATTTTTCCGATAATCCTCCAAGGCATTAGTACCTGCTGATATAGAACTTTCATTAAAGTTCTTCATTGGTAGTTGTTTTAAAATATAGTGTTATTATTCTTCCATCCATTTACTTAATATATGCATATAATTCAGTTGTAAATATCTATACATTAATAATAAAAAATAAAAAGATGTTTGGATTATATTAAAAATGAAGAACCCTAAAAAATATATACTACAATAATAAAAGCACGAATTAAATCACGATACCATCTTAAAACCTATACGAGGCTGATATAAAAATTATAATTGTATTAGTATTTTATAGTATAAATATATAGTATTTTTCTTTCTAGAAATATCGTTAATTACTGTTTCGACTCTTCCTTATGAGAATATGTTGTGGATTTTTTTTAACCCTTTGGTGATGGCTATAACGATGGGGCTCGTTAGTGTCTTGATGATTGTGATCCTTAAACTTATGTAACACACTTCCATTTACCTACCACATCCTTCCTGCGTTTAGTAATAGGTGGAGGTGGTATACTATATTAATACATCTTTAGTACTCCTATTATCTACAGGATTTATTTGTCTTCGCTTAGCATCAGCTTTTCTTGAAGGGAAGAAGAGTCGTTTGATTAGTTTTTTGGCATGTCTAAAGGTGGAGGACTTCTTCAATTTCTTAAGGCTCAGTTACACTTATCACTTTGTATGTTCATCTTGTAAGAATCATCGAGAGTAACAAGTGTGTATTACCTTTCATTTTTGTTTCATCCTAAGTGCACTCTAAAAATGAACGATGAAACAAGTTGACACGCTACCAACGAGGAATGAGTAGTTCCTCGAACCAATGATTCATCCAGATTGAAGGCTCAGTGAATGTAAACAAACTATTTGTTCATTTCCCTTGCTCCGTTTATTAGTTCACCCTCGACCAACCGAATCTCTACCATAGTACGTGATTTTAGTACCTATTCAAATTTAAATCCCATGGTTTTACCCACCAATTTTGCCAACGCCAGTTGTCGATAGAATTTCCTTTAGGTCATGTAAAAGTCCAAGTGAAAATGATTTCAAGGCAATTGACAAATCAATGCCTTCGCGTGTAATTCTTGAATTTATCCTAGAACGAGACACCATGCCACCTGTTATCACGGTTGTTTTTGCACCTACTTACACAAAATTGAGGAAGAGTCAAGATGAAAACACTGAATGAACGCTCTGAGTGATTCACTTCAGATGCATATCAAAAGTAAAGCAGTGTAAATTTTACTTTAGCTACCCTCTCCAGATCCAGCCCATGACAGAGATAGTGATTGGCTGGCTCATGAAATAAAAATGATTTGAGAGTTATGATCTGTTCCTACACAGGGTAGAAAGGTATAGTTACGTCTTAATCCAATTAGTAAAGACACATAAAATTTTTTGTCAACTAAATGGGTTCAGATTCTGCCAAATAATTGCTTATATTTTTTGAAGTGCTTATGATATGGCAAGCTAGTTACTTTACTAATACAAAAGGTGTAGCTGAACTACTTCCCTGGATGTGGACAGATCATGTAACGAACAGAAATTTGGTAGTCGTGACCCAAGTACCCTATAAACGAATCAAGACGAGAGGCTAAATTGACACTCGCGCAATTAGCGGGACGCGCGTGCTTCAAGATCCGTCATTACCGATTCTCCGGCGGAACGTACACGGGTAATTGAGACCGCAGCCGGTGGAGCCCTAAGACATCATCTTTATCTCACCGCCCCTCCGCTTTCTATAAGAACACAATGGAAGTTCCTTGTCCAGGCCTCTCGCGTAGCAGTCATAAGTTTCTATCAAGCCCTGGCTACTCCAGCTATTCCTTACAATTTACCTCCGAAGGGGGAGGCAGAAGGGACCCTCCTTTTTTATGCCGGCCGGGAAATAAAGTTGTTTTTCTTCTGGTCCAAAAAGAATTTCGTCTTCGGTGGCCAACTGACCTCTGAAGTGAATTCAATATATCTGGTGCCATGATTTGTTTGAGATTTTATGCTTTCGAAATAAAATTATTCTCTTACCAGTTAAACAGGGAACAACAAATAAATAAATCTAACTTCAGAAAGCTTGAGTTATTAACTTAGGTCAAACATAAAAGAGTGATTCCTTCCGTAATAAATAATTAATAAATAATTCCGTAAGAAATAATAAAACTATAATCGAAATATTTAAATAACAATACTTTAAAAATCCATAAAAAAAACAAAAAAACATAACACTCCCTGAGGACAAAGCTACCCCAAATAAATAGATTTTGATCCCAGTTTATGGCGCCATATCTACTGAAGTCGGAAAGTAATTAAAAAAATTAGTTTTAAATCCTGCATTTAAAGTCGATAAGTCATTGTCATCTTATTTCCCTTCACCTAAAGACCAAATAGACCAGATTAATATTTCCAATAGTCCCATTTTAAATATGTTGGCAATAGGAACGTAATAAACCAACCAGTCATCGGGAAAACCTAAAATACCCACTCTACCATAATGAAATTATAATTCTGTTGTAATTAAAAAAATAAATATACATTTTAGTATGTTATATATTAGTGAGGGGTGTGTACTCATTGGACTTCATGACTCTCGCACCCGAGTTCCAGTTTGGCTGTCGGCAGCTAATTTGTTTTCTACTATTTCAGCCGTGGAGTCTGGGGACCCTCCTGGGGCACACCCAGCCCCTATAAAAAGGGTACCCTTAAATATGGAAAATCCTAGCATTTGGGTGGGATTCTGTTAAAATTTTGCTTTCTTGTACAACAGTTGGCCAACAAACAGTTACACAAGGTTTTTTGGTTCATACAAATACAATGATAAAATAAAAAATAAAAATTAATGGCGTAACGGGTTATAGTTTTAATTATATATTGTTTGTAACAGAGATGATGGTTATTGTTGTGGCCGAAACGTCGATATAAAAATACATTTTTGTTAAATTCTTTTATTTTTATTAACTAATTTCTCTTAAAATTCCAAGTACATACTTTAGTACGTCGGTTTATATTCTTTTAGATTTTGGCATTTTTTTAAAAAAAATATATAATAATAAAAAACGAATACAATATAGCTGAAATCAGATAACTGTTACAAATGTTTGAGGTAATTACGTTGTTATTGTTGCTGGAAAATTAATTTGTTTATCCAAGTTAGCCCCACCGCAACCCCTGGACTGAGCAACCTCTCTGGCTGACTTGTTAGTCCTAATTACACCCCTCACCTCTAAACATAGACATTATAACTTTATTAAACTTATAATAATTAATATAATAACTGTAATAACAACTTTGCGGAGGAATTAATGATACGGTCATGTTCGGCACGGATAGTTGGACCATGTGAGTGAGTGATGAGCGGAAGCGTATTTAGGTCGACGTTCTTCGAATGAATGGTCTAATGATTGAGTGAATATTTCTTTAATTCATAATTATTATTTTAGCAATGTGATAAGTTATAACTAAGGTCCAGATTCATACGCAATGAAAACATTGACCAAAAAAATTAGTGTTATATGCAGAGTATTATTGAAGCAAATTGTGTTAAAAAAAAAATAAAATAATAATAATAATATAGAATCGAAAAAAAAAAAAAAAAAAAAGTTATTCTGGAACCGAGTCCCTTAAGTAAATAAGTACAGAAATAAATACAGTTACACCTAGTCGCAGACATACCGTATGCTTGAAGGTAAAAGTCATTAGTAACAAAATCAATTTTTTTCCGTTTCAGTATTCAAACAGGAATATGCTCATTAAAAATTTCTCATACCGTTATAACGTGAATGTTCTCATACTCTAATGTGCATATATAGAAGTTATATTCACTTGATATCTTTTTATACTTATGGGAAATGTCAATATCAACGCACAATGACTTTTTGTCCAATTTGGAAAAAAATTCTCTTAGTAACTTTTACATACGAGCAGACGATATTATAATTACAAAATTAAAGAAAAAAAAATAAACATACTATTATATAAAAGGATCCTCTAACCACGAAAACTAACGAACTATTGTGTTTAGCAATGATAAAATCAGCTGATGTTTTAATTAATTGTTATTAAAAAAGCGATAATATGTACATAAAAATTAAGTTTGAAAATTAACAGATGTGTCGAGCGCTATTCTATATGAGGGGTTACAAAGGAGTAATATAAGGTTTAATATAGAGTTCGAAAATGATAACAAAAAATACATATAATCAATTAAATTATAGAAAAATATTTAAAGATGTGGTAATTCCAGTGAAGTTAGCAGCATTCCCCAAACAAACTACATAAAACTACTGAACCATATCTATATACCTAATTTTAAATACATCATTTTCATAGTTCTAGAAAGGTTTAGCAATAGTATAATTTACAAGAATAAACATTTAAATTCACAATGTTGAGTGACAGAAACGAGGCTTGCCACACTTTCCTATACATTTATGTTTAGAAATTAAAATATCAACCTGATGAATCAATAAAATTATTTCTGCGGAATAAAAACCAAAATTTCGATCCTTTAGTTTTTGGTACTGTGTGTAATAAATTTATTGTTGTAAGCACTAACAACGAAATCCTTTATCCGCAAGAGTTTCTTAATAGTCTTTCTCCGTCTGGATCTTAACTTAATAGATTTTAATCCAAACAATTGAAATTTACAACTGTACAATATATATATATATATATATATATATATATATATATATATATATATATAAAAACTATAAATATATTATTAAATATTTTTTAAATATATTTTTTATTTTTGAAGAGAAAAGATTTGACCCCGGTTGGGATTCGAATCCAAGCCTCCACCTCTCTAGCGTGGTGCCTTATCCACTAGGCCACATCTAGTAAATGGTCGCATGAGAAGCAAGGATTATTGAGCGACAATAGCAGGATTAGTGTGGTTATGGAGAGGTGCTTGATGAAACGAATAAAAATAAAAAAAATCTATTTAAAATATATATATATATATATATATATATATATATATATATATATACTCTAGGTTATGGGCTAAATCAGGAGTTTGCAAACGTAAATAGGACAGCATTAAGGTCTTTATGGATAAGTTTATTTGTAACAAAGTAAGGTGCATTAAGGATTTTGGAGTGTAAGGATTGGATACTGGAAGAATTTGAAGGTTTAGTTGAGCCCCAAAGCTCAACTCCATATGTCCAAATAGGTCTGATAACTGTCATGTAAATGAGTCTTTTATAGTAAATCGGAGGTTTTGAACGTTTTTCTAGTAAATGTTGAAGACGTCGAAAACGATGAGCAGTTTCCTGTCGTTTTAGTCATCTTAACATTAAAATTTAAAATTGGATGTCCAATTATGGTTCTATGTAATCTTCAAACACCTAATAATTGCATTTATCAATTCTTGTTTCCGAAAAACATACCAGACTTAAAAGACTGATCAATGTTTCCTGCTACTCCAACATTTACTGGACAAGCGGTCAAAGCTCCAAATAAATTACAAAATGCTTATTTACATAAAGTTGAGTTTTGAGACTAAATCTTTCAATTCTTCTCGTACCCAATGCTTACTATCCAAAATCCTTCATATAATCCTCAATGCTCCTTATTATGTCATATACAAACTTGTACATAAAGATCTTAATGTTCCATATGTTGCTGATTTGGCCCAAAGCAGATACATATCCTTTTATAGTTAACACCATACCCACTCAACTTTCCCAACTTGCTTGTGATTGAATTTCCGATAATCCTCAGTGGTGTCTGCAAGTGCTACAAGTGAGTAGTTCTTTACATGTTTTAGACATGTCATTGTTATGATTTCCCTTACATTTACTGGTTGAATATTACGTATAAAGTTGTAAATATCAATAAATAGCTTAAAAAACTGGACTTTGCTTAAAATAAATAAAGTTACTTCTTAGATTACTATATATTCCTTCACAGAGCCATGTTAGTGCTAAGGTGTATTCTTTTCATCCAACCCAGACATTCCCTTGTTGGGGCGGAGTGCCCCCCACCCCCCGCCAGGAGCCAGCGGGTGGACTTGCCCTTAATAGCTTTAGGTTGTCCACTCTGAGTGAAGTCAACTCCTCCAACTCCTGGAACAAATGTCCTGTCTGCCTTCGGGCTCTCTCATTTATTTAACTTCTCTATGTAACTAAAAAATAATTTAAGTGATTGAAAAATTAGATTGTGTTGCTTAAAGACTAGAAAATCTAGCCTGGAATTAAAATATATAAAAGAACTTAATTTTAATTTTACAGCTAAACTATACGATTATACGAAAGGACAAACCATTTTTCGTTTGTGCTCACTTAACACGAAAACTATTGAACCAATCTGTTCCAAATCTTACCCACATCATTTTTATAGTTCCATTTTTAAAGAATAGGTATTAAAAAAAAAGATAATATGTGGATAACAATAAAGTTTGAACATTGATCGATAGGTGGCCAGCACCTTTCAACATGAGAGGTCACAATGTTACTGTGCTACACATCGCTTGAAATTGATAATAAAATTTACCTATAATTATGGAATTAAAATATTATAAAATATTTAAATATGTGATACGACATGTGGATCCCAATGAAGTTTGAAAATCAACCAATATGCCGTTAGTGATAGAGTTACTTTAGTAAAACGGGGGATGAGCAAGGACATGACTCAACTCCTTTAATTTTTTCACTGTCTTTATCGAAATATGAGCTTAAACGTATACACGCAATGGTATAGGCCTTTCCTGTTTTGAAGCATATGGTCAATTTCTAATTAAAATGATAGTTTCTTCCTTAGGTAAAAAATAAAAATGGATGACCCCAACCACAGACCACCATGCAGTTACCATTAATTAATCAACAAAAGAAAGTTTCCAAAACCTGCCACGAATTACCTGTATACACTACATAGCATACACTAAAATCTGTATACTGTCTTGGGAAAAAAACAAACACTGTTAGTAAGTGCAGGATTATTTGGCCTTATTCATATAATCTAAATATTTTTCTAGTAATCAACTGAAAACGTTTTGGTACTCTCTATTAAAATTTTGTTTGTTTGAGGTTTTTCGATCGTAAAACATAAGAGTTGTAAACGCTCGTTCGATCTTTCTATCTTTTAGATTTATCTTTATTTTATGAAATAGTTTTTCTCTGTAGGAGGGCTATCATTTTATCAATCATTTCTCATCGTTCCCCAGCGCCATTGAGATGTTTCGAGATATAAAATAAAGTGCACTCGTTAAATATATGGGATACTGAAAAACCATTGCCACACATTTTACATTTAGGTGAAGCCTCTCTGGTTATAAGGTGAAGGTGTGTAATTCTTGTATGGCCAATTCTTAATCGCGTTAAGATTACTTCTCTGAGCTTAGTACGGCCGGAACTGCTCCATGGTTTTATGTCCTTCTTGATTATCTTTAGTTTATTTGTAGAGCTGTGATCCCAGAATGTCTGCCACTCTTGGGATATCGTCTCTCTAAGTGGGTTTTACCACAGTCTGGGAGGGATAGATCTTCTTATATAATATAATATATATATATATATATATATATATAATATATATATATATATATATATTATATATATAATATATATATGAATAATGAAATTAATATAGTCCGACAATATTACCACGTCATTTACTTTTGTATTATTCTATAGGGGACGACGTTTCCCAGAATAATGATTATTTTTCATTTAATTTCATTTAAACTTCCTGGAAAACGCTCAACACGTACATTGAGCACATTCTGTGTATGATTCTCGAAACTGATGTTTTCCGTAAGATTTATTTCAGCCTCTTAACTTGGCCTACCTTAAGCCCGCACTTATCCATTCCCGCCGATAGGAACAATGCTTCCTCTCTAGAATACAACCTCGCTTGCCAGGCACTTCTCATTGTACGGTGAGTGCTGCGGGACTTAACCTATCGCTAGTTGTGTTATCCTCGCTCTCCGGGTCTTAGCTGAGGGCTTATATTGTTCAAAGGGGAAACTTTGCCCGAGTTATAACTTCGCCTGTAGCATTGCCGTCCTGTAAGTGAATATAGAACGTTGCTATTTCGAGTTAGTAATTTCATGAATATGAAAACTGGCTGGGCTTAGATGTTACACACGGTGTGCTAGTTTGCAGACTATTGTTAATGTCTTGGTAACTCGATCGCATAATGATTTAATAAACGTGGAAATTAAAAAATATATTTTTTAAAATAGGTTTTTTAAATTGTGAGGATAATTTAGTTTGGAAATTCTAGTATCATACAAGGAACTAAATGTGTAATAAATTTTCAATATTATGTAATTTGCGCATTCTCAGTCACTTATTTTGTTTCCAACCTTGCTAAATCCGGCCTCCTTTAAGCGCTCTTAAGCTCTAGTCGAAATGATTCCAATAGAAATTTTCGTTGGTATACAAGAATAAACTTCGTTGAAAAGCTATTGAGGCAGGTAAAAAATATATTCCATTCTGGGAAAGAAACCCTCTCTGAGCGGTAAGCACAAGTTTGGTTCGCAATTTTGGTACAACAAGGCGCTTGACGATTCTCGATTAAATATATATATATATATATATATATATATATATATATATATATATATATTATTATTTTTACTTAAACATACCAGGTTTAACAGACAAGAAGGCTCCACTAAACCATCCAATTCATCTCGTATCCAATCCTTACAAAAAATCCAAAATCCTCAATGCTCCTTACTTTGTCACCAATAAACTTATCCATAAAGATCTTAATGTTCCATATGTTGCTGATTTAGCCCAAACCAGATACCTAGCCTTTCATAGTAAGCTCCATAACCACTCAAATACTCTAATATCTCGACCACTCCCGATTATACTCCGAGGCGTCTGAAAAGAAGATGGCCCAGAAACCTTCCGTTTTATCATATTATTCTAATAATGAAGTTAATAACAGATTTACGTGATGTATTTATTTTTACAGTTATAAATTGATATAATAAAAAAATAATAATAAAAGACAAGAAACTGCAACCTTGACTAGACAAGCGTAGAAAGTTCCCAATAAATTACAAAACACTTATTTTCACGACAATCATTAAACCGATTTCAAATAAACAATCTTATCCATGAAGATCTTAATGTTCTATATGTTGCTGACTTGGCTCAAACCATACTTAGCTTCGGGTCTTTTTCACATTAAGGCTGCCATTTCTCAGCAATGCCTTGTAACAGAGATTTGAATACCGATTTTCATGTGGGTAGTAGGGGCCTACAATAGTATAAAACTAGAGTTAATCACGTTTTATTAGGTTGATGCAAAAATAATGCAGGATTTTACTTCCGTTTCACTATTAATTCCATTTGTGTAAACAAAACTAATCCACAATGCTAAGTTATACACATCATTTTAAAGCCTATTTATGTCGCATACTTTCCTATATAATCCTTCTTTTTTTTTTTTAACTTTTAATTCAGGCCATTCAGTGCCTCCAGACAAAATGATGTCTAGGAGCGATTTTCGGCAAATTTACTTCTATGAGTTCAAACTTGGTCGAAGTGCAAACTCGAAATGTTGAAGTTTGGGGCCAGGTACCATTAATGAATCTACAGTGCAGCGACGGTTTCAAAAAATTCCGTAGTGGAAATTTTGACCTTTCAAAACAAAGGAGGTGGTGGCCGTCCCTTTGCTATTGACAACGACCAGTTAAAGGCAATAGTTGAAGCTGAACCCACTAAAACTACTCGAGAAATAGCGGAAGAACTCGATGTGGATCAGTCAACAACCGTACGCCATCTCAAGGCAATTGGAAAAGCAAGCTTGTGATACCAAAACCCTGCATTATTTTTGCATCGACCCGATATTTTTTTCTCAGTCCAGATAGAGAAATAATTTTTTCACGAAAAATTGTAGTTTTGTAATCTTTCTCTTTACCACAACCAAAACCTGATAAATAATCTTTTTAATAATAATATCTGGTTTCGGTTTAAATATGAAATCCTGCATTAATTTCCGGACAACGGGTTTTGACTGTGGTAAAGAGAAAGCATATAAAACTATAATTTTACGTAAAAATTTATTTCTATCTTGACTGAGAGCTGAGAACTGGCAAGTAACTGGCAAAACCTAAGTTTCTTGTATACCTTTTAATTTCAAACGTTGGACCCAATAAAAGGACTGATTAAAGTGGTCCTATAACAAAATTATATGTTGTCCGCATACTCTCGTTATCCTGAGAGAACTATTTATGGGTTAACAAATCTGAAACGTGTTCTATTTTATTACTATAATTATAATATTTTTTTCCCCTCGAGTCGAAAGGACAGCTTAACCAGGAATGACAATCTTAGTATCTTGTTTAAAACGTATTAAGCAATTACTTTTTATCCTCGAAAATAGCCCCTAAATGCGATCGTTTAAAGTTCTAGGAATTTTTTGCTTTTAATGGCACCTTTACTAGTAGTATCATTTTCTTGAAACGTTCACGCACTAATCGTCGAATTAAGTAAAGTTCATAAGTGATTTAGTTTCCGTGATAGCAGTGATTTCGTACCCATCGAATTACAGCCTTTCCAAATAGATCTTCAAGTGTAACGTTTACAGCGACGCCCAGGGTCCTGGGAACAGCCCCTGGAAAAGAACAAAAAAAATCGTACAAAAAACAAAAAACAAAGCGAGAGTGCTAGATAATAAATTCAAGCTCCCCTCACTGGCATTAGCCCTAATTCCTGGCCAGTCCGTATGTGCGCCCCACTCGAAAAGGAACAAAAAACCTAACATTGGAGTAATAGCAGGTTCTGTAGCTGCCCTCGGAGATCCTCCGCTATGTGGGTCAAGTCTTGTCTTCTTCCTCTAGATAATTTTCCTTTCAGTCTGGCATTTCCGATGGTATCGGCGAAACGCTAATGTAGGTCCTTAAAGAAAAATGTCGAATTCGACGCTTGATTCACCTATTTTAAACGGACTTTTTTTTGTCGATTTATCAATAGTAGGATTCTGTGTATTTCTTGGAGGTCACAGGAAATTCCTCATAAGTTCACCTGCTATTCAGATAATCGGGGCAGTAAAAATATCTTGTGTCAGAACGGATCATCCATATTGAGCGTTATTGACTTGCCTTCCTGTTTGTGACATTTTTTCGAAGTCATCCCGCTTAGGAAATGTCACAGAATATGTGGTCCCATTTCCTTCTTACCTGGAAACCATACGAGATTTCTATACCATGAGAGTTTACTAAACAAATGACTTTGACGTTAAATGATTCTAATCTGCCGTGTGATTCATGCTTATACGGGATTTTCCCACATTTATTTATACCCTCATCTTGATTTCAGAGAAACTTAAATTGTATTAAAAATAATTAGTTATCATCATCCTTTAATTTTCAGTTTTACTGGCTAATGTCAAATGGAGCAGGTAAAATAATCTTTCAGAAAATATATTTGGTTCCAATACAAACTTCTGAATCTTAATCTTCTTCAATAATTTCTAAAGATATTTATAGAGACTCTAAGCATCTCTCATATTATTATTTATGCTTGTGTGTACATTTCTAAAGTGACACAAAATTTTATATTTTTCAGTTTTCAGTATTCGGTATTTTATCAGTATTTTTATCGGTATTTTTTTATAAAATTCCAGTATTTTTTTTTTGCACAAATTTAATGTACATGTCGAAATTAGTTCAAGTAAAAAATTTTATGAGTATATGTTTCTCCATTTATCTTTTTATACATCTCAATCGCTTCAATCTCATTTCAGAAACATTCATGAACGGTTTCAAAATTTGAGCATTAAAATAAATGCAAGCAAAACTCCCCAAATAACTTCTACCCTTTGTCGTTAACCTACGATTTTCAGTTCTACAGTATCCTTTAATAATATTCCACTGATCCCCGTTGAACAGATACCTAGAACTCCATCAGGACAAACGTCTTATTTGAAATCAACATATCACACTTACAAGAAATGAACTGCTCGTTGTTTTGAACTTCTCAAACAAGCGTTAACAATGTCAATTAATTACAAATGACTTATTTACATCGAAGTAATTAGACCCATTTGGGCATAGGGAGTTGAGTTTTGGGGCTCCATTGAATTTTCCATTTTTTCTCGTAATCAATCCTCACAATCCAAAATCCTCCGTAAAATCCTCAATTCTCCTTATTTTGCCATATATAAACTTATTCATAAACATCTTAATGTGCTTATTTGGCTCAAACCAGATACTTATCCTTTCATACTCCATACCCACTCGAATCCACTAATCTACCAACTTGCTCCTCACTCGAATTCCCGATATCCCTCCGACGCGTCTGAAAAGAAGAAGGCTAATTTTAAACATTTGCAACTTTGAAGCATTGAAGAGCTACTGATGGGTATTTCTTTGCAAGTTATTGTAATATAATAGTTTATCACACTTTTACTTATTGTATATAATGTATTTCACTAAACTATTAACAAAAAAAAATCAATTGTCCAGTTTCAATTTAAATCTGTATTTGTCGAGTTTGTGCAGCTTAAAATGGACGTTGTACAACAATGGAGCACTGTCATGGCACTGTGTAAACAGTAGCTTTGACCGTCCATACCGCCATCGCATGACTAATACTCTGGCGTGTGGCAGCCGGCCGAGACGAATGAAGACACCGCTCCTGCGGTACCCGGCTGAGAGGAGAAGAGACGAACTCCGACCTCGAGGGACCACTTTCACTGTTCAAGGGCGATGCAGAACAATTACCCTGCGATGGCTATCGGCCCGCTCCTGGTCGGCTCCTGGAGATGGCCTATCTCATGGGCTGGATGCCGCCGATACAAAAGGATCACTGGATTACTGTCAACTCGTTTATCCTATACAATGGTCGTAATCCAATGCGTGCTTGGTTATTAATTTTATTTATTTAACAATTACTTTGTTCCGTATGCAATAGTTATTATAGCAATCGACGTAATCTTTAGGACCTATATTATAACAAATACTACACATTTAATTTGTTGGTACCCCTACAGAAGCATGGTTCCAGCCCCTTAAAGCGCCCAGAATACCTTTTATCGATTCTAACCTTATTAGAAACTCTAAATCCATATTCAAAGTAATATTAACTTCTTTTTACCTTCTGATATTAAAATGAAACATAAAAAAATAACAAAGTAGAAATAAGAAAATATCAAAATATAAGACACTAAACCAATGTTGAATTAATAATATATTTATATTAAATCAGAATTAATATAATCTTTAATCACAACTAATGTTAACCTCTGATAAACTTTCTGATGTTAGGAAAGTGTAAATAACAAATGGAGGAAAAGGAAATTCATAAAATATGTAAACTGAAAGTTCCTCACTTAAATTTATATAACAAATATAAATATATAAAACACCAAATCAATATAGAAATTAATCTTCTTATCTTTTGTATTTACGTTTACACATTAGGGAAGAGGAAATAAGAAAACATCAATTTATAAAGCACTGACTCCATTATGAAACTGATGTTAACCTCTGTTTCACCTTTTTACATTTAACTCTATAGTTCATGATTTTTTTCTTTTTCAATCTAACCCAATGTGATTTATCTCGATAATAAAAAAAAAATTTTATTCACATTGATATTTTACAAACAACATACCTTAGGAAAAGTCACAGAAATTTTATTTGATAAAAAAACACAATGGATGTTATAAAAAGAAATAAGAACACTTAACTGCAAGGAAGGAGGAGTCTCCACAACTAAGGACTTCCTCTCATGCCTAGAGGAATGAAGTAGCATCTCTAATACCAGATTTAGTTTCAGAAAACGCAAAGAAAGTTAGCTGCCACAAGTATAAATACAATGCTGTAGATATGCTACACTATGCACTATAGGGTTAAGAAGACTAAATATCAATATAACACAGTAAACAACACAATCCAAATTGAAACTGTAGAAGTGATTGTTTACATGTGAGCTTATAGGAATGAACTATCGATAAATGTTAACTCGAAGTGAAGCGTAAGGATCGAACTAGGGTACTGTAAGGGTACCATTGATTCTGTAATAGACAATCATTTATATACTTTAGTTTTCTCATTTTGGCAGTTTAACGAAAAGGGTTCTATTAAAGGTTAAAATAATTAATTAAAATTAAAGAAAACTGCGACACTACAATCTATAAAGGGTCTTGGAAGCTCAGTTCTTAAATAAGGGTGTTGTGTTTCCAGTCCAACGTTTATGTGAGGAGGAGATTTTTCCCAAATCGCGCTTAAAATCCAACAGATTTTTCCCCAAATAAGAGCCCCATTTTATTGAGAGTGTGTGCCCCACAAGGATCATCCTTCCCTAAAGTTGATCCACGGCTGAAATGACAGGAAATCAATTTTGTACCTATTGCCGGACTCAAACTCGGGATTGGGAGCTTAGAGTCTCCTGTCTAACCCACTAAGCTGCCGCACCTCAGTAATTAGTGTGGAAAGCTCTTGCTGATGAAGTCCATTCCATTAAATTTAAAAATCTTCTTGAATCTCACGTTTATATAGGGCTACTACTGTGCGAATTGGAATAACTGTTATATATTTATTTATTTGTTAGTTAATATGCAGTGAACCGTCTAGTGAGCAGCGAAGTTAGGCCATTGAAATTATGTATTGAAGTTTTGAATTGGAAAAATTGATTCTTTTAAAATTTTGTTATCTCCCACTTCTATTTCCCTCTTTTTTGGGCAGAAAGGTAAACATTTATTAATAAGAAACGGACTTTCTAGTAAAAAAAAAAAATCGATTCTTGAAGCATTACACTTACTCTAGGAACAAGATAAATTCCAGATTTCATATAAAAAATTTCTATTCAGCAGCACTTTGTTAAAACAAAACATGGACAAGAAAAGGTTAAAACGAAGTTGGTTGAGATAAAATCCTTTTAAATCTCACCTACTCATGTTAGGACTTGGTATTGCAGGATGCTCCCCCATGGCTGACAAGCCAATTTTACAATTTTGTGATGGCATTCTCTTAGTATCATAGGCTTTTAATTAAGAAAAAAGTTGTAATTTTTACAATCTGCCTCAATTAAGGGTAACAATTTATATTGATGGTTATAAATTTATTCGCACAATATTTGTAATAATAAATAAATTAAAAAGAACAATAAAAGTAAACACAATTATAATAATGATATTACTAACAAGAGGCAAAGTATATATATATAAAGTAAAGTATATATATATAAAGTATATTACTAGCAAGAGGCAATTAAAAACTAATTTAATTTAGTACAGAATTAAAAGTAAATGGAATTTATTTTCTTTTTTTATTTATAATAGTCTGATTCATAAATCGGATCAAATTTGAATTAATGTCCTTAAACACGCAAAATAGGAAAATAGGCACTGTAATTAAATTGCTGATTTAATATTTTGTTTTTTGATTGCTGTTTTATTTCGGAAATAGCTTCATTTGAATAAATCTATAATCATTAGAAAAACTTTATATTGTATCTCTTGACTGGGCCTATATATTATGTAGACCATAATAGACCAGTTTTTCTGCTAGAGATGGCCGAGTATCACTGAAACCAAAGACCAATTCTTAACGGAAATAGTTCTAGAATTGGATGGTTTTTTTTATTATATTTTTATTCAAATGCTCGTAAAAACATTGAACATTGACTAATTTATGTTAATTCCGACATTCGGATACAAAAGTCCATCCCCCCATCGGCCGCGGGCTATTTGTATTCAATTTAAAAAATAAAATACTATTCCGAAATAGCTGATGTAAATGCGGCCGTGAAATATAATCGGGGGGAGTTGTAGCCCTGAGACCATTGCCCTATAAATCAACACTGTTGGATGTTTGGCCTCGCTCTGTGGAAATTTATTCTGGAATAAACTGTCTCCGGAACGTCCCACTCTTGGCATCGGAGAGGACCGGCCTTCCTACTAATTATATCAAAAGCCGGGAGATGATCGGAGTCGATGGGATGGTTATGTAATATTTCTAATTCATTCCAAGGAAGTACTTTCGAAACAAGGCTCGTAAATCGTGAATTTAAATTGGATTGAGGTATATTAAATTTATAATATACAGTCAGTAACAAAAGTTTCTGGGCACTCACAAAAATGGGTTGTTTAAATTGTTGTTTCTTACTTGTTGGGTTTGGAACTAATAAAACAAGTAATAACCCAAAGTAATTTTGTTCTTGAGTTCTATAAAATAATTTAATTCAATTTTTCATGTAAACAACAGTAATAATAGAACAAAACAAAAAACAATGAAAACAAAAGTTTTTCGACACTTTCTGCAAATGTCAAAAACGAAATTGATATAGATGCTATAAAAAATAATTTGATATTTTGCCCTTAGATTTTCTTACCTCCTTGAACCATTCGGGCATTGAAAATAAATCAGTTTTGAGGTCACAAAAGTCAGAATCTTTGACTATTCTTAGAGGATACGCTTCTTAAGCTCTTCCTTGAAGCTTATTGGACTCTTCGATTATTCCCTTAAATATGCAATTATTTAAGATTCTATCATATATTCTCTTAAATGATCCCAAAAGTGCTCAATAGTGATATTGAAGTGGTGGATTGACCAATTTTGGGCAATATTAAAGGCACCAAGTTCGGGTTATCAGACATGTATGTTTATGGTCATCGTCATGCTAGGAATGGAACTTACACTTCAGTCTCAAGCTAGCCGCACTTGAAATTAAATTTTTTTCAGAATGGCCCAATACATTGCTGCATTCATTTTCCCATCAATGAAAGCCAACAGTCCAACACCCCCGTACTATCAAATAGACTCCTTGTCGCACTGTAGGCTGTAAATTTCTTATTTTTAGAGCTTTTTTTTTACTCCAGAGCTTTCTCTGCCTTTGTAATTATTTAAGAGAATAAAAAATTGATATGAGAAAAATAATTATTATTATTATTTTTAAATCTCTGTTGAAATCGTGATTATTTTTCAAGAAATATGGGTGTCAAGAAACTTTTGTCACTATCTGTATCTCAGATAGATATTTGACAATAGTATTCCGATTACTCTTATATAATTCTAGCATATCAGACTTAAAACATTAGGCTGAATTCACAATTATCTTATGATAATGTTCTCAGTTTTATACAGCTTACAGTGGAAAAAAAATTTGTTTGAAAGACTTTTTTTAACTTTAATGGTTTTAATTTGCTTAAGCTCAAACCTACCCCAGTTGTAACAAACACTGTTAGAAAGCGTTTTTACAACCGCGTCTAGACATTGTTCTAAGCACATGTACATCAGACATAAAAATGAGGTCAGTTCGACAGCAAACAAAACATCAGGTGACAACAGAAAAATATCTTCTTTTTTTTCTTTAAAATTAGCTTAATTTATGAAATTGGGCTGTAAAATCCATAGAAATTATAGGTGATACAGTTTTTTAAGTTTCATATTTGGATTCAGTATCTTAAAATACTCAGAAATAAGGTATTTTCAGTTTTTAAAAAAAGTTTTTTAATCATTGGCCTGCGTAAGGTTTGATTTTTCAATATCATTTTTTCTGTTACCATTCTACAGATATAGTTTATTTTTATCTTTTACAATCTTTTATATGAGAAATTAATCATTCTTTTCAAATTTACAATATTTATTCCTATATTGACTATTTTTCTTGTTTTTCTGTCTGGTTTTTTTCTGTTATTTTGCAATATAAATCTGTATATACTTTTATTGGCCTTGTCTTTTTTTTTTTTTTTTTTTTTTTTTTAATATCTAGGCAGGATTCGATTTAAATTTCTGTTATGTAAACTTATTCATATGGGACATTGTCCCGGAATAAAAGTTTCTTGTTGTTCCATTTTACCACCACACTCTTTGTGAAAAAAAAAAAAAATCTGTCATTTTTAATTTACACTTTGTATTTAGGAAGTGAAAGTGGAAAACTTGAATTAAATAATTTTTATCAATTTCTGATTCATCCGAAATTTTCGATTCTCGCTGAATAGCAAATACAGAAATATATTGCACACTATAGATTTTTTTTGTTTTGTTTTTTTGAGTGAGGGCTTAACGTCCTTATGTACTCCAACTCGGACAGGAAGGACGGGTTATTCTACAGGTTAGATTTATTTGAATCGCAGCTCCTTTGTCTTGATATGAAGTCAATTATCAAATGTGCTGAAATAGAGAAAAGAAATTAAGTGAGGGATCATGGTACTCATTACTACCTCCTCCTTACTTCCTTTAATATAAGTTTTAAAATTAGAATATATATAACCGTTCACCACGAGCCCATACCCATCGCTACAATCGCTGACAGCTCCATCAAATAACTTGCTACGGCTACCGATCACCGGAATAGAGAATAGACTGATGGGAACTCTAAAATTAGTTTGGACTATTAATAGGAAGCAATATGGACTAGATGGTTTCCATTGTGGTGCTCTGTTAAATATACGGAGACAATTTGATTTTAGTGCACCCAGGACCACACACTGGAACCATTCAAATCTATTTCCAGCAGCTCTGGACTTCGTCAGTTGGTTTCTATGACGACAGTAAAACCTCAATTTTATTTGTCGAGAGAGGACAAAATATAGATAGGTTTGCTGTCGCGGGACACATGTTCGATGAAAAGCCCAATTAAAAGCGTGTTTCGGTCGCAGAAATGTTTTTAAAGTTTATTTAATTATCAATTTGAAAGATTACTACTTTATTAATCACTTATTTTTTTTACAAATCATACTCACTTCAAAAAATGATTGCAAGAAATCGTTGGTTAATTGTTTACCCTGATTGCAACAAGCATTACCTATTGATTAAACAAAACATTTTTTCTCATGTTTTTCTCACTTGTGACGCAGCTCAGAGAGCAGCGCTGGTATTTCTTTGAGGATAGCTTTGGAGTTTCCTGTGATACTTGTATATACTGTATACGTTGCTTGATTGTATTTAATTTTTTTCTTTTTCTTTCTTAATTTTAGTTTTTTTTTATCTACTTTAGTTTCTTTATTTCTACTATTATTATTCTAATTTTTACTATAATTTATTTTTTTTTTTTATCTCTTCTTTAGCCAGAGAATTTTTTTACTATTTTTTTATTTTATTTTTTTTATCTTCTTTTATTTACATATTGTGTAAGATGGAATCATTGTTATCCTTATTACATAATGCCTTTGAGTGAGGCAGCTTAAATTATTTATTCCATTAAATAGTTATTTTAATGAATAAAATAATGCTTTTCTATTCTCACTCCCTGTCATAAATAAATAAAACATTTTTTTTTTTTTTTTTTTTTTTTTTTTTGAGTTGGAATACTATTTTGGGGTAAAATATATTACAACATACATATTTTTACCTACTACTATGCAGAAATAAAAAAGCTTTCTGATGTCGATGCTTTTCGGGGTGGTTCTATCACTGTAAATCAATAGAAAAATCATTTCTAATAACATAAAGTTAACAATAAAAATGATTAGATATAGCTAACAAATTATTCTCAGCGTGTAGAGAGATTGAGAGATTATCACAGTAAATCTTTTTAGCAATTTTTCGACTTTAAAACGTATTCCCTCAGTTTTAATGTGGCAATTCTTCCAGTTTTCGCTGCGTCAGTGTGCAAGCTCAGAATTGGTACTCCCAAACCCCTGCTGACGAGTCTGTTTAACACAGAACGGTCCGCCGCCAACTGTGACGGATTGATGATTCAGGAAAGAGGGCATAAGCCTACAGTCCACCCACTGTCAGGAGAAGTAAGTCCAGAGGCGCACCAAGAAATGTAACGGGTACCGTAATCAGTATCCCCCCCCACCTGGAAAGGGAAAGGAAGGGCCAGCTGACACGTCCAACTCTATTCACTCGAATGGAGAGCTTTTTCCCCAAGTATATACTTCTTCATAGGAGGCACACCTTACTTTCTTATCATCGGCCGTTCAATGGGAGGCCGACACACGTCGCACAGCGCTCGTGCACCAGTCTTAAGACGTCTTCTTTAAAGATATAAGTCCCAATAGAAATCAGACATCATGCGTAAACTTTTTCCAATGTTTACGAGTAATAGAACTCCACAGAGGTGGCCGCCCAAGGAAGATTTACTGTCCGTTCTGTTGAAGTTCGCCTTTGAAGCACATTCAGTAATAGGCAACGTCGATGCAGCTGTAGTCTGACGACATGATCGCGCTTCTGTGTTTGTCTCCTAAATGACTCGACTGCAGCAGTCCGCTTGTCTCACTCAGATATAGAGATCCATTTGCGCCGGCAGTACGTTACGGTCTTGCTATTCTTCGACATTGGTAGGAAGCAACATCCTGCCAGTTTGGTGTTGGTCTTCTTATGCACCTGAGAAGCTTCTCACAGCACTAGCCTTTTATTGGTTTCAAATAATGTTTGCTCCTCGTTCTTAGTATCCTGTTCGATCACCTCTTTCTGCATCAGCCTAACTGTGTCGCTGATGACAGCGTTATAAATGAGTCACTCATCACTGTCAAGCCCCCTGCTTCTCCTCTTGCCGGGGGGGGGGGAAAAAGTGTGGGGGGGGGGGGAACCAACAAGTGGCTGCATTTTTTCGTAAAAGTGCATTCTGCATTCTTCTTATGAGCTGTTTCGGTTCCTAGCAGACGAGGAACAGCACGTCAAAGTCATCCATCCACCTCGCCACCTTTCGTCCTTATGGTGTGACTTGAATCGACAGTAACAACATTAGAGCCGCCGCTGGTCGCGTTTCTCAGGAGAATGGAAAGAAACCTCTCCGTATCAGATATTTATGGCAAAGTGGATCTATAGGATTTTACAACACTGCCCTAGAAGATCCTTCCTCGGGACACAGTAGGTTGCGTTCTGTGGGCCTGATAGATGCCTTGGCTGAGAGTAGCCAATGACGCTATTCCCCCCGTCTTGCAACTGGGGAAAGTAAAATTCCAATAGCGAGTGTAATGGTACTGGCGTCAGTGTTCGAGTCGATTGAACTGCCTTCGTCGGTGCGATGGGATAGCTAGGAATAGAGAGCACCTACTTAGCCGGTTTTTCTCCTCGAAGGACTGTTTGCGCACCGAGGGGTCCCCAATGGACCAGTGCGGTTTATTCTTGTCGGTATAGCAGAATAGCCTAGACAACACCCTTCACGTACCGGACCTGAGTAGGCTACAGAGCCCGAGGAAAACTCCTATACTTCGGTGCTTGTCGCGAGGCGGGGTACCAGGCCAGTCGACGTGGATGATAGACCGTAATCTTCTCCGGCGTCAACGGGCCCGATCCTTTTCGACTCCGTTGTCAGAAACAACCCCCCCCCAATTTTTTGTTTGTTGGCCCCCAGGTAGTTTACGTAGGCGCCGGTAAGAGGGTTAGCCACTATCTTTGGGTTCAGCTATCAAAGTAGCTGACATCGCAGCCGTTTTCGAACACCTTCTCGGATATCTGCAGATGGTGGGTGAAGGATTTTGAAGGAGTTGTCCTCATAGCCACAATGTGATATCGCTACTATGATATCAGGCAGAGAACAGTTCTCCCATGAAGGACCTCTCAGACACACTTTCCATCAGCCTTCTCGAACGTATGCAGGAGCATTACAAAGCCCGAAGCCTGCCATTACAGTAAATTGCCAGAATCTATTTTACGATTAAAATGATGTTCAGACCCAAGCCAGAAGTGATGGGTTTTTATGTGAAAACGGACTTGCAATTTTTTTAATCCATAGGAATGCCTTAATCTGCACTACTCTAGCGCTGATGGTGGGTTACACTGTTTGGCCGAAACATTAGCGTTTAAATTTTTTTAAATTTTGTGCTTCTATTATAGATCTTTGGGGTCCTGCTAAACTCAAACATATTCATAAAATAAATACAGTACAGAAAAAAAAATACCTATAACTATACTAAACGTACCATGCGTTTCAAATTACACAACACGCAATGATTTATACATACCAGTTGTTCAACATTACATAAAGATAAAATACCACAATTTTAACTCTTTTATTTTACAACACCCAATCCACTCGTACAGACAATTTCTTCACCTCGGAAACTCATTGGCTTAAGCCTTCCTGCCTAAGATACCTGCCTTGCTAGATTATTTTTTCTTCTTCTTCTAGTTTTAATTTTCTTTTTTTACATTAAGTTTGATCAATGTTATTTTAAAAACAAGAGATCTAAATCTAAATTAATGAAAAATATCTCATTCACCAGTTGCTGAGGAGAAACTGTGTAGTTGTGGACTGGAGAAATAAATATGTAAATATTACAGTGCATGTAACAAAATTATTATTATAAATTTTTTTAGGACTTTCAAATTTACACTTTAATTTACGTTAATACTGTATCTTTTAATGTACTACCATTAAATAATAGGGAATAAATACGTACCTTGGATTTTATCTGGACAAGAGACTTACCTGGAACTCTCATACCAGATTGAAAAGACAACAATCTGCACCTCGATTTCGACTGCTACAACACCTACTTGACAAACGTTCAAATCTCCCGATTCACTACAAAAAAACTCATCTATATGACGATTATCAGACCTATTTGGATTTACGGTATAGAGTTATGGGGATCCACCAAACCATCGAATTCTTCCCGCTTCCAGTCTCTAAAATCCAAAATCCTTCGAAAAATCCTTAATGATCCTTACTTTGTCACAAATAAACTGATCCACAATGACCTTAATGTCCTATATGTTGCTGATTTGACACGAATCACACACCTTTCCTTCCATAATTAATTTACTCCTCATCCAAATCCACTTGTTGCACAACTTGCTTCCCATTCCTTTCCTGGCAATCCTCTAAGGCATCTGAAAAGATGATGGCCTCGGGATCGTCTTCTTTTGTTAATATTTTATTAGAGTGCTACTAATGGCTAGTCCCTCTACAGATTTTAAGCATGATATTATTTTTCATTGTAAACCGCTTATTTATTAGATGTATTTGTAATACAGTTGTAAATTTATATTTTTAAGAATAATGTTAGACCGATTACGTGGATTATCATTAAAATTATGCCACAGTATTATACCTTCGAATGAAAATATTTATTTCATTTGTGAAACTGGAGTTCAGTTGGTAAAAGTTATCTTAATTTCGATCTGCGTAGGAGTGGAAAAACCACAACTCATTTAAAGATGCCTCATGTAAGATGTAAATGTTTTTGTGATATAAAAATATTTACTAGTCAAAAAGAATTTATTACGAAATTATTATAAAACCGAGACGGCACAAACATGTTCCATTTACTTTCAAAGTATAACCAACCTGTTCTCGGATGATATTTAGACTCTTAAAAAAGTTCGTTTCATTATCATAAACACACAAACACTGACCTCAACCTTAAGAACACCAAATGAGAAATCGAATAGGAATAACCTGAGAGCCTAGAACCTGGGTTGACCAGGATGTTCCTGATAATAAAATTCAGATATATATGTAAAAGAAAACGATAATTTACTTTTCTGTCAGCTTTTAGTGGACGGGCATCTGATAGAATGGTAGTCGTGGAATCTGATCGCCTACGCTCCGAGTGTGATGTGTCCACGTGGGGACATTTCTCTCTATGTATAGAAATAGAGAAAACGAAATGTTACCTTCACCGGCTGTCCTTCATTGAAGAGCATAGGGATTATTCAAACAGGAACGACTTTATTATATAATTAAAATTACGTTTATAAACTTAAACCCATCATTTAAATAAAATAAAAATGGGAAAAGATAAAAGTATTTTCGATAGTTGTATAAATCTGAATATTTAAATCTGAAATATTATACATCTGAACTGTTCGCTTGCTAATGATAAAATTAAGCAATGTAACTATAAAAAAAAATGAATAAATAAAATTAAAAAATAAATAAATAAAATATAATTACGTTAAAATGTATAAATTTATTTATTTATTTAATTTAAAAGGCCTTTGATAAATATTTTAGGATACTTAATAATGAAATATTGTCTATAGTTTTTTTTTAGATGTAAGTACCCTAGAGTGATGACGATGTGTTTATAAAATCAATGAAAAAAATACAAATAAGAACAGTATAAATACAAGACAAAGATATTCAGCAAAATAATAAATATAATTGAGTAAAATAACAATCATAAACATAATATTTGGTTTTTATATGTGATAAAAAAAAAAAAATTACAATTTTGAATAGTTACCACTAAATAATCTCGCAATATCTTGAGTAGTTTTGCAAGGATTTTCTTCTACCAAAGCCCTCCGATGGTCAAGATAAAACAGATCAAAATCTCCAAGACGAAAGAACATTGTACATGCACTAATGCTTCCTTCACCCAAACAACATTGATGTTACTCGCCGCACTTCGACCAAGTTTGAACTCGTAAAATAAATTTGACGGATCTTGTTTTGGCATGGTGTATTTTAGAGCTCCTTTACTCATAGGAAATGTAACACAAACTAAACTAATCTTTGATTAAAAACAACAATAATAACCATTCTTTATAATCCATTAACTAGACTGAATTATTATCTTTGTTTACTTGGAAAGCACTTGCCTAAAAAAAGTTAATTTTCAAAACCTTCATTATTTTTGCTCTATCCCAATCATATCATAAATAAAAGATAATATTATCAACATTATCTCCAAAATATACTTTTACCATTTACTCCACATACTATGCGCCATCATTTTGGTAGAAGTATTAACCACTTTGATTTTATTAGTAACTCTAAAAAAAAAACCAAAAAAAAAAAAAAACACCATTCCATTATTCAAAACTCATATATAATAAAGTTATAATTTTAGTGGCTTTAAATATTTAAAAAAATACTTCAAATTTATCAATAAATAATTTTTAGAAGGAATATTTTAATAATATTCCATTGATCCCTGTTGATCAGATCCGTTACCTAGAACTCCATCTGGGCAAACGTCATCAGAAATTTTCGTTCAAATCTTCAAAGCCTCCAATTAGTAACAGAAGCCTCATTAAGATTAGACCTATTTGTACAAATCGATTTGAGCTTTGCGGCTCTGCTAAATCTTTCAATTCTTCTCATATCCAATCCTTACAATGAAAAATCCTTAAAATTCTCTATGCTCCCCGAACCCGCTTGTGAGTCTAATAATTTTTTCCCAATCGATTCCCTATAACCCTCCAAGATATCTCAAAAGAAGATGATCTAGGGGCCTTCTGATATAGATTTCGTTGAAGTTCAACTTCTAGATAGTATCTTTTTGAATTATCATATTTCATTAGATCATATTTCAATGCATTTACTTGATGTATATATTGTATGCAATTTTAAATATCAATAAATAAATAGAGAAATAATTAGAATTATTTAAATAAAAAAATATTCTTGATTCTCGAATGCCTGAAATAATGACAATGTATTATTATATTCTACAAAATTCTGCATTATTACTACAAACAAAAATACACATATGAACAATTATAAAAAAAAGACACCTAGAAAAATAATAAATAAAATTAAGTAAAATAACAATTATAAATAGAAGAAATTAGAATTGTCTACAAAATAAAATGTTATCATCCTAACAATATAAAAGAGTTTTTTTCGAGTACCTGGAAACTCAAAAATTAGTTAATATAGTTCAAGATTTTTTAAAATAATTAATTATAATATTTTTTCAAGAATAAATTTATTCAGAATAATAAATGAAACATACATGTTTTTTAACTTGTTTCGGTATAGCAATACCCTATAGCCGAATAATCTAATCCCTTCATCTCTGCCATCAAACAATTTCTAGTATAATCGTAGATATAATATATTTAAATATACATAAATATCAAATGAAGGCCGTTAATTGGTTAAAACCATTCTCGTACATTGGTTTTAAGCTCCTATGTACCGGAGTGAAGTATTTAT
Source organism: Euschistus heros (assembly GCA_003667255.2). Classification (NCBI taxonomy): domain Eukaryota; kingdom Metazoa; phylum Arthropoda; class Insecta; order Hemiptera; family Pentatomidae; genus Euschistus; species Euschistus heros. Next base: position 474,350 of record RCWM02000385.1, on the reverse strand, counting down.
TTTCAAGTAAAAAAAAACGACACTACCTAAATTAACTATAAGGTGAACCATGTAAAAATATTTCTGTATGTTTTGGAAATATTGAACATGAAAATGAAATTTAAAAAAATGGTATTCTCGGTTTTGATTATGAAAAGGCTTTCGATGCCGAACATCCAAAATTTTAAATGCGGTCTATTTTTTTTTTTTTTTTTACCTTGAAATTCTCTCTTCTTGGAACGTATTCAGGTTTGTATTCAATGATGTTTAGTCAGGATAGGGTTTGACATAAGCTTCCTAAATTCTTCCAAAACTAAAGAAACAACAAATAAAACAATTTAAATATATCTGTATGTATATTTTAAAAAAAATATATTGGTCTATACTCATTAACAAACAAAAACTGTTAATTCCAAGTAGTGGCAGCGTTTAATAATATATATGGCAGCATATACCTTAGAGACTAGGAAATATTTAAGGTATGGAAGTCAGAAATGCGAAAGTGCTGGATTTGATACTACATATATAGGTATGGTTTATATACTTACAATTAGTTAAAGTAAAGATTTTTTTACACTTATGTCTATATCAGGTAATTATTATATTTTAATCTGCCCCATAATATTTAAACGAAGCGATAGTTTGACATCAGCATCAGTATCAAACTGAGTTTATCTGCTTCATAAATTACAATATAAATAAATCACAATATGATTAATCGATATAAAAGTTTATAGGAGCGCTAGGGAACAATCTCCAACGGACAGCCCATCGTTACGGCCTCAATATATTCTCTCCAACACCTCCGTGATTAATGGCGGAACATTAAACGAATTATTCGTCACTACATTAGTCAATATTGCTAAGTATAATTATATTTATGTATGTATATGTATGGAAGGGAATCGGTTAGCATGTCGGTAGTTAGGCATCATGGGGAACTATTTTATCTGGCGGAGAGATAAATTGTCGATGTTTTGGATAATTTATTGATAATATTACTGGAGGAAGAGTTATCGAGGAGGAGCTCTGCTCTGGGATCGTGTTGTTCCAGGGTCGGGCACCAGTTGTTCCAGTTCCTTACGTCATCCTCTATATTAGTGTCCGATCTTCTTTGTCTTATTTCTTTTTCTTTTATCTTTATTTTGTATTTTATTTTTCCGTTTATAATTTATTAATTTTTTCAAGGCCCAGGCCCTCGGGGAACAAGAAGACATCGTTTCGGCAAACGGCCTCAGTGTAGAGTGTCGTTGAGCATTTGTCACCTTGACAAGAACAAGCGCTGTTTCGTCGTTTTGACAAATTAGGAAGGCCGTGAAGTGTCGCCGGCAATAGCCGTCATAGCAGGTTTTGATATCGGGTTTGCCTTGTTTAAACTCGGAACATGAACAGAAATCTAAATTATTCATGAGATAATCAGTTTTTCTCCCTCGTGATTAGCTCGTTTTCTCCCTCGCCTTTCGTTTACTCTCTTCACAATAGCTTTATAGTTACCACTAAGTGGAGAGCTGGGGATGCACAATGGCGGCTAGAGGAAGTGCCCCCAGAGAGAGATGGCGGCGCGGTGTAACCCAAGACTAAAGCTCACGAAGCCCCGCAGCGAGGAACGAAATATTATACGACCCCTGCGCCCTCTTCCTTTAGCCAAGCTGTAGTTAGTATATTCAAAAATGTGGTTTCGGCAACCATGGGCCAAACGTGTGATTTTTAAAAATTCTGTATTAAAATTTACGATTTATAATATTTTTTTCTCATTTATTGATATTTACAACTTTACAAAAACACATGTGTGTTGATAGTGAATACAATGGCATGTAAATAACTTGTGAAGAACTACTCAGTAGTAGCACTTGAATAAAATCTACACTAAAAGGTCTCTAGGCCATCTTCTTTTCAGACGCCTCGGAGGATTATCAGGAATGGAGTGGGAAGCAAGTTGGGTGACTAGTGGATTGGAGTGGTTATGGAACTTACTATGGAAGGATAGGTATCTGGTCTGGGCTAAATCAGCAACATAAGGAACATTAAGGTCTTTATGGATAAGTTTGTTGGTCACAAAGTAAGGAGCATTGAGAATTGTTCGAAGGATTTTGGATTGCAAGGATTGGATACGAGATGAATTGGATGGTTTAGTGAAGCCCCAAAGCTCAACTCCGTACCTTCAAATAAGTCTAATCACAGTCATGTAAATGAGTTCCAATCTTTGGAATACTGTAGTACAACTTTTCTTTTTTATCAGTGAAAGGAATCCGTCTTTTTTGTTTTGTGTAATTCCCAATTCACGTTTGTATGCTGGCTTTAACAGATGGGGATGGTTGGCGTTTAGATTATAGGATATCTAGAATATCCCAGTGTTTTAATTCTAGAATAGTGTTTTAATTCGAAATATCACTTACAATAACAATGTCACTATTCAAAATGTGACACTCTTCCTTAAACTAAATAATATATAACTTACTAATAACTGTTTTGTGACTGTCTTCTCCTATGAGGTAAAAAGTTGTAAAATTGGCAGAACGTCTCAAGCACTCACCAGCGGCCCTTTTGAGAGTTACACTTATAATATAATTCTCTATATACTAGTTAGTATTAGTTATACATATAAGAAGATACGATGGTGGCAAATATACAACGGGATACAATGTGGGACAGAGACAAATTTCGGACAGCAGTAAACAAGATCAAATTTACAGAAATGGTCAAGACCAGGGTTTGAAATCGATAATTAAAAAACATAAAAATAAAAATCAAATCTGATAAAAATTTTTATCTGGAATTTTTAAAATCGTTTGATGAATTTTGTTAAGATCGATTTTTATTTTTGATCATAAGTGATAAAAATCAAATTCTGATCATTATGTTTGAACAAAATTTTTACAATTAACAATAATAATAATTTTTGAGTAATTCCTTTCTAAATCAGAAATTTAAATTTTTTGAATTATCTCCATGATATATTTTGAGTCTGGAGTAGTAGGTTGAGAATAATATAGCCAACTGTTAGCAACAGAACATCTTTACTTTTGAAATCCATTACAAATTTTGGTTTTCAAAAAAATATATTATGTATACTTAAAATCTTTTTATCTTTTTTAAGGTTTCATAAAATCATTAGTACTCACCAGAGGAGATCTAAGAGATATCTGAAATATATCCATCGTGGAAAGGGAAAGGGGGCAGGTAGGTTAAGTTTTGGGGGTTTACTATGGGATTTCCCTCATGACTCATTAGATTTTTCCTTTCCTACTGGAAACAAATTTACAATATCCCCATTTTAAATTTGTTTCTAATAGGAACGGAAAAATCTAGATAAATTTCTGAATTACCGTTTTTCCCTGACCAATTCTGTTTTGATATATTTTCTGGTTGAAACCTCTGATGGCAAGAATTTGAATTTCTTAGTGCTTTTTATAATTTTATTGTCGGCTTCAAAATTATTGTTCTTTTCTCCTATATTAGTTAATATTTAAATTTAAAATATATATATATATATATATATATATATATATATATATATATATATATATATATATATATATATATATATATATAAAAATATATATAAGAAAAACATTATTAGGTTAATTCAAAGTTAATGCATTTTTTTTTAATCTTTCATTTGAACATTGGGAATGAAACTGAAGCAGTTGGCTTATTGCTCAGTGGAGATGTGAAACGTCTAGTAGTTAAATGTAATGAGTCTTTTATCTCTTACCGAGTTTCGTGGGTCTGAAACGACCGGAAACTCTTATATCGCCCATGTGCTTGTTACCCCGCCTTTTCGGTTAAAATTACTACGCAGTGATTAAACACACGAAGACTGTTAGTAACTACAAAAAGTAGTCCCTTGTGTAAAATCTTTGAAAATAAAAGTTGAATCACAGCCCCACTCAATTATTCCTACACTCTACAGTAATGAAGCCTTTAAACGAAGCCTTTTGCTATAAAAATTCTAAAGTCGATTAAATGATCAGTTTCTTTTTTCTTTTTTTTGCAGCCTAACCAATAATTTATGAATGATTATTCAAGTTTTATTGCCGCGTAACGATATTAGTTACAGTCCATTTCTTTCTAATTTAACTCACATCATAAAAGTGTAATTTTTAGTACCTTGTTAATTTCTCCTACGATTACTCAGTTCTCCTAACGAAAGAATAGCAATTTACTTTTTGAGATACTATTAATGTCTGTGTTCACCCTGTAGTTGTTTTTTTTAATTACACATAACTTTATTTTTTATTTTTTCTCTATCTGATTGTTCCGAGATTATTTTATTTACGTTTTACTGTTTTCCTATATGTTCTGGATGAATACATTCATCTTCCTTATTCATTCTTGCACATGAGTGAGGCAAACTATAATTTATTAATTTGTACTTGTGCATTTATTTCTCCTCTAGGTGGGGCCTAATTTACTAAAACATTAAGCAAAAATAAAAATTACATTTAATAAAAAGATCATGTAACAATACCATTCATTAAAAAAAAAATAAAAATCTCTTCGAAATAGTCTTTGTGTGGTAAATTCTGAAAACGGAAAAATATAACTATTTAATGGGATGAGCTTGAAAGATTTAAAATAATTTAATGACATTTACACTTTAATTGAAATGTTCAGGAGAAGCATTTTCGCGTTACAGAAGTGAAACTTTTCTGGACGTTAGATTATTCTTTATAAAATTGTTTCTATTTACCATCCATATTTTATTTTGGCTATTTTCTCGCCACTGTGTAAAACTAACGAATGTGAATAAACGCATTTTTTATTTCGTTCGTTTACCATTGTATTCTACAAGAGCTACCTTGTGATAAAATACTATAAATTCGTAAAAATGACATTACTGGTTTCGGTCTTCTAAGTGGCTATCAGATTGTAGAATGGAAAAAAAAAAAAAAAAAAAAAAAAAATTTTTTCATATTTGTTAGTTTTACTTAGCGTCGCCTATTATATATATTTTGGGAAAGTGAAATAAAAATGGCATAAAGAAGGCATCACAATTTATCAAATTTTCAAAAAAACATAAAAATAAAACTTTGTATTAAAGCATTCAGATTATATGTTAAAAATTCAAAGAAATAATTTTTATACAATTGCTCTATTTAGGCATCATTAAAAAAAAATACAATCTTAGTTCATTGTATGAAGAATGTATGCGCAGAAGTGTTAGGTAGCATGATCTGAATATTTTAAAACAACTAGAAAAAGAAACATGAAGAATATGTAGGGGCTATGTAGCATTTTCTTAATAGAGGAAAATGTAAAAAAAAAACTTTGTACATAAATTACTTAAAATTGTGTTTTGCTACATAACCCCTTCATCCACAAAACCCTTCAAACAATAAATTATAAATATGATTAATCGATTCATTTTATTTATTATTAACATTTTTTTTTTTTTTTTTTTTTTTTTTTAGGTAAGATTGCTCCAATTCTTTGAAGTGTTTCAAGTTGTGTGAGTATTGTACATTAGCTTTAGTATCAAAGACACTTATGCATGGTTGGCTATGTAGAACTATTTCAAGAAACGTCCGTACCGTGAACTTCTGAGAACTATTCTTTTTAAAAATAACAAACGCATTAGCATGTTCCCATTTTCTTTAGCTGGTACTTTTTGATGCTATTGTTGTACAAACTGTGGGTGTTTTTTTTTTTATACATCTGGCTTCGTTTAACCTAGCATGCTTAAATTAATTTATTGATCATTTAAAATTAAATCATAGTATTCCATCAGTTTTTAACTCCTGATTATTTTTATTTTTTATTTTTTTTCATTTTACAAGCCATTGAAGGAAATAATTTTACTGAAATATGATTGATTCTTTCAACATTTAGGCTATGTATATTTCGTTGTATGTTTAAATATATAAATAATGTTTAAATTAAATAAATAGACTTAATTGGTTAGTTTATTCTCTTCTCTAAAATAAAAAAATAAATAAAAATAATTTTTCTTTTTTAAGTTGTCTTGTTCCGGAAAAACCGCGGTTAACACTCCACAAATCGGACAATCCAGAGTTTACAGTTGTTATTTATACAATTACAAACCGAATAGTTTCTATAAATATTTCTTATAGATGTACTCAACTATCCTCATGTACTCAACTACTATTATGTTGCCATTTCGAATGGTATTAAGGAACTAACTGAAATCGTTTGTTTGATGGGGCTTAACGTTGTTATGTACTCCAACTGGGACAGAAAGAACTGGTTACCCTATAGGTTACCAACCTATTCTAGCCAAGAAGGGAAGGTCAAGATTCATTCTCTAGGTTGGCCACGAAATAGATTTTCACCCGCCCATATGGGATTCGACCCCAAGACCTCTTTAGTTTATCTCCCCAGCAGGCTCGGCCAAAATAAAATAAATTGTGAGGAAAGGTGATTGGAATGATTTTTTTTTTTTTTTTTTTCAACTTATAAGATTCAATATTTATTAAATGTTTAGTTACAATATAATATGCTAATTTCAATTTTCTTTTAAAGTAAGGGGAAACTCTATGAAAGTTATTGCGTTCTTTAAGCTGATCTGGACTTATATCAGAGAGCGTTGTAAAGTCTGATGTTTAGGTTCCAAAGTGTTATTTGGAGGGAATATTCGTTTAGAGGTTGTTCCTAGCAATAGCGAAGCTCTTGGATTCTTCAGATCTCGGTTTGGGGACAATTTCTACATCCTTCCAATGCTCCCATTATAATAATGCTTATATCTCCCAAGAGAACTGTTTTTGAGCTGTTCTTAGCTTATTAGCAGATATTTCATTCTACTTTTGATTTTAAAATAATTCCATTAGTAATAACTGAATGATGCTATTTGTTTAACTAATTCATTTCTGATATTTCTTGAGCTTCTCGCCCTTAGTCGAGCTTATCGTCTATCTTAGTTGAGTTAATCATGCCAACTAGGATTTCTTTCAAATAATTGAGGATATGTCACTTTACAGTTTCAGGAGACCTATTTCATAGCGAACTATTTGAATCATACTAATCATATGGCATTCTTAGCACTTATATGTGAACTCATAGCTCAATGGAAAATTTTCACGAAATTGTTATGCTTCTAGATCATTGATGCTGGATTGATGCTAGTGTCTTTTATATGGATTTTTCACTACGATCTTGTACCGATTTTTACTAATGCAATGATATTTCCTTGACAATGAAAGCTTCACTTAACTGATTGTGTAATCAACCGTGTCAAAATACGGTTTTAGAGTTCGATGTCCGAGTGAGTTGGGGCGAGTGTCTCAGGGTGTTCGGTGCAGAAGCTCAAATCCCTGGAAGTGTTAAAATACATTTTATGGTAGACCCTCGAGATTAATCTTGAACTTTCCACTCTAGTTAGAATAGGTTGGTAACCTGTAGGATAACCCATCCTTCCTGCCCTAGTTGGAGTACATAAGGGCGTTAAACCCCTATAAACCACAAATTATGATTCATTGGCTTTGTTCAGTTACAATAATGTATAATACATATACGTTTGCCATAATTCTCTTTATTATAAATATAGTAATTTATGGGAGGAAAAAAATCTTAATTTAAAGTCTTTTCCTAGGACTATACTGTACTAATAGTATACACTATACCGTACTCAGCGATTCTGAGGTAATCACTCGATTTCGAGGCATGCAGTTGCCGGCCTATTTCTACGTCGGTTCCATCCGAATCAAGAATCGATTTAACCGAGTATCGAGATGATTGAAACCAGATAGAGCCATTGACAAATTATCGGTTTGACAGGAGCTGATTATGGCTGGCAGTACCGTTAGAAGACCTTTTATATTTGGTAACGCTCTCACGGATCTGCCTGTCCGTCTGTTCGTTACAGGGACCTCTCTTTTATCTCCAATATATGCGTAATTCGGATATCTCTCTCCTAGCTCGGTAATCCATAACACTGACAGCCGTGTTAGAACCGACGAAACCGGATTCCGTTGAGTGACTTCTGTAAACGTTCCAAGGTAACAACCTCGTCCGAATAAGTTCATAATATATATTTTATTTGAATTATTTTTCACTAATGGGATATCATCATTTAACCTTAAAGCCACTTTTTTTTTTTTTTTCTTATTATGAGAGGTTTAATATTAATAAAAAAGAACTTATCTAGGTAATATAGACAGCTGTCGCAATGATGGAATTATTTCTAGTTATTGATTCAAGTCAGTGATTAAACCTTGCAGTTGGAACACAGTGTTTACCAAGAATTCCACTGGGTCGTAATACAGAGTTCTTTCCTGACTCTAAATTCTTTTCTATTTTGAGTCAAATTATTTCATTTACTTAATTTTTCGTTTAAGCAGTGTAGATTTCGATAAACAACTGGTCTCTTGATTCCTTTCTTTCGTTTTAAGGTGTTCTGCTTAATGAAATGAGAAAAATGTAATTTTTTTAAGGTAAATGAGGTTTCAAACTCCTAACATATCTGTTTCAAGGTACAATATAAGGAGTGCAAGCGACTCCACATTCTTTCTTTATTCCAAATCGACTAGGCAAGTTCCCGAAGAATATCTGATAGTACACCAGAACAAACATTCGATCACTTACCTTTAAAAAATGGTAAGAAATGACATTATTTCGGGGCAGTGAAAATAAAAAGAAACCAGAAGGTGTCTATTAAAAACAACGAAGCTCTTCTCCGGGAGAGATAAATGTATACTGACGTATTCAGGATCAAACATAGATATCTAGACTCGCAAAACATTTGTTACAGTGCAACAACAACAAACGCAATTTCGATCGTTTCAAGATACACTGCTATCAAGGAACAACAGTTTTTCCTATGATTTAGAGAATTACCCACCGATAACCAAGCTCCTCTCACTGTGTAGGTGAACATTTGTATTACTACCACCCACTATATATTTATTAATTTACTTGGTTATAGTTAAAAGTGCAGTATACATCATCTTAGGTTAGAGGAACAATTAACTAATTATTTAGTACAAAATATTAAGTTAAATAATAAATATGTTAGTTAAATATAATAATAACTAGCAATATGCTTGAAGGAACTGGTAAAAACAAAAGAGTTATCCTTGATCAATGCAACTTAATAACGCCAACATATTAATTCGAATAAAACAATAATAATAACAAATTCAAAAATACAAATTTAATTAATCAGTAGTGATTTTTCAGTATTTCTTTCAAATGAAAGAAGAAAAACAACGTGGATTTCTTACTGCAAAATTTTCACTTATAGCTACGATTTTCTCCTGGTGATGAACCATTCGATTGGGTAAGCTGGATAATTATATATAACTTTTCTATTCCTTTCTGATAATTCAATTAAGCTCAATGAAACAATTAATGAATTTGATATACGGTTCCTAATACAAAACTTGCTTCTCCTTATTGACCTAATTCAAAGAGACCCAACCTCTGCCACATACCTAATACAGTTGAAAGTACACCAAACGTGAAAGTATTAACAACTTATCGGTCACATACTTACCTCATCTAAGCTCCATACAAGCCCTCTAAGTCCTTGTTTATAACTTAGCACATTACTGCCAGATACAGCACATAGGCCATATTGTGCATAATGAGCCACCATTATTCATACAATGTCATGAATCAGATTATGGACGGCGTATTTGTTCGTAATACTTCATCTATTGCGCGTAAATTACGTCAAGAGATCGCAGGACTGTTGTATATCACATAATGGGCAATATTATTCTGAATAATTAATGAGCTGTCCTATTATTTAAACAGTAAACGTAAATCATCGATCTGCTAGGAGAAACGTTAAGCGACCTTGCGTCAATGAGGAAATGCATGTTCGCTTGGGAAGTTTCGAAACTATACCATCGAAACTACACGGCTTAGTGTAACTGTAAAAAACTATAATTCGGGGATTAAAAAATAATAGTAATAATGTTTTGTTTTTGTTTTTGTTTATGAGCGATAGCTATTTCTGTAAAAGCGTAAATTTAAAAAAAAAAAAAAAAAATTGTAATAAAAATACAGAAAATATGAATCATTTAAAAAATAAATAAATCTGACTTTCATCCACTGGAAATGTATTGAGAAAACCATAAATACCTGTTTATAGTACCATAAAATAAGCCGGTAAATTCTGTTGAAAAAAAAACACAAATTGTTCATGATACATTCAGACATACAAATAAAAAAATTCTCTTTAGAATGATGAAAAAAAAACCTATAGTAGTGTAATCATTCGTATCCCTCTGTTATGACAAATTTTTTTGAGATAAGTTCAAAAATACAATTTTGAATTTTTCTTTTTCTGAAACTGTGTTGCAGATCCCTTACAATATAGGTATATATTTCAAAATATTTAGTCGACCTTTTGAAAATATTTTTTTACAAAATTATTTTCAAACAATTTTTTGCTTTTTTAATTTTTGCTTTATTTATTAACGTTTCGATCCCCTAATCTCATGGGATCCTCTTCAGAATAAGAATTGCACTGCCTGAAATCTGAACAAGGGAGAACTTACTGCAATAGTCGGTTGGCTTACTGGCCTGGAGTTTCGGGATACCCATCTGTTATAATAATATATACCTATACCATTTAGGAAAAACTAGGCCAAATCACAGGTATTGAGGTTTTCTGTTTTCTGTTTAAATCGTTTCTGTTTTTAGTGAAAATTATTTTTCTCACCGCCATCATTCTGCAAAGTCTCAATACTTTATTATGAAATTACGTATTAATTGCATGTATGTTTAGATGTGTATTGAAATTAATATATTTATATCTAAATATGCCCAATGCGTTTTAAACGATACCATTGACATTATGACATGCCTATTTTTACAAGGTGTTTATGACACCAATTATTTATCTCAATTTTAACAAAAATCGACTTATCTAGTTTTCAGAAATAGTACAGATATAAACGTTGATATTTTTTGTGACAGGGACTGAAAGATTTGTCATACTTCTAAATTTACAGTAATAGTTTTAAATGTCCAAGCCGTTCACGTTGGTAAATGGCAAACTATCAAAGCATTCCTATGAGCAGCCCTATGAATATAGAAAGGGCATTTAAATCGATTTCCCAAATGGTTCCTATGAAATATTGGTGTTGAATCGTTATCAAACACTTGTACTAACTTGAAAGCGTCATATCATTAGGCATTCCCGCACTAAGTGGAAATTGGGCAGTTTTTTTTTCTATTCGTTCATTATCTATTATCAGTTAATAGTTGAATCGATCTGACCAGGGAAACCTAGCTTAATAATGTAAGAGACTTAGCCCCCTTGCTTCGTCAATAATGCAGAGCAGGTAACATCTTTTGCCCTCATTTCATCATCTGTCTTCCTCCCTTACAGTGCAGTCTGTCTCCTCTCGAGAAAATAAATGTCTCTAGTCGACACGGTTGGAATAGGATTTACTTTATTTATTCATACTTGGATTTTTGTTCTTATTCTGCCTTGTGAATTTTTTATTGTTACATAGCGTAGTTCTCGATCTAACAAAGCATCGTTCATGTTATATGTTATCTTTGAGATGTTTGCTATTTTTGAATATATTTTTCGTATTGATTCACAACAAGCCAATCCTTACAATCCGAAATCCTTTGTGAAATCCTCAATGCTCCGTATTATGTCATAAATAAACAAGTTCATAATCAACTTCATAGTAAACCCCACACCTACTTAAAACCATTAGTTTCCCAACTTGCTCACAATCGAGACCCTCTAACCATTCGAGGCTTCTGAAGAGTAGATGCCAAGATACCATCAAATTTAGGACTTTTATTCAAATTTAAGTCTACTTATAAATACTTCTTTACAAGTTATTGGCATCATATTCCACACATTTACTTGTGGTATATATTTTATACATATTTAAATATCAATAAATATTTTTTTTAAAGAAAACAGTATAAGGTGTAATAAAATTCGTAATGAAAAGTTTGTTTAGAAAATCAGGTGAAATATTTTTTTTTGCTATAATATATTAAGAGTTGTGTTTAAAACCTATCCTTGTGGTACTCCGTTTTCAAACTGATTTTGACCGACACACTAAGATTCCCATATGGTAGAAGGCTCGAAACAAAAAATATACAAAAATTATTATTAGAAGAGAAAAAAAATTTTTTTTAATAAGAATTCTGCTCTGAGATTTATAAATCATCTTTAACCATTTTCAATAAATTAAATGAACTTTGTATACACACAAGTATGAAAAAAAAAAATCATTATTATTATCTTATAACTATTTTATACCAATTTTAACTAATATAATTTAAACATTTATAGAAAAAAAAAAAAAAACTTTTCCAAACTTTAAATATATGATTGCCAAAGAACTCCTAGTAACCATATCTTTAGGCGTTTATCTCTACTAAGCGTAGGAAGGAAATCAAAACCTAACGACATTATTGTTGTAAAGATAGTTAGAACGCAGTTATACTCTCTAGTTAGAACTCTATTAAAAGTTCTATAGTTGAAGGTCTTTAGACTCTTTTTTTTCGATTCTTAAAGGGAAGTAAGTTAAGAATATTGTTCTTGTCTGTATCTGTTTTGCCACGGATGAGAAACATTTGTGCCATTTATATCATTATGGGTAGGTTTATAAGTGGCATGGTAAAGTAAGGAGCATTGATAAATTTACGAATTTTGCACTATGAGAATTTAGATGCAAGATGAGTTGGATGATTTAGAGCCTCGCAGCTCAAATACGTATGTCCCAAATTTTTTGTTTTCTCTATGGCTTTTTGATTAAAATATTTGTATTTTTTTTTTAAGGTGTGTATTTTTCTCAATTCCGTTTATTTGTACGGCTTATATCCATAAAGGATCACGAATTCACCCTAGGTATTTTACAAACCACACATTTCACCCAGATTCGCAGGTACCAACAGTAAAAGATTACATACTTGACCACAGATTCTTGATAAAATATCTGCTCTTTTTTTTTTTTTTTTTTTTTTTTTTTTTTTTTGTATCTATACCAGAAGGAAGCACGGATGAGTGTTACTCATCATTACTCAATTTGACATTTTGTAAATGTCAAATTTTGTATGAATTATATTTGTACCAACTTAAGGTGACTTTGGTTATGATGTGCAGTATGAAGTTCTTATCAAACAAAAACTAATAAAATGTTTTTTTTTTGTTTTGTTTTTTCAAAGAATGCTATGGATTACAGCTTACTGTTTAAATATTACAAGATCTGAGTATACTAATTGATCTATTTGAATTATTTACAATTCATATATTTTTTGTACACTTAATAGTTAAAAGTTTTTATAGTTCGGTGCTTGCAAGGATTCTAGTTCTAAAGCATTCGTATCTTTTGAACTTCTGTCCCTCCACGGACTTCGCCGAAGTTGAGACCGCAGCAAAGCCCATGACCCCGAAGCCCGCGCTGTAAAAGATCCGTTTCGACTTTTACAACCAGAAATGTCACGATAGCGCTCGTAAACGGAAAGTTATGAAGAAGGGTACAAATCGCTGGGCTATTAAAAATAAATATTGTTTGTTAAGGCCCCGTATCTTTCTTTCGAGCTGTTTGCTTTGTTTTATAGCTCGTAGCGGATTTTATGGATGTATTTGTATGAGTGGATTTGTGGATCAAAAACTTGCCGTGATATGCTGCTCCCTCTTAAAGGCTGTAATAAATGATACTATATTATTTTATGTTCGACCAATGAAAGGCATCATTTGAAGTATATAATGTTTTACCAAGGGAGCTTATAAGTAGCACGCAGTAAATTTTTCTCTGGAAAAAATAATTGAAAAACCACCGCATAACATTTTAACCTAAAGCCTTTGGAATAAATAAATAGCCTCAGTTTCCTACATATTAATATTTCTGCTACATTATCTAGTTTTCCACAATCTCGACATAACATGTATTATAATAATAGGGCGTTTTAAAAAAAATTACCGTTTTATCAAATTCCAGAGTTCAAAAGTCTAAATATCTTAATGTTATTTATTATTTATCAATACTTAATAATCCCTTTAGATCATTCTCTAAGCTTGTTTACTAACACTGGACTTCTTCAAAAAAAGCCTCAGTTCAGTTATTTATTTCAAAGAAGAAACATGACAGTGTCCTACGAAATTCTCGTAATGGTAAAAATTTCACAGCCGCTGAAGCAACTCGTTAAATTATTAAAAATATGAAGGTGAAGGTGTCCTTGAAGAGCGCACAGTGCGGCGTTGGTTTGAAAAATTCAGAAATGGAATTCAGAAGCTGTTAATCACTCCATCACGAAGGTGAAAAAGACCTGTAGACTGGTACCTGCCACTTACAAACTTACTTCTCAACAATCAGAAAAGTTTACAGACCTTCATGGGTTTGAACTCCTGCCTCATCCACCACATAATCCAGACCTCGCACCTTCGGATTACTGCTTGTTTTAATCGATGGCCCACTTTCTTCAAGGGAAAAAATTTGATAATTTTGCGGAAGTTGTCCAAGAGTTCTTTGACAGCCATCCCAAGGAATGGTATCAGCGTGGCATCGAGCAATTGGCTAGCAGATGGGTAATGACGGTAGATAACAATATACTTTGAGTATTTATTGTATTTTATATCAAAGAAATAGTAATACAAATATTTGTTCAAGAAACGGTCACTTTTTTTTTTTTTATACACCCTATTAAATATTTATACAAACATGTTTAACTTTATATAAGGTGAAATATTTTAAAATATATAGGAATTAACATTGATTTTTATTTGATTACAATTTTAGATGCCGTGAACAACAACATAGGATGAATATGAAATATAAACAATAATCAATCAATGGGATTTTAAGTTAATTGATAAATATAAAAAATAATGAAAAGGAAAAAAAATGAGAGGAAAAACAATCCGAAATAGAATTATAGATAAATGGTTCAATAGTTGAGCTCCATAGAACCAGCATGATCTACAAACACATCAAACTCATCGACGCATGAGAGATCATTTTTTGAAGTCAGCCATTTGTCTCCGTTCTCTAAGACTTCGGATATCAGTTAGTGTCTGTACCTTTCCAATCTTCTGCAGTCATATATAAGATAGTCGTAAGTTGGTTCAATGTTTCAGTCGCAGTTGCAAATGCTGTTTTCAGTTAGTTTAAATCTGTTAGTAACCTTTTGCTCCACAATCTCGAAAATTGATAGTCGGTACCAATTGGCTCCTAGGAATCGAATTTGAATTATCGATTTCCTGTTCTTTTATTATGATTTATTTTATGTTTACTTTATTGTACTCTTTGTTTTCTAATAATAAATACTATATTGCCAGAATATGGCGTTTTGATTATTATTATCCCTTTTTCTCCAATTTTCCATACAAATTTAGTTTGGGGCTTAGTTCCATTTAGAAAAAGAATAAATAATATTCGAAAATGGTTCAAATAAATGGAAAAATACAACAATATATAGAAAAGGGTCAAATATTAATGGAAAAGTCTAAATGAAAATGGAGTTAAATGTAACTGGAAAATATTAAGTGAATTTGGAAATGGATTTACAGAACTAGAAAATTATTTATTTGCGAAGAAGGTTTATGTATACTTAAAAAGGTATATATGTCGGTGCTGTAGGATTTTGATGATTTCGGTATCGTGTTTCAATATATTTACCATTATTAATTATTATTAATCAATTAATAGACATTATTAATGTCATGATAATGTACGTAGTGGTTTTATATTTTAGTGTTTGAGAGAATTTAATTACGGTAAATATAAATTTTCTGAGAAGAGATAAATCTAATACATAGCTACTCATGTGAAAATACATCAAATACGGTAGAATGGACGCAGACCGATCCTTCCGAACGGCAATTTCATCAAAGATAATTGCTATCGAGTTTATTAGCGTCAGCCAACGGAAACTTCGTCGATGTACACTTTGATCAAAACTATAAAAATATTATTATTAATACCATACAATATATTCTTTGTTAGCGGACTGAATTTATTGAAAATGCGTTATAATTTTATGAACTATCAAATAGCTATTAGATTAAAACGTGTTTTTGTTTTTTTAAGACCTAATATTAGATACAACTTACAACGTATGTTCTACATACTTAGAATCCTTCTGGATTATTCTTTAAATTGATCTAAGAAATAAAAAAAAACAATTTTTGTTTTTGGAAAATTGTTGCTACTTGTATAATATAAGACCAAAAATTTAATAAAATTAAAGCAATTAATGTATCAATTTTTTTAAAAATTCCATCTTTCAGAATTTTAGTACACTTATCCTAAAATTTAATCGATTAAATAATACCTGTTCTTGTATATTCAAGTTCTGACGTTTTTAGTTTCCAACTATTTTATTTTATATATATATATATATATATATATATATATATATATATATATATATATATATATATATATATATATATATATATATATATATATTTTTTCATCTTTTATTCAGTAATTATTAAAATCTACCTCAGATGTGGGCAATAGGTAATGTGGATGGGATGTCTTTATGATTCCATATATTGTTTTATTTTATTTTTTTTTTTCATCATTTTTATGTTTATAGATTATTTATTACAATATTTCATATACTTTTTTTGTTTTATTTGTTTTATACCAATCAGAATTGAAATAGATTGCATCATTAAAAAAAAAATCATATTAAGAAAAAAATTAAATGAATGAACTGAAGATAAAAATAAAATGAAAATAATAAAAACAAAATTAAAAAATAAAATAAAATCTTAAATGTGAATAAAGAGGAACTCAATTATTCTTTACAGCCTGATCTTCAATGCAGTTTCAACTGGTTGCAATATTCCAGCAGTTGCTTCTTTTATTTCTCATATACTGTTTCCTTTTTAAAGAGACCATGAATCCTTTTGCATTAAACAGATGTTTGTATATGTTGCTTATTTTCCTTGAACCCTACAAATGATAAAACTTAATTTTTATAAACGGTTCTATAATAAACCTACAATGCATTACAGAATTTTCCTTACATGAAATGAAAAGACATGAGGTATCATTGATTAAAAATACTGAAAAGGATTTGAGCTTCATGACTCTTTTAAAATATGGCGTTCTTTCTTAAATGTTTCTTATCTGACAGATTAAATAATATATACTAATCATAATGTCATATATATGTATTTAGCATGAAAAATATATTATTTTTGGATATAAAACACACACCTTGCCCAATGCATCAGTCTTAACCTTAACTTTTGTGCTAATGCACTCTTCGAATATATCAGGAACTCCTGGTAGATTATTTTTTCAATACCATTTTAATTACTCATTGTGTTTACATACTGTATGTATGCTACACTTCTGAAACTGAATAAACATTAGAAGGGATCCAATGAAGCCAAGTACGTAGATCGATATTGTAGAACATATCGTCACCGACCTCATGGTTTTACTAGAGGTTATGCCTGGTATTTAAATAAATCTATTATATATTTGTCAAATACCACTCACTCACTTAACACGAAATCTCAGAAACAACGGAACGGATTGGAATGAAATTCGATATGTAGATTCCTGTAGGGCCGCAGGTGCTCGCTAAGAAAGGAATTTTAAAAAATCGGCCTGTATCGCGGCTAATTGGCGAAAAATGCGATTTCAATTTTTATTGGGTGAATAATAAAAGATTAATTGTCATATGGTATTTGGAGATAAGCTAAGTTAAAAAATAGGTTAGATCTTTAAGCCGCAAACTATGACCACCGTTTATGTTCCTTATAGTTGTAAACAAACAAAAATACGATCGATGTCGAAACCTTATAATATTTGTACTTTCTGTAAACTCATGGTAGCTGCAGAGGTTACTTACAACTTACAAGTTTGAGTTGTTTCGTGAAGAGAAGCTATTAAAAGACTTATGTTAAAGGGGAAGTTAAAAGACTTATGTTCTCTGGTGATGACATGTAAGGCCAGTTCGATGCAGGGACAAAAAACAGATAAGAATCAATAGTTCTACCAAGTGTATGATTCTCTTTAGTATCGTATCATGTTCTACCATGGAGAAGAAAGGTACAGTATTAACATCCCTCAGTGTGACCCAAACTCCAATACATCACTTAAGAAAACTGTGCCTGCAGCTGATCGAGATTTTACGCCTAAGTGTTAGTGTTTGATACGTACGCAAAAATAGAAACAGAAAGACTAAACTTCCTTCAAAAAAGTTGAGAAGTTAAGACTATATTCACTTAAAGTATTCCATAAGAAAAGCTGATGGTCTGGTATCAGAGCTAGGTAAGATGGTAGTGCTGCCTCGAAGCTTCACTGGAGGAATATCAAAATAATATAAAATTGACTTTTGCAAATTGTCAAATTTACTTATTGAAATTATTCTAAGAATGAAATTGTTCAGGTTTATTTAAGTAATAATAATTATCAACGTTAAGCTTAACTTTTACTAATTTAAGTTGTCTTCATCCTAATGATATTAAACCGTAGCGGAGCGGGGTACTTTCAGCTAGTTAAACATATTCATAATAATATAACTATAAATATTAATTTTTTGAACTACATTGTTTAAAATCACATATGTATATTATAAAATTTATTGCACTTTTTTTTTTTTTAATAATATAAAAATGCTGTATAAACAATAAAACTGGCTACTTCCACTTCTTCAAGGGATATATTTCTCATGGAATATTCCAGGGCTTCCAGTATTCCCCCGCTGGGACGTGAAAGTGATGAAGGGAAATTTGTCCAGCCCGCGAAAACTTTCCGCCTCCTGTAGCAGGAAACAGGAAATGACATTTTTGTCAAACTTTGATTTGACTTTTTGACAAAGCATTACTGTTCTGGAATTATCGCTGGCTCTCCCCTCTTTTCTAGATTTCTTCCCCACCTGGCGGGTGCAAAACATGAAATATTTCCCTCCACCTTTTGCTGGGTTTACACCAAATTTGGGTTTACACTAGTAAAATTGATGGATTATATGATTTTATTGAGTTATTAAGAGAAAAATTATGTAAATATGATTACAATAAGATCCTTAGTCATTGTCTTTTAAACAGAGAGTTAAAAAAAGGGTTCGGACTAATGGGTTAAGGTGATTTTGAGCGGGAAAATTGTTTGTGTTTGTTGAGAATGTCATAAAGAAAAAATATATTCATGTCATTGATTGATTATAAATCATCATGGTTTGATGATTTCGCGGATACTGGAGTTTTGTACTTCATTTGTGTACGATTCTGCTCCATATACAGGTTACTTTTTTTTTTTTATAAATTATGAAATCTGACGGGAATGTTCATAGCAATGTTCCATCTTCCTAATTATCATCTTTGTTCGTCTATTTTAGTTCTATTTCCCTTAAATGATCCATAAAAAAAGCTAGACGATATGTAAATTGGTTGTAATGATTTGGCAATTCAGTAAATTTTTAATTTAAAAATAAAACTAACAGCTTTTGAAAATATACCGACAGGAAAAAAATTCCAAGCTATAATATTATTTTACTTTTTTTTAAAAGTTACATTATTTTTTTAGATGTTAACGTCCTCATATATTTTAGCCAGGGCATATCAAACATATTAGGATTTAAACATATTTAAAAAAATTAATTAAATAAAAGCGTGCAGGTTTAAAAAAATAATTAAATTCCGAAATTTTAAATTAAATTCTGCGCTAGATGGAGCATATCCACTAAAACTATACCCCATTGAATGCATGACGTAATGATGAGGCACGGATATAAACCTTATCAATATTGAAGCAATTCAAAATTGCTTGGTAATATTTCTAACTACACCTGTCATTTTTTTAATTATTATTTTTATCATCCTAATGCGTTCCGTATGCTCTGTTTGAATTTTATAGGGTTACTAACGCCTTTAAAAAATAAAATAAACCTTTTAGAGGAGAAAAGTATTTAAAAAAATTAATTAGTTGAATTTTTTTTCCTTTAATTTTATATATGTTCACTGTTCTAAACAATTGTACACAATTAATGGTTTCTCCTCGTTCATGAGAATTTATGTTTTATGAATCAATTTGTGTCTTTATTATTTTGGGAAACTACTTCCCTGAAAACAAAGGTCTCGCATTTTTAGCAGCTCACATTATAATGCCATTAGCTGATTCTGTACTGGTAATTTAAAATTTTCCCCTTCAACCTAATGAAGAATCAGGAACATGTTTTGCTAGAAACAAATTAAAATATCCTGCAATAATAACAGCTTGAAAAAAAAAAAGAAGAAAAATGTTATGCTAGGTTATTGGTACTTTTAGAAGAAAAATTCATACCTGGAAATTTTCTATTAATTTTTTTTTATTATTTATTTTATTGATGATATGTAATATAAATATATCAGTTAATGAGTGATAAGAATATTTTTATGACAAGAAATAATTAATAATCTTAAAATTGAAATTCAGGAAAAACTTTATCGAAAGAGATTGTAAACATATTCTATATTTTGGTTAATCTTCGTTACCTGGGCCGTATGGAGACAAACACAAAGAAAAATAAAAACCAAGTCGATTAACTTTGCAATAACAAACATGATTTCATCTTTATGTGGTTTCTTTTTATTCCCTCTTCTGCTTCTTTCAAGTTATTCGAACATTTCCTTCTAAAGAAAACCAATTCCCTGAACAGAAATAAAACAAGACTTTTCTCAAAGAACCCACCAACTAGTCCCAATCATTTTTCCATTTTATGAGTTAAAGGTATTGTTTATGAACTTTGCCCGTTATTTTTACTTTGGAAACAAGTTACTTTGGTTGAATATTCATATTGTCAACAACATGAGGTCGTAACTGCAATATCTGGAAAAACTGTTGTTTCGTTCGTAATAAAGCATTTAATATCAGTAATATTATTATGGTAGGTAAAATCTCATTTTTGTTTTATATTTTTTTTTATCACCACAAAATAATATAGACTAAAACTTAAAATAACATGAAATGAAACCATAAAGCACTTTAGAAGGCTTTCAATCAAAGTCACTAAAAGTAAGAAACAGTTTCTGGACTGAAAAGTGTTTCTTCCGATTCTCTAGATTATTAAAATTAAAAAGGATTTTTTCACTTCTAGTAATAAAACATATATCATTGCTAATTGAAATTAAATAATTAAAGAAGGCCTCTATGTTAATAAATATATTTCGGATACGATAACATTTTAATTCTCATATTGAATCTTTTTTTTAAATTATAGATCTCTAATATTTGATAAACACATAAAGATTCTAATTAATTGAAATATACTCACTTAGCATGGCAATTAAATGGTATGAAAAAACTAAAAATAAAAGATTTAAAAAATTCGCGATGTTGCTGATTGTGGTGGTACCTGATTGATTTTATTTCAAATGACCGCCCCACAGTGGAACGAACGTTAGGGCGGAATGGACATTCGTTAATATCTCCGCTTCTGCTTCTCCTATTTCAAATGACCGCCCGAAGCGTCTAAAAAATGCTTGAATCGAAGATTTGACAACAATCTTTTAACTATAAATTTAATGCAGAATATTTGTTTTTATTTGAAATTTGTCGTTGGGACTGACCGTTTGAGAGATACATTAGCTTGGATGAAAAAAATCATGTTTAAAACCCTATGTTTCTCTCAACTTACAAGGGGAGGACGCACTCAGTCTCTCACGGCTCTTGTTGGCAATTGTTTCGGAGGTTCCTGGTCAAAAAATATTAGACATGTATTTTGCAGCTCTGACCATTGAGCCTTAAAAGCCGAGAAAAAAAAAAATAGCATTAAACTAATTTATTTTATATTTCGAGTGTAAAAAATTATATCGACTTGATTCTTGCAATAAATTTTTTATTTTCGATTGCGGATTTAGGGAAAATTACAACCAAAGATTTTGTTTTAGGTTAATTAAATTCTAAAAAAATTATTAAATTTTCAAGCAAACTACCTCTATAGATTTTTCACACAAAAATGGACGTCAGATTCTAATTCAGCACCCTCAAAAACATTGAAAAACGTCTATTCAATAAAAACAAAAAATATCATTTTTTCACCCTCTTTGAGGGGAATGAAATTTTAAAACCGTATATTGGTGACTTTTCTTTAAATCGCCATTACTTTGTTACGGAATTCATCGATTTGTATGGCTGGAAAGAAGAGAGCCTCAGCTTTCTTTGGATGTATACGAATAAACGTTTTTCAATGTTTTTGAGGTTTTTGAATTAGAATCTGACGTCCATTTTTGTGTGAAAAAAAATAAAATCTATAGAGGTCTCGGCTTCTAGGGCCCATTGGTCAGAACGGCAAAATACGTGTCTAATATTTTTTGATCAGGAAGCTCCAAAAAAATTGCCAACAAGATCCGTAAGAGACTGAGTGTTTCCTCCCCTTGTTATCATAGTTTGTTTCGGATAGTCATTTATTGTTAATTCAATATTTCTTTTCTATAATCAATTTATTGAAATTTACTACTGTACAAATATACATCAGTAAATGTGTTAAAAAACAACGTTTACAATAGCATGCCAAAACTTCAGTAGCACTTCAGAAAAAAAAAAAAAAAAAAAAAAAAGATCTCTAGGCCATCTTCTTTTCAGACGCCTCGGAGGATTATCGGGAATCGAGTGGGAAGCAAATTGAGAAACTAGGGGATTTAAGTGGTTATGGAGCTTACTATGAAAGGATAGATATCTGGTTTGGGCTAAATCAGCAACATTAAGATTTTTATGGATAAGTTTATTGGTGACAAAATAAGGTGCATTGAGGATTTTTCGAAGGATTTCGGATTGTAAGGATTGAATACGAGATGAATTGGATGGTTTCGTAGAGCTCCAAAGCTCAACTCCGTACGTCCAAATAGGTCTTATCACAGTCATGTAAATGAGTCTTTTGTAATTAATTGGGAGCTTTGAACGTTAATTCAATTTAATTATTAATTTAAGTAATTTGATCCTTTTAATTCTGAAATGTGAATTCGGAAGATTATTGACAGACATATCCATGATCTATTGTTTCCCTCCGTTTGGGAGAAATTGTGTTTTAAATATTTGTTATTTTTATAACAGTTTATTGTGCTATAAAATAATAAAAATGCAACTTTATTTATTTATTTATTTATTTTTTTTTTTTTTTTTTTTTTTTTTTTTTTTTTTTTTTTTTTTTTTTTTTTTTTTTTTTTGTGGTTGTTCGTTACTTTTCAGGTCCATTATGTGTCGGATTATCGAGATAGTGTAACCTTAAATTAAACCATGTAAAAAGAATATTGGACGTCTTGAAGCTATTAAATAAGACATAAGAGATTATCTCGTCCACATTGTAATGGAACCATTACTTCACGAAAAGCTCGAAGTTTATCAGTAGGGCTGTGAAATATATGCATTTGCATATTTCTACTAGCCAACTAAAACAGCTAATATTGCCAAAATGTATATGTTTTGAGGCATTTGGAATCGATTTCAGTAATTTTTATTTTGCATATACGTGCATATTTTGCCATAAATACATATTTTTGCATATTTTAAACTTCAACTGCATATTTATCTATATCTATGGCATTTATATTTTCCATATTTTTGAATATCTTGTTATAAGTACATATTTTTAACTGTGATTGCATATTTAACTACATATCCGGCATGTCATTTTTTAAGTTTCTGAGCAGACAAAAAACTAAAATATAAATAAAAACCAAAAAATAGCTACGTGAACTCCTATTTTTTTTTTTATTTTTTTTTTTTTTTTTCTGTTTTTGTTTATCATCTGTTAATCTTATTTGCTCCTCTTTGAACTGTTTAGTCAGATGTTTTCTTGTTCTTGTTCGGCTCAAATACTTGGAATATTACTTCACTTTTATTTTTTCTCGAAAATTACTCTAGCCTAAAAGACCTTGGAAAGAAAGTTCTCAAAATTGAGACTTTTAAGTGCGATGGAGACGTTTTATATTTTGTTTCTATTGATAAAGTTGTGTCAATTACTGCATATAAAAACAGCAAAGTACTTATAAAATAAAGGCAAGAAATCAAAATTTGAAAAAAAAAACTTTTGTTACACAAACTGCCAGTGGATTTACAAAATTCTGGTTTCGATAATGATTTATGTCCAACTGAAATACCCATCCATACATTTTCTTTTTTAACATTCGCCTTGTCTTTTTGTTTTTTAATAGTCTTCTTCGAATTGTTTCGATTTTCAACGCAATTAGAAAAAGAAAATGAACTTTATTCTGGGACTACTTGTCCCCTAAGAATAACATATGATTACAGTACATAGGACAATCATCTGGCTTTGATAATTAATTATAATAAATAATAACAATAGATAATAATAAAAAAATTTGATAAATAATTAAATTATGTGTTACAAAATAACTGAGACATCTTGTAAAAGGATACATCTTATGTATACTATTATAATGTATATTACATTAATATTCATGCTTTACATTAGCTCGGAAGATTGAAAATGAAGGAGGTAAAGGAATAAATGATGTTTAAAGGAAGTAAGAGTGGATCTTTTTCGAATTGTGATGGGCAATGAATTCCATAACGAGGAAGCACGGATAATAAAGGATTTCTCGAAGGATGCAGTTCGATGCACCGGAGTGTATAGGTTGATGGGTTGGGTTCTAGTATTTAAGAGGTGAATGTGAGATATGTGAGAACGTCTGGAAATCCCGAAAATAAATCTAATAAAACAGTTCAATACTCTTTTACATCTCATCTCGAGCTCATCAGATAGTCCTCCATATACTACGCATCCATAGTCAAAATTAAGAAAAATGAGTGATGATACTAAAAGTTTTCGAGTACTTAATGGTAATGAATCACGGTAATGTGAAAGTTACTAGTTATTAGTTACTTAAACTTGAGTTTGTATTTATGTAAAAGTATGTATTACATTTTTTTTATTTTTCTAAATAGGTAATGTAGATAGTTGCATATTTTACCCTATATTTTTCCATATATATGTGCATATTTTTGAGTTTTTATTGCATATAATTCACAGCCCTATTCATCAGTATTACTACAGTTAAAAAAAAAAAAAATTCGCAACTTGATAATTAAATTAAACAGGGACGAAACAGGAGAAATAATTAGACTAAAACTAATATAACGAAATTAAAGCAATTAAAGGCCTCTTCCCCTTTATAGGGGGCGTAAAGTAGGGAAGATAAAGGGAGGATCGGCCCACTATAAATAAAGTTTTACTTTATGATCCCTCCTCAGGCGAGGCCCTCTCATTATTATGTTAATTTTTCCGTAATTATGTTTATTAGATTTTGTAATTTGTGTCCTGGCTGCGGAGTCTGTTAATTCTTTTATAATCGCTTTAAAGAGCTTCAATCCTTGTAATAGGCCATAAATTCTGTCTCTGCTCTATCATTAATTTCTCCATAATTATGAATATACAGGTTTTCTAATAAGATCCATATATACATTGCTTTCAAATGTATAAAACCCATGTATTTAATTATATAATTTTATTCGCACCTTCAAGAAACGTAATATACAATGCTGTTCAGTAACTTGAGGAGTCGATTCTGAACATCTAGAGTGGGGTATCGTAAGAAGAATAAATATTCCATATCGATTTAATTATAATTTATGCTGAAGGAGATTTAATTAATTATTCAAGTCTTTTTTGGCATCCTATTATATTTTAATATATGTTGCAACATGTTTCAGAACATTTTCCCATCTTCAGGCTTCTAAATTTTTTTTTTAGTACATTAATCTACATAATTATACTAATCAGTTTTACAATTACATACAATAAGTTATTTACCTTTTTAGCTGTAATTATTTTCACATTGTCTTTTCATATATAATAAGTCGTCATTTTATATGTAATACTGACATATACTGGGTGAGTACCTCATAGGAAAAAAAAAAAAAATGGTTGAAACTAAATCAAAAATGTAAAAAAACGCAGCAGACGTCACCTTATATTCCAATCCTTTACAGATATACGATAAATCAAAGACTTTTTTGAGGAAACCCAAAAGCTTTTTACCATAAAAGCTGTAATATCTCCATTTTGTTTAAATATTTTTCCAAATTTGGCCAGATTTTCGGAATAAGCATTAAATTTTCTATAAGAACAGAGTACATGTAACCTTGAATTTTCTAAACCTGTGGCCTAAAGAACAGCTTGACCTTATTTAGGGAACTTACGATGTCGTGTATTACTTCAACGCTCACCATTTTTCTTAAAAAAAGTATCCACAAAACTGAAAATTTTACAAAAACTTGAAAATTTAATCAGCTTTCGAATGATATGTTAGAAGTATTGTTTCTGTTTCGATTTCATGGAGAACTTTACTTTTAAAACCAAAAAATCATGGTGTTCCTATTTGGTATACAAATCAGTTGCTTGGGTAAATAAAACATTATGACAACCCCTTAATGGAAATTTACATTTTAAACATAATAAACTCTACATTGAAATAAAAATCAAAGAAAAAAATTATTGTTTAATAGAAAATAAAGGAAAACTGTAAATAAAGCGACTCCAGATCAGAGGATCTTTATGTTATTACATTTATTTAGTTTTTGTACACTAAGAGGTACTCACCCTGTATGTGATATGATAATATGGACATATATGACCTACCAGCTATTTCGATAGATTTTGATCTTAAGTTTTTTCAAGCTCTCCTTACTTTTTGACAAATACTTGTCTATATGCCTATAAAGCTAGAGCGATTTCAAAATGCTCATTAAAAATAAGATTAATTTTTCTTTGTGCGGTATATATGGGATATAATGACATGAATAAAACTTGTAGAGGAACTACCCATTGGTAGTACTCTAATGAATATTTACAAAAGATCACGAGGTCACCTTCTTTTCAGACGCCTCGGGGGAATACGTTAATTTAAATACATTATATTAAAATTTCCTTTAATATTATAGTATATAGCTAATTGTGGTTAACTTTCTTTTCTATCAATAAAACGATGGATATCAAACAGATGAATGAAGAAACTGAGAGACTGAAAATAACAGACCAAGACTGTTTCGACTAGGATGACTATATGAAAAACTAAATGAAATGAAGGTCCTTGCGGGATAGAGAGGTGCCAGAAAAGGAATAGCGTGCCCAAGGAAAGAAGGAAGGAGCAATCGGAAAGAATGAGGAGAAGTTGAGAGAGAGAAGGAAGGAGAGAATGGGTATGAAACGAAGTGAAAATAATGATATTCGCGTAGTCTCTAAAGACGTTCCGTGAAAAAAAAAATAAAAAGAAAAAACTGTTTTCTTAGTATTTTTCAAAATGTCGATGTCGCATTTCCCTGTTTTTTGTAATTAGTAGTAGTTTTTTGTAAGTGATCACAGTATCATTTTCAAAAATAACACATTGTATACATGTACCATTTGAAATCTACTATAGTAGTAAACGTTCCTCAACAAATGTTATATTATTGAGAAAAATGCAGTCAAAGTTTTGGAACGAAATTAAAGATAACAAAGTCAAATACTGGATGTGGCTCTTTCGATGTATAAATGAGTCATTTATAATTTTATTATATGTTCAATAAAATGTTGAAATAATCGAAAAAGAGGAACCAAACTACGATAAAAGTTTTAAAGTATTTCTTTTTCTTATTTCTACGCATTAAGAAGCAGTTGTAGAGATGGCAACATAACTGGTTTCATCTGCCCATTTCCGCTTCCCCGTATTCAAAACTACCCGACATCCTGGCGCTAGATGCAGCCATATAGGCGGAGTTGGGTTCCCATACCCGTTGGATTCCACAGCGAGGTAAATGAAACAATATTCCGGACGAAGTTAATAGTTGTGTAGAGGTATTCCCTGGTGAGAGGTTCCTGCCTTTACTGCCAATGGCACTTACCCGGCACTGTTATCTCTACCCTTTCACGGCGAAGCCTTTTGCCAACGCTTGCTCGATGACCACGCTTCGAATGATCCTTCGTTACGGAACTTCCTGGAACGAATAAAACTTACTTTCTTGACCCGGGAAAAAGTGCTGACGGTATCGACAATTCAGTCGCGAAGTAAGGATTCGAAGCATGATCGAATACGCTGTATGGGTGAGTAGCCAAATTTAATTGTATAGAATCAAGTTGCTTTCAGCATCTATAGGTTTTTTTTTTTATTATTATTTTTTTTTTGTAATCTTGAATGAAAATAAGGGGAAATCGTTTTGCATGCAGTTTCAACTGCAGTGAGGTCCAATAGAAATTTTTTAAAGAATTAAAATCAGACAATATTTATATTCAATTCAATATTATTCTACCATAAAAAATAAATAAATAAATATACCTAATACAGTAATTTTTTTTATTCATTTTTATTTTTTATTATTTTTTTTTTTTTTTTTTTTTTTTTTTTTTTTTTGTGAGGACTTATTCCCATATCGCCAGCGCTATATGAAATTATAAAAACTGACTGGTACGAATAAGTTAATGTATCTACTAATTTTTTTTTTTTTTCATTTATCTATTTATTAAAATTTGCAATTGTATAAAGACGTTCAAACCTATTGATTAATTACAAAAGGCGCATTTACACGACAGTTATCAGACCTATTTGGACATATGGAATTGAGCTTTGGGGCTCCACCAAACCATCTAATACGAGTACATCTCGTATCCAACCCTTGCAATCCAAAATCCTTCGGAAAATCCTCAATGCTCCTTACTTTGTCACAAATAAACTTATCCATACAGACCCTAATGTTCCATATGTTACTGATTAGCCCAAACTAGATACCTATACTTTCGTAGTGTAGGCATAAGCATCCTAATCCACTAGTCTCTCAACTTGCTTCGCGTTCTATTTCTGATAATCCACCTAGTCTGAAAAGAAGATGGCCGAAAGACGTTTTTATATATTTTTTTTCTTTTTATTAAGTGCTACTAGTGAGTGGTTCTTCACATGTTATTGACCAGCCATTGTAAGAATTTCCTCAAAAATATAAATACCAATAAATAGTTTAAAAAAACAAAAATAAAAAACATATTTCCAGACGCCTTGGAAGATTGTCAAGAATAGAATCCGGAAGTAGAGAGACAAATGGATTTGAATATTATAGAGTTTGCTATAAATGAATAGGTATTTGGTTTGAGCTAAATCAGCGACTTATATTCCATTAAGGTCTTTATGGATAAGTTTGTTTGTAGCAAAATAAGGAGCATTAAGGATTTTGGATTGCAAGGATTAGATAGACGTCCTCATATCTCTTGTCAAAATCAAAACGATTTATCATACTACCGCGATAATTCTTTAAAATTACTACGAAACTGTATTATCAAACAAAAAAAAAAACAACTAGACAATGAAAGCAAGTAATAGTCTTCATCAATCAGTTAATTATAAAAGCTTAGCTATGATCCTTTTCGGGTTATAATTATTTAACATAACTCAATAATTTCTTTTAATATTTTGCAACCTCAAAACTTTTTTCAAAAAGTTTATTTGTAAAAACAACTATAGTATATTTTTTTATATATTGGTTGTTAAAATCTTCAGCTGTTTCGTCGGTCTTAAAATCTTAAACTATTCATTCATAATTTATAAATTACTTCGCTTATTGTAAGATAAATAATTATATACATAATTTATTATTATTATTAAATAAAGTACAGATTTTCAAGTACGTAAAAATAAATACAATAGGGACTTTAATAAGTTAAAAGGTTGAAGGAACGAGAGCAGTGGTTAAGAGGGAATGAATTCAGTCGTTCCGGTGAGCTCTCACTCCACCGTTACCACTTCTGACCTTTTCATACTTGCTATTGTGAACTCCTTCGCAACTTAGAGGCTCGGATCTGTAGCGGTTTTACTGGAGATATGAGTTTTATAAATAATATGAAATGTTTCACTATAGCTATTCACTATAGAATGGTAGCTTTGAAGAGAATAATTCCTGAATCTGGTGCTTATAGGCTAGACCGTTGACTGCCTTGCTATTCTGTTCGAGTCCAGCTAAAGGCAGAAAATTTATATATTTTTAAAAAATGTATTTATTTATTAATAAATTTCATTCAGAGGTCATTGCCTGTAAATTAAAAATTATAGACATAATACTAATCTATACTTTTATATTAAAGGACAAGTGATTTTTCGTTTGTGATCACTAATGGCGAAAACTCCTGAACCAAATTCTGACATCATCTCCATTGTTCAAGGAAGGTTTAGTAATAATAAAATTTAAAGATTTTCAATTATATTGCGATAAATATGAGGTGCGCAGTGAAGTTTGGTAATCGACCAATAGGTGTTATACAGAGCTAGAAATTTATGATAAAAATTACTTATTTTCAATTCAATTGTTAATAAAAAAAAACTATAATTAAAATCCACCCAGATGGATCGATAAAATTATTTCTGCCAAAGTAGATGTCTAATTATGCTTTTACGTACTCTTTAAACGCCTAATCAATGAAATTTTAACCAGGTTAAAATTACTGCCATGTGTGCAGATATTGAAGAAACAATGCTAAATTCTATACTTCAATACAAGATATTTATCGATAAACAAATGAAATTCAACTGTTTGTTAAAATAATCTAAGTTCTTTATTTATGAGAGCGGGCGAAGCCGCGACATGGTATGCTAGTGATCTATAAAAATAATAGAATTACATACTATAAATATTTACAAGATTTTTTTCTTGTATCTCTGATATATTTTTTTCTATCCGACAAGGTTCAGATATCTCCTCTATTTAACTAGTAAAAGCCGGAGTACCACAGGGGTCAATACTAGCTCCACTGTTATATATTCTTTACACTCACGATATGCCACTTAGCCCTCAAACATTGACAGCAACATACGCTGATGATACAGCAATATTAACTAGACATAAAGACCCCACAATTGCATCATTAACTCTTCAACTCCACTTAACAATACTACAAGACTGGTTCAAATAATGAAAAATAAAACTGAATTACACCAAATCACAGCACATAACCTTTACACTCAGACAAGACTCTTGTCCACCTGTCTTCATCGACAATCAACCCTTAACCCAAACAAACGAAATTCATTACTTAGGACTTACATTTGATAGAAGAATGACCTGGGGCCCACATGTAAAACAAAAACGTCTCAGTCTAACCAAGAGATTAAAACTTCTGTATCCAATGCTTCATAAACGGTTGACATTAAAACTCCGACATCGATTGAATACATACACTTACTTACTTAAACCCATATGGACATACACCACGCAAATATACGGGACTGCAAAAAATACACACCTTAAAAAATTACAAATATTCCAATCAAAATTACTCAGACTAATCACGAAATCACCTTGGTACATTTCAAACCACACACTTCACAATAATTTAGAAATACCCACAGTAAAGGAACATATACATGACCTTCATAGACGATTTCATGACAGACTTCATGGACATAACAACATACTCATTAATGACATGGCCACGACTGACATACCTGGAAATACTCCCAGAAGGCTTAAAAGAAGCTGGATGAGAGATTTGCTCAGATAAATCTCTTTAATCCATGCCAGGAGGAGGTACTATTGAGTACTAGGCTCCAAAAGGCATACAAGACCTGTAGTATTCAATTTCATCACATTCACTGATTGTTACCCTAATAAAAGGTGTGAATCGAAATATGAAAGAGTAAAAAAAAGAGAAACAAAAAGGTTAAAAATAAGATAAAAGAACAACAAATAAATAAATAAAAAGTGAAAAATACAATAAATGTAGCTAAAATGAGAGTAACAATTATTAAATGAAAAACCAGAATATATACAATAATTAGATGTAAAATAGATCTTGGATGGGTGGAGTACCCTTGTTGAAGAGGAACACGTCCAGCTTTAAGGACTGTTTTACCGTTCAAATAATAATAATTAAATTATTGTTCGAATAAAAAATCCTTCTATACCATCATGCGTACCTCAAGTGATAAATTATTCCAGTGATGTCAACATTAAGTAAATTTATTTCAATTACGATATTTGTGAAGAATTGCAATATTTTATTTAACAACAAATTTTCGCAGTGTTTTAAGCACCTAAGTGCCCGACCTCCATGACTGCCTACAATGTCCAACAAGTTGCTATCAGTGCTCGGCCGATCGGTTTACAAACTGCTTCGAACACTCCACCAGTCATCCTAACAGAAGCGCCAACTGGGAGGAATAAAGCCGTCACTCAGACACGACTACAAACAGACAGACAGGCAAAACAAACAGATATATATATTCCGAGCCACAGCCTTCATGATATATTCAAGTATTTAGCATATTCCTAATGGCGACCGGCTTCCCCCTCCACCGCCCACGTACCTCTCCCAGAAGTCGAATTGTCTAGAGACGCTCTCAACCACGCTTGTGGAGTGGAGTTGTAATTTTTAAAAGTTTTAGCTTGGTACAAGTTTTTACGGGGATAACTCGGTTTCAATAGTGTAACCGTACGTCCATTAAATATTGTAGCAATTATGTTACTAACTAATAAAAAAAATAATATTATTAATTAATATTAATTTGTCTAATATTACATTCCCCCCCTTCAAGGTCACACCAGAGTCTAATGTGAAATAATATTAATAGTATATTGATCAGCATAAGATCGATCATTTTAACATGTAGAATATTATATATTAAAATAATGACTATTATTATTTTATTTTATTTTTTATATATATATATATTTTTTTTATTTTTTTATATTATATTGCCAGATGTTTTTGGACTGATGAAGTATGCTGTGTATTCAGCGACCCATTTGAAATAGGCAGCCCATTTTAATAAAAGATTTTTTATTAAATCTGGTTAACGTTTCGCTAAATTATAAATATTCAGGACTATGTGATATGTGAATATATTATGTGGAAGGCTTTTTATAATTTTTTTAGGTTATTACTTTGTGTATTTAGAATGCAGGAAAATATTTTAAAATCCAGATTAAACAATGAAACTATGAACATATCGTCAAAATTAGTTTTCATTTGAAAATTGAAATCATTTTTTTGAACGACATAATATTTTTTAAAAATTTATGAATTTATTTTTTATTATCATCTGTCGATGGATGAATGAAACGCTGAGATCCAGCTGCTTGAAGCATTTGATGTATATTAATTTGTTTTAATTACACCGTTGATAATTAACTTTTTCTTTTGAAATAATTACTGTAATTAATTAACTATTTAAA
Organism: Euschistus heros; assembly: GCA_003667255.2. Lineage (NCBI taxonomy): Eukaryota > Metazoa > Arthropoda > Insecta > Hemiptera > Pentatomidae > Euschistus > Euschistus heros. The sequence goes on along the minus strand of RCWM02000385.1, from coordinate 441,342 downwards.
TAGAAGATATATATCGATTTAGTTCTAAATCTATTGACTCAATGAAAATAGCTGGGATAGTATCTAAAGCCTCTTGACCTTCTGGCTTCTATCTCAGCTCGGGAGATTTCATCGGGCGAGGCTTGAGGAAGATTATGAGGTTGTCGAAAGGTCTCGGCAATTTACATATATAAATTCGGGAGAGCCAGCTTTAGCTATTTAATTTATCTTACAAAAAAAAAAAAACCCTAATAAAATGTTGATCCCTTATGACAATTCGTAAAAAATGTTAGACTACTAACTTTAATAATCCAGAAAATAAAAATTGATAATTATTAATACATAGTTAATATGATCAAGGATTATTACGTTATATTCGTTACAAGATCCCTTACCTTTCGTATTAGCGTTTCACTCAGTTTTGATTACACGATTATTTACGTGTGCTATCAATGAATACGTCCATTTAATTTAAGTCCGAGATTCCGTAAAACGAGGTAACTATGGTAAATTATTCCATTTTTTCAAGTCTCATTTCAATATTTATTTGTAAATGGGAGTGATAGTTTTAATATGTATAAACAGGAGAATGATTACAACTTTGTAATAATATGTGGAGATCTACTCTCTAGTAGCAATAATTGAACAACTTTGTTATAATGTTCCAACATGGTCTAGTTAAATTACCCCCAAAAAGGTGAAGTGGTAGATTTTACGTTTTTATATGGTCCAGATGGGTCCTGAGAATAAAATATCAAAAATGAAACTAAATTTGATAAAGAGAAAATGTTTGAGGGGCAAAAAATCCAAACTTTTTGACTTTTTCAGATTATGGAAAAAAACAAAAAACAAAAAAAAACAGAAAAATGATTCCAATCAAAAACTATTTTATTTACGAAATTTATGTTTATTAAATTTTGCGTTTAAATTAAAGAAAGCTGAATTAGATTCAGGCGTTTAGCCAAAATCAATTGTCAAACATATACAATTTCTCCAACTTCCACAGAAAGTTAGTTTTGGTCATGTTTACGAGTCTATAACGCAGAAATGTCTCAAAAAATTGTTTATACTAAAAGTTGTAGATCATTACATTTTGTGCAAGATATGATTTTTAAAGTAACAATTTGTCGATTTCTGCTCTGAGATGTGTCAAAAACCCCAAAATTGTTGGTTGATTTTGGATAAACTATGTTAAAATGGCAAACAAATCAGGAATAGTACACGGATATTTGCTTCAAACCTTGAACTCTAAAAATTAAAAGGCTTAACTGCTGCAAATTGATCATCAAACTTAGCTTTTTACATAGGTTTGCTATAAAAACATGTTTTTCTAGTTTTTTAAACTACAGGGTGAGTATCTCTTAGTGTAAAAAAAAAAAAAAAAAAAAAAAATGGGTGAAACTAGATCTAAAATGTAGACAAATGCCGTTGCAGATATACGATAAATCGAAAACTTTTTTGAGGAAACCACGTTTTTTACCATAAAAGCTGTAATATCTCCATTTTTTAAAACTATTTTTCAAACTTTGACCACATTTTCGGATTTAGCATTAAATTTTCTATAAGAACAGAGTACAGGTAATCTTGAATATTACTAACTTGTGACCTAAAGAACAGCTTTATCTTCACCTTTTTTAGGGAAGTTACAATGTCGTATATTAGTTCAACGCTTTTTTTTTCGAAAAAACTATCCACAAAACGTCAAATCTTAAAAAAACTTTCAAATTTAATCAGCTTTCGATTGATATGTTGAAAGTAATGATTTTGTTAAGATTTCATGGAGAAATTCACTTTTAAAACCGAAAAAACATGGTGTTCTCATTTGGCTTACAAATCAGTTACTTGAGTAAATAAAACATTATGACAATCCCTTGATAGAAATGTGTATTTTAAACATAACTCTTCATTGGATTAAAAAGCAAAGAAAAAAATTATTGTTTAATAGAAAAGAAAGGAAAACTGTCAATAAACCGACACCAGATCAGAGGATCTTATGTTATTAAATTTATTTATTTATTATAATTATTTAGGATTTATTTTATTAGATTTTCAATGTAAGGTTTAAAACCCAATGATAATGAACATAGAGCTCAAGTTTGCCTTTATCTTATGAATGCAGATGATGTTGAAGAATACCAATTTTTGAGGTGAATTTATGGATAGATGAGTCTGTTTTTACAGGGAAAAGCATTTCAACTTATCCATGTATATCATTGATTGGCGTATGGTTGATTGAAAAAAGAAGAGAAAGAAACATGTAATGAAATGCTTGAAAAGTCATACATTCTATTCAACGCCAAAACTTACTACCTGTAATCATTTATTGAAGGAAGGTTTTAAGAGATTATTGTACCATTGTCCAAGAACCCCTTATTATTGCTCAGTGGAACAAATGGCCCGCTATAATTGCAGACAAACGCTGAGCCACAACGCCGTAGAAGACAGATCGCTGGTGGCTGTGAATAGCGGAGGTGCAGGCGGCCCCGACAAAAAGAGGATACCCGGGACCGCCAAAGTGAGAGGCTCCGTTTATTTATGTCCTTCATCTCACTGTATAATGAGACACCTCGCCGAATTAGCCTAAAACAGGCCAAATGGCCAGGAATTCGGATCCGTCTTAATGATCCGCCGTCGTAAACTTTAGTGCGTCCCGGGTATTATCCTTCCTATTGCTACGGCACCCGGGGTAAGCGCAAAACCGAAAGTTCTCTCCCAGCAGTTTCAAGGGTGAGAAGGACATTTAAAAAAATACTTACTGCAAGGCATACATAATTTGTGTAGTAAACATACATCTTGTTATTTATTTAAATAAATTTTAGTAAGGCGCTAAGCTTATTTAAAAGTAACTTTTGGCAGAAGTTCCTGGAAACAGCATTCATTAGTTTGCTTTTTGGCTTTACTACTTTTATTAAAAAATAGATCAATATCTACTACTCTCTTATTGTGGTTTTTATAGAGAAATTGTGATAGAAATAGGTGTACATATGTCGATAGCTTTAGTGTTAATGTATTCAAATTATTGATAATTAAACAGCAGATCCACCTAAGAGTATAATAATCTAGATATCAATGCTCGAATCCACCAAATAGTCTCACAACATTGACGAATGCTACACAATCGATCCCCAATAACTCTCCGAGGCGTCTGAAAAGATGACCTAGGGCCCTTATAATACATATTTTATCAAAGTGCTACTAATGGATTTGCTATTGACATGTTATTGAAACGATTTATATTTCCACACACCAAGTTGAAGTATATACGTAATGTATAAAATGGTGAATTTCAACAAGTATATAAATTATATGGGTAGGCGCTATAGCTCAGTGGGTGAGGCGCTTGACTACCATGCTCCCGGGCCCGAGTCCGAATGAAGGCAGAAAATTTATATTCTGTCATTTCAGCCGTGGATCGAATGTGAGGTCGAGAGACCCTCCTGTGGCACACCCAGTCTCTTAAAAAGTGGGTAACCCTTAATTGGGGGAAAACTTGGCGGTTGAGCGTGAATTCTGGCCAAATCACTTTCTTTCACAACCGTTAGCCTAGAAACAGTACATCCTACTTAAGTAATGAACCCGAGACCCTTCATGGGTTGTAAGTGGTACAGGTATTTTTTTTTTTTTATAATATATATATTTATATATCAATGTTGATAGTGACTCTGTGAACTTTTGTAAATATTGCTATATGTTCCAATCATTGTCTTAGCGACTGTACTATAGCGCTCTCATTCAGCTTCCACTGGGTTTTAACTCCAGTGACTCCAGTTGAGCAGCAACGCTAGCATTTTTCTGTGCCTGTCCACAGGTTTAGTCCGGGGATCCCTAGGCGGGTTATCCAAAGCGTCAGAAAACGAAGAAATTTAATTTCCAAAAGAACAACAATGCAGATAAATTGTCCTTTGAAAAATTAAAAGAATTAAATCAATTTTGAAAAGGATGATAATTAATTTATTGATTAGTCAAAAGGAAGGACATCTTCCTTGGGCCGTCAAATCCTGGCAGATTTGAAGGATACTTCAGTGGCTTTGGGAATTCGTTATTTATTTTTATTTTGACTATTAATATTGTTTTTAATTTATTTCTTATTTTATATATTTTATGAATGGATTCATAACCTCATATAGCCATTGGTCTTGACATTACTTCCTTACCAAGTACTAAACCGAAGACACTTCTTGGTCTTGTAAGTGGCGCAGGTTTCTGAAATTAACTGTTAAATATATGTTAATTTGGTTACGTAGATGGTAAAAATTAAATTAATGTTAGGGTATATATTAAATTAAAAATTAAAAATATAGACGTGAAAAGCATTTGAAAAATACTTAAATAAAATTCAAAGACCTAATGGATTAACTAAAATGATTTTACGAATGGATGGATACTTATTAACCACTTATCAGTTTCTCTGAAGGATTATAGATGACGGTCAAATTGCTTTTATGGGTCACCACACTGCAATCGATACACAAAAATAAATTCATGTTAATAAAGCTATAATATAATGGTTCAGGTTTTATTCATTTTCTTTTCGACTCAGTTTAAAAAAAAATTGAAATTATTTTATAATTTTGCAAATCAAAAATTATAACCGCCATATTTTATTTAATGAACAATGATATACTGAATAAGTATTTACATTTTTCATAAGATTGAGGATTTTAAATTCGAAATGAATGATATTTGAATAAAATGAGATGGGATCCTTGTGTATAACAATTGGCGATTCAATAACGAAAAGAAGTTGCACGAATGAGAAAAGATATTCTGAAGGTTGCGGTTCTATGTACAGTGGTATTGAGATTGATTGGGTTTGATCTGGCATTCAAGTGTAAGAGGAAAAATGACAATGGAGATCACGATATAAGATAGTTGTTCTGTTTTCTAAGGTTCCTAACGAAAAGGGCTTATATATACACTTTTTTTTTTTTTTCTTAAGGTGAGTTCTGAGGTATTCGATGTTAAAAACCTGAATAACTTTAAAATATCCGAAAAGACCGTGTTGTACTTATTGAAGACACAAATGCACTCCATTCCAATTTTATTTTATAAAAATCTATTATTCCTTTAAAAAAAAATTATTACATTATTTGTTTAAAAAATATTACTATCTGCCTCATTAAGGGGCAATAAACTCGGGTAAGAGTATCCGTGTACAGTAGAGTGTTGAGGTACAGATATGTTGTATTCGATTCCCACCTGAGCAATTGATATTTATTTCGTGAATGTGTTCATAGGCAATAATGAATGATGCCATACAATATGTACCAAAATAATCTTAGAAAATACGTTACTTAAACAATATAAAATAATTATTAAATTTATAGTCAATACGTAGTCAAAAATTAAAATTAAATGGTAAAAAACTCAATTTCTCCCTGACTGAGAAAAATAATAGATCACGGATGTATCTATTTATAATCCGCTGATTTCTTATTTACATTTTAAAATTAATAAAATCAAATTATTATAATTATTAATTATATTAAAAACTTATATAATAAACAAAGTTGAGAGATAGTATGGGTTTCGAAAGTGACTTTTCATATTCAAACCAATATAGCTCCTAGCAACAAATGTTATATATATATAACTATATATTATACCTAACTCCGGAAATCCCGAACAGTGCTAGTCCAATCCAAAGAGTTCCTAATGCTGCTCGCTCAGATGAGTCGCTGGTGTCAAAATCCAGTGGAAGGTGAGTGAGTACAAAATGAAAATAAAAATAAAACATTTAAGAGAACTTTATTAAAATTTTTCATCCAAAACAAGATAAACTTTTAACAAAATATATAAAACTACGTTGGGTTATTTACATTTTTTAAAAATATATTAAACTTTTAAATTGATCGATTTTGACTTGATGATTGGCAGTAGCTATAGGCTGGTATGGAATGATAAAACAATTCCTTATATTTCAATGTTTATGTCTACCTAATCTAATACTAATTTTGCAAGGTAAATCTGTTATACCTCATTTTATGTAGTCTTAGATTTTCTGATGGAAATACCTTTGAAGGTATCATATCTTCATTTTGCTGAACAAATATGGGTTTCGACTCAGTATGATGATTCTCACCATTCCCTGTTTTCTTTCAACCATACCTTTTTACTTTTAAATGGTATATTTAAGGTAAGAAGCATTCATTTATATATTTCTTTATCTCCGATTTATTCCCCTTCCCTCTTTTAGCTGGAGCTCGTTAGATTCGTAAAACAGTCAATAAATATTAAACGTTGTTGGTAGTTGGCTAAGAATAAAAAAATTAAATTAACGAATACGTCTTGAGCCATAAAAATGCAAACAATGGTATAAACATAGAGGTTATGACAACCATTATACTGTGGAATTATTGCCGTGTTCTTCTGAGGCTTAATGGATGTAGAGGTACTAATCCATTCACTTTTTTTCCTACCTTTGTTTTCAGTATTTCTTTTACTCCTCAAGCCAAGAGACCGAACATATTCCAGCAGATAGTTGTTCGAATAAAAAAAATTAAATGCGGTTTTGCAATCCAAATATTCAACTCCATCTCTTTTGGGAGAATGTGGGAAAGCAGTTTCATTCCCTCCCTTAGGTCCGATCATTTCCTGGAGCTATCATCGTTATATCCTTGATGACTTCCTGTTCCAGTATGGAACACATTTACATTCCAGAACTTCACTGGGCATGAAACATTAAATATTTCGGTGAAGAAAATTGTGATTTCATCATCCCTCTTCTTCATTCCCATCGACCTTATGCGTTTCATGATGCACCATTGCATACCGATCTATGAAGAAACGGGTTGATTCTCTGAAGGGTATTGTATTTATAGCTTATTCAAACTAATTTATTTTTTCATGAACTAGCCTTATATGAAATGCTTTTTGGATTGATGATTTATTATCATCTCATCACAGTACAGAGATCTGAGTACCAAAGTGCTGTTTTGATTTTGATTTTTTCTTATGTTGCTAGAACTGATTGTTTATTGTTTATTTCGTTAACCGTCACTTTATGCTGCTATGGCTAATCGGACGATGCTACGGTGGGAGTTTTTGCCTATCCAGGTATAATTAGGATAGGGAGCTTTAACGAGTACCTGACATCGAACAGGCTCGGGACCCCTGTTTTACGTCCCTTCCGAAGGACTGATGATGAATGTTTAACATTCGAAACTAGTCTTCGAATAAAGTATTCCCAACAGAAGTTGCAAATAATTCATCAATCATAATTGAATTGATCAATGCGTACCCTAAGAGATAGCTGATTTTCATTTTTTTCTTAATTTTTTACTTATATGTTTTTTATACCTATTTCACTTGTTTTTGTTGAAACCGCATTTTAAGAGGATCATACCTTATTTTCATAGCCATTAACAAAACTAAGAAGTCGAAACGTCAGCAAGATAAAGCATTATGGTACTCTGTATTTTGTTTTTACTTACAACCATTTAATTTTTAAAACATTTAAGCAATAATATCAATCAATATTATTGCTTTTTTTGGAATATTTTTCTAGATTAGAACTGAACTATATATTTATACGCTACATATGACATAGTATTAATATTGGGTAGGTTTTATAAAATTCATAATAAAATAATGCAGGTTTTTTAGGTGAAAAAAAAAATAAAAATCTTAATTTTGCGTGGTTTATAATGTTTTAACAACTTCTCTCGCATTGTCCTGAGTAGTTTTGTCAGAGCATTCTTCTACGAAGTCCTCATACGATCGTGATAAACAACAGAAGGCCTACCGCGACCTTCCTTTTTTAGGTCAAAATCACAAAGAAGAAATATTCGGAACCATCGCAGCACTGTATATTCACTGATGCTTCCTTCCCCCCAAAGAAAATAACAGCGTGCGTAACATGTTACGCGAGGTTTGTGCCGCACTTCTACCAAGCTTGAACTCGTAAAAATAAATTTGTTGAAAACTTTGTCTTGACATGGTGAATTTCAGGGGTTCTTACTCATAGAAACATGTAACACAAACTAAACTAAACTCTGAGGGATAGCATAACTATCCCTGGATTATTATCCACTGACTAGACTAGAGGATTATCTTTCCCTAACAAGTGGTTAGGGCATATATGTTGAATGCCTGAGGAAAGAAGGGTAAAATAGTATATGGGGGCTAGACCAGAAGGAAAACGACTCGTTGGCAGGCCACGGATCACATATTGTGAATATATTGAAAAGCTGGGAAGAGAACGCGGAAGGACCATGAACTAGATGAAACGGATGGCTATAGATCGAGAGAAATGGAAAAAGTGGGCCGAGGTGCGTCAAGCTCACGCTGAAAGGCACAACAGAGCTATAAAAAAAAAAAATGATGATACCAGACGAAGTAAATATGTAACACAAAATTGGCCATATCCTTTTCGTTTTCGGACAGTAATATGAAGATAGACCATCATTCAGTTATTGTTTATTTTAAAAACCATAACCATAAGTCTCAATGTTTGTTTTAATATGGCATATAAAAATAGTTAATACCTGAATAAAGGTGAGGTTTTAAATAAAGTAAAACAAAGGTTTAAGATATAATCAAAAACAAATAATACTAAACAAGGTATCCCTAGGATAATTAAACCCTGGAACTAAAACAAAGGACTGGAGCATACTGAGGTGGGCTAACCCCGACTACTGCCTGCTAATCCTTGAGTCTACCACAATGGGGCATTACCGTTGATCTATGGCCTTATTTAGGTTTTGACAATTAGCTCAGGTCGTTGTCTCGCTCGTAAATAATGCTTCCCTTTTAACAGAACTATACTTTCAATGTAATATAGTTTCATATTCAAATGTATACCTCATAATTCAAACGCTATTGTCATGTCATCACTCCTTAGCAAACAAGAACCTGAAACAGTTTATGGATTATATTATTGTAGGGGTTTTATTTTATGTTATTTTTAAATATTTATTTTTCAGTTATTGAATGGCCAATTGTTATACTCAAGAATCCCATCCCGTTTCATTAAAATATCATTTATTTCGATTGAAATCCTCAATCTTATGAAAAATGTAAATACTTATTTAGGACATCATTATCCATTAAATGAAATATACTGGCTAGAATTTTTGATTTGGAAAATTAAAAATTGGTACCGCTACACAAGAGGCGCTCCAGTTCGATCCTTACGCTTCACTTCGAGTTTACATTTATTGATAGCTCTTTCCTATAACCTCATTTGTTAAATTCACTTCTTCAGTTTATGTGAATGGATTTATATTGCCCTAAAGAGAGACTAATTATATTATTCATTAAATAAAACACATAGATATAAAAATGAATGTGAGAAAGTATATCAGAAGATTCATTTCAAATGAAACTTTCCTCTGTAAAAACAGACTCATCTGCCAATAAAAATCACCTCAAAAAGTGGTATTCTTCAACACAATCTGCATTCAGAAGCTATCTATCGGAAAAATTGAGGTCAATGTTCATTATCATTGGGTTTAATACCTTACATTGAAAATCTAATAAAATAAATTATAAATAATAATAATAATAAATAAATGTAATAACATAAGATCCTTTGCTGTGGTGTCGGTTTATTGACAGTTTTCCTTTCTTTTCTATTAAACAATAATTTTTTTATTTGCTTTTTATTCCAATGAAGAGCTTATTATGTGTAAAATGCATATTTCCATTAAGGGATTGTCATAATGTTTTATTTACACAAGTAACTGATTTGTTTGGCAAATAAGAACACCAGGTTTTTCGGTCTTCAAAGTAAATTTCTCCATGGATTTGAAACAGAACCATTACTTTTAACATATCATTCGAAAGCTAATCAATTTTCAAGTTTTTGTGAGATTTGCATTTTTTTGTATGTTTTTTTTAAATAAGTTTAAATCACTAGTCTTCGGATTAGAAACCAGTCTTTGAATAAAACAATTCCAATAGAAGTAGCAATCAATTCATCAATCCTAATATTGATCCGTCTGTACCGTTATGCGTACCTCAAGTTAATGGATGAAGAAATGCTAACCTTTTATGAAAATAAAATAAATAAAGTCTGATATTTGATACAGTATCTGGTTTGGGTCAAGAAAATATTTTTATAAAATAAAGGAAAATTATATAGTATAAAACACGTAATTTTCTTTAGTTTAAAGCTTGACATTAACTAAAAGGTCAGTCTAGTTTTTAATTATAAGATCAGGCTAGGCTTTAATAAGACGACAAAAAACAAAGTATAAGTCAGAGCGGTTACAGTATAGGATCGATAGTTTCGAAATAACGAGTTTCAAAACATTAAAAAAAAATGTATTACTAAACATATAACAGTAAAATAAAAAATATATTAACAAATAAAAAATATTTAATTAGTCATTTTCCGTCGAAGAGATGATTGCCAATCTCGCCCCGCTCATTAGGCCAGTGTATCCGAGGATTTATGAGAACGGGGAAGGAGGAATCAAAATAAACTGGCAATTATTACCGTAGAGCCGAGAGGATTGGTTATTTGTGTAGCAATTTGGTACCGTAACGACCATTATAGGTATATAAATGCACCCCCTAAGCCTCGAAAATTATTCAATTAATGCTTAAACAGTGGTGGGGAGTGGGGAGTGATAAATATGGCTGATTCCTTCATAAATCCACCGGCCGGGCCGGATAGTCCAGTGTATTCCCAAGGGTTCGTATTAAAAGTCACGTCCTCCGGTGAGAATACTCCTGCTTCTCTTAAGATAAAACAACTGTATTTATTTTTCAGGAGTAAAAGATCTGGACTAGTTTTAAGAATGTAATAGAATAGAAAGGAATAGAAATATAAAGAATAATAAGGAAAGATAAAATCTGAGGACGAATGATAGGAGGTATGCCTATTCAATAATTTTTAATAATAAGTTTATATATTTAAGAACTATTGAAAGATTAATTTAATGTTAACTATAAGTTAAGTTATTTTTCCCAACTTTACAAGGATAAACATAAAACTGATTTACTCATATATTACTATCGAAATAAAACAAAATAGCGTGTTTTTTGCTTTAATCTAAAAGAGAAAAAATGAGAAACTTATAAGAACCTCAATTTCGACTTTGTATCACATGGAAAACAGATTAGAAGTAAAAAGTGGACAAAGAGTTCCATTCGTGGCCTGTGGATAAAAGTGGCTATTACAGCGTTTTCTTAGTTTTTTATTTATTTTATTTTTTTTTTTTAAGCCTGGCCTCGGAAAAGGATTCATTACGAAATTTTACGGATAAAAGGATAAGGTCTAACTAATTTTGTCCAAAAACGTCACATAATAGCATATGGTTGCTCAGGCACTGATGTATTTAATAAAGAGCTGAATACATATACATGCTGAACGCTAGTCTTGTACACTAAAAGTAAATCATATTAATTTTTTAGGCTAGGTTCTCACCTTTGGTTATATACAGGGTGAATATCTCTAAGTGTAAAAAAAAAAAAAATTGGGTGATACTTGTTCAAAAATGTAGAAAAATGCCGCAGACCTCAGTTTTCTATCCAATCTTTAGCAGATATGCGATAAATAAAGACTTTTTTGAGGAAACCACGTTTTTAACCGTAAAAGCTGTTATATCTCCATTTTGTTTAAATATTTATCAAGCTTTGACCTCATTTTTGGATTTAGCATTAAATTTTCTATAAGAGTACATGTAAACTTGAATTTTACAAAATTGTTACCTAAAGAACAGCTTGATCTTCACCTTATTTAAGGAAATTACAATGTCTTATATTACTTCTACACTCAAAAAAACTTATTCAAATGATAGGTCTAATCACAGTCATGTATATTAGTCTTTTGTAATTAATTGGGAGCTTTGAACGTTTGTCTAATAAATGTTGAAGTAATCTGTAACGACGGGCAGTTTCTTGTCTTTTTAATCTTGTATGTGGATTCCAAGTGAGACGTTTGTTCAAGTGGTGTCCTAGGTAGCGGATAAGTTCAACAGGGATTAGTGGAATATCATTAAAGGATACTGTAGGACAGGAAGTCGTGGGTTTACGACGAAGGGTAAAGTTTATTTGGAGAGATTTTTTTGGATTTATTTTGATTTTCCATTGACACTATTCTTGAGCGTGGTGTTCCTCTTTGACTGCATCCCGGATCATCTTCTTATCCATTCTTGAAGGGTTAGGATATGGGATTGGAGAGTGTGGGAGGCAATGAAGGGATCATTGTTTACTGATAATACACATGTGTCATCAGTGTAAGTAGTGAGGACAGTGGTAGGATGAGTTGGAATGTCAGCTGTATACACCGGGGGTTTACAAAACATAAAATTACTCTTTTTAATATAATTTTGTATGAACAGTATACCTAAATCATTGTGTATTGTACGATCTTAAATGTACTGTGCGTGTATCGTTGTTTTAAACATTTTTGACAATACCGATTGTATGAATATGTATGGGTTTAGGACAACTCTTTGCAAAATAGTTTCAGTAAAAAGTTACACTCTTATTTTTTGTTTTTTTATGAAAATGTCTATACTTTTTGAAAAAAAAAAGGTTCAGTAATAAGTAGCGGATTTTAAGTTCTTTTTTAATTTTTTTTTTATGTATAGCCCAATCCAGATACGCGTTCGTACCTTTAATGGTTAACTCCATTCCCACAATAATGTATATACTGTATGCCGTAATTATAAAATAAAAAATTACAAAATAAAATATAGCCGTATCAATAAACAAATAAAAAAAAAAATATTACTAAGCAAAACCTTACATAAAACATGAATGACAAGAAACTGCTCTACGTTTAAGTCTAATCCAACAATTACTTTGAAAACCGTTCAAAACTACCAATTAATTACAAAAGACTCACTAACATTACAGTAATTAGACCTATTTGGACAAACCAATTTGAGCTTTGGGGCTCTACTAAATCTTTTTATTCTTCTTACATCCAATCCTAACAATCCGAAATCCTACGTAAAATCCTCAAAGCTCTTTATTGTATCACAAATAAACTTATTCATGATGATTGAAATGTTGTATGTTGCTAAATTAGCCTAAAACAGATATCTATTTCCATGATGATCACCATACCCACTAGTCTCCTGATTTGCTTCTCACTCGATTCTCAGTAACCCTCCGAGGCATCTGAAAAGAAGATGGCCTTGGGACCTTCTATTGATTGTTTTATTGAAGTGCTACTATGCAGCACCTTATTTACAAGACTAAAATGACAAGAAACTCGCTAAGACCTATTCCAACAATTACTAGACAGATGTTCAAAGCTTCAATTAATTACAAAAGACGCATTAAATTTAAATTAATTAGACCTATTTGGACATATCGATTAGAGCTTTGAACCTCTTCTAAATCTTCCCATTCGTCTTACATCCAATCCTAACAATCCGAAATCCTTCGTAAAATCCCCAAATCTCTGTGTCATGTCACAAATAAACTTACCTATTTAAATGTTCTATAAGTTACTGAACTGTCCTGAACGAGATTACTATTTCCATGATAAACTGTATACTCCCTCGAATCCACTAGTCTCCCATCATGCTTCCCGATAATCCTTTCCCGATGCCTCTTAAAAAAATATGGCCTAAAGTTTCTTTGCAAGTTTTCGTATTCATTTTTCTACACATTTATTAGATTTATATGCTGTATGCAGTTGAAAATATCAATATATGTAAAAAGGAAAATAAATCAGGATCTTATCCAACAGTCACCATCTCTTTCCTCCATCTTGGCCAACGGCCATCCATTCATAGAAGAATAAGTCATCCATATTTAGAATAATTCTATATGCTTCTGAAATATTTCTATATAGATATTTAACAGAATTTGGAACCACCATTACAATATTCCATAAACTGTTGGAACGGTTTGGTAGCGAGGGAGTTGTAATGATCACTAAGTGCCGATCGATGGTAACAAAGTAGTTTTGGAATTAGCAATGATGAGATTAGAGCCGGGCTTGATTGTTTTGCTTCAATTCCGAATGTAATCAGTTTTAGTTAATCCAATTCACTCTGTCTAATTGGATTCAGTCGACAGCGCTATCAAAACGTTCTGATGAAAAAGTTTAGGAGTGGAGGCTGTTTGGGACATAATTTAAGCGACACATTTACTCAGAGTTAGCAACTTCTGTAGGGTGCTTTCCAAACTCCACAGCAACGGTTTGCCTATAGCTTGTTTTGTTTTTTTACGGACCAAACGGTGACTTATTCATCTATAACACAGAGGCTATTACGGAAACGTTATATTGACTGAACAAAAAATCTAATAATTATAGAAAAATATAAATATTTATGAATAAATAGAAATAATAAAATCGTTCAAATCCAAGCCAGATTTTTCTTTAAATGACCAAATAAACATTTCCAATAGAAATTTTAGGAAATTTAAACTAATTTTCAAATAAAATAATTCCAATAGAATAGCAAGTAATTCATTAATCCTAAAAGTAACTTAATTAAAGTTATATTATCTTAGTTAATTATGAGTAAAAGTTGGGAATTTTCCAATTATATAAAATTATTTACTTATTTTGGTAATTTTGATTTCGAGCTAATTTTGTATTTCTAATTTGAATATGTAACAAATACATATGAATGGATAAAATAATTCGTTTTATTTCATTCTTGATTGCACCTTTGAGTAATTGATGATTCCCGAAGGTTGTTTTTATATCTAGCGATTCCAAGGCTATTTTTATAGTTCTTTAATGGCGAGTTCTTTAGTATATTTATGAGCATTTGAGTTGCTTGCAATCAATACTACGAAACATAATTTACAAGAAAGTTTGCGTAGTTATATTCAATGCCCAATACATGGCCGTGTGCAGTGAACGTACGCAATGATTTCCGTTCTTCTTTCTTTAATTTCCGTTATTTATTAATAGTTCTTCATCCGTTCACTTTTATGCTGTTCTGTCTTTTATTACTTTATCTGTTATATCAATCTCTGTCATGTCTTTCTTAATTCCATGAATCCATTGGTTACCATTTTTGCTCTTATAAACATAATTGAAATTTTGTTTCATAAGCCTGTTGTTATTCATCCTCATTGTGTGACCTATGAATTTGATTCTCATTTTCCAGATTTAATCTGACATCCTTTCATTCATGTTCTCTTTGTACAGGTCCTTGTTTTTCCTTTTTCAAAATTCTCCCTTGCCTGTTTTCAATGGCCCCCAAATTTTCCTTTTTTTTTTCTCTATCCCTTCTATTTCTCCAATTTTCATGTTGAACATACATTCCGTAACATAGTGACTCTGGTTTGATTGCTGAATTGTAATTCTTAATTTTAGTTTTCATTGAACGGTTTCTCTTGTTATAAATATCTTTAGACAATTGGTAACCTAGTTTCAGTAAGCACATTCTTGAATTGCTTCTTTTTTTAGTCCATTTACCTTAATTATTTCACTTAGATATTTAAATTTAGTAACTTTGTTGATTTTTCCGTACTCTGTTGTGAATACCGTCCGTCAATCTTTGATGTTGGTCATGAATTTAGTCTTTTCAAAAGATATTTTGGCTATTTCTGCCAGAATGTTGATTTGTTTTGTAGCTGTTTCTATGTCTTGAGAGAAAATTGCGATATCATCAGCGAAGGCTGGTCAGTTTATACTAACTCCTTTGTGTTTTGATTCCAATATCTCAATCCCTAATATATTTCATTATATTTTGTTTAATACCCATGATTTGCTGTTACTTTCTCTGCAAGTTTTCGAACGGTTCCGGGATTTTCATCCAGCATAGCTCGCAGAATATCGTCGGATAATTTGTGACACCTCGTAAGTGCAAAATACCGATTTTACAGGTGGAAAAACATTATAGAAACTGTTTATGAAATGAAATAATAGGCATTTTAATTATTATTTCTATAATTTTCAATCTCTGTTGATCTGTTGAATACGCGGTCTCACTTCATCGATGCGACTACTTTTTCTGGAATAAAACCTTTTTTATGGATATTGGCGCTTACAAGGCGCTCACATCTTTGCCGACGATATCGTTATCCAGGGAAAAAGTCCAACCACGAACCAGCTTGTATTCAAGACGGAAGTCTCCCTTTCGAAATTTTAAAAACCATTCTTGAACGGTGCACACACAGGCTTTTTCCCCAGCGTTTTATTAATAGTGCAGTAAATGAGGGGTGTATAGTGCATGTAATATGCGATTATTTTTTACCTCAGGAGTAGTTCTTGCTTCGTTAGGAGTAGTTAGAAGATAAATATACTATAAGTTCCCGCCACTGAGGAGGTGAGCTAACGCAGAGGGATGGGAGAATGTTCTTTTTTGGGGGGTTTTCGACTATATCTCGAAAAAGGTGGACTCTAGAAAAATATGTTTTACATAAAAGTTAAAGCTAATTGAATTTCCTATAAAATTGTTTATATACATATTTGTCGAAGTTTCAACAGTTTACGAGATATAGGTACGATAATTTTCGAGAAAAAAAAATTATGTTTACCTCACTTTTTGGCAAACATTTGCTTCAAGACGTGAGAGTAATAATGAATATTAGCTTTAATATAAAAATAAGCTATTAAATATAAATAGTTTAAAACTTAGAGGGGTAATTTAAAAATCAAGAAAGCCTGCTTTAGTTTCTGGAAAAATTTTCTTCTATTCACCTAACATTGTTTGTTACGTTCCTCCTATCCCCCACAACGAACGGTATCTACTATTGCATCCTACTGTTACCACCCCTTCAGTTTTGGACCCTCGACACCTGACGCAATATTTCGTATAATCGGAAGAGAGAGAGAGATGATGTATACGTGGAAGAAGTGGGGAGGTGTCATTGAGATGCAGGTTGGCGACATCTGCAGCCGCACACCGGGAAATTTATGATAACTAAATCAGGTGGGGCCCCACATAACTCACCTTTGATGACAACTGCGGTTTAACTTGGTCCCGGCTCGGCTTCCTCTTGAAGAATCTTTTCCCACTCCTCCGCCATTAGGAAGGGTTGGATGATAATTTAGCCTAATTATAATAAATGGCGGTAGGGAGGGGGGTCGATAATGGATTTACTCCGCACCGCTACAGTCTGATCACGTATTGTCATTACCGGGGGTAAACCGTTACTAATTACCTTGTACAAACAATCTCTAATAGGAAAATTAATGTTCGTTAGGTTTATTTTTATTATATATATATAAATATTTTTTATTTTTTATGTTACCTTTTTTAATTTATCAAAAAATCTCCAGAAGTTTTTATTCCTAAGGAAAAATCAATTTCATTAAAAAAAAAAAAATAAAATATTGAGTTGTCATTAAACATATTTAGGGGAGGGGTGAGCTAACGGTGGGGGAGGGGGAAGGTCTCATTTTTAGGTTTTTTTATTATATCTCAAAAACAGTGGGCTATAGAAAACTTTGTTTCAAATCAATTTTTTTTTTTGAGAGAGAGAGAGAGAGAGAGAGAGAGAGAGAGAGAGAGAGAGAGAGAGAGAGAGAGAGAGAGAGAGAGAGAGAGAGAGAGATTAGGTATTACAATCTGCCACAAATGTGGGCAATAAGTAATATATATATGGCATATGATTACATTCACAACTTATGTATGAATCATAAGCCATCTATATTACTTATTTCCCACATTGGCATCAAAATTAAAGCTAATTAAATTACCTAGAAAGTTGATTCAATACATATTTGTGGAACTCGATAATTATCGAGAGAAAAAAAAACATTTTTACCTCACTTTGTGTCAAACATTTGCTTTAAGTGCCTGCAACATATGTATGAAATTTAAAAAAAAAAATTAATTCTCTGTAACTTTAATTCTAACATTTTTTCTGAGAAACGATCATGGAAGGAAACGATCAAGCAAGGGTTTGACAACAACTGAGGTAAAAATACTTTCAATACGAATCCAACGATACCAATAAGTCATTGTCTCACAATTTTTGATTTACCGTTTTTCTCCTTGGCAGGGCAGTATTGCTCTGCAATGAAATAATGAATATGACAGACATTTTATATATATATATAAATCTGAGAGATGAATCGATGTATAATAATCATATAAAATTATTTTAAGTATCACAAAACTATTGGTATCGATCGCCTACTAGGAATCGACTTTGGACCATCGTTACCGATTCTTTTCTCAAGAGTCTTATTCATAATAATCGATATTTCGAATCGACGCAATATATATATATATCGTATATATATATATATATATATATATATATATATATATATATATATATATAATCGTATTTATAACATTTATCACCATCGCCCATCCTACATTTATAATCTGTTGAAATTTAAGTCTTCCTTCTACTCCCGATTCACAACAAGATCACGTTCCTCTGAATCTGTTTCCATCGAACATTTACCAGCATTCTTCCTAGCCCGATCCACAACCCTCTGGACTCCCGATTCATTTAAAGCAAATCATCTCTTCTCATCCCAGTCTGATGCCAGTCAATATGAATCGTGGTATCTGTAAATATTTTCTAATAGTTCATTTTGTATATTCATTTTTTTTCTAATGTTTTTTTTGTTTTTTTTGTTAATTTCATTTCTTCTACTTATGTTATCTTATTTACTAAAGTTCTTTATACAATTATTTACAATTAACTGTATTTCTATGTCTCATGAACTTCATATATAAATACCTTTGTATGAAAATATATATGCCAGACCATTGTACTATTTTATGATACAATTTTGTTATTCTTAGGGGACAATACGTCCCAAATAAAGATTATTTTTTCATTTCATTTCATTATATATATTATCAAACAAAAAATATACGGTATACATACTAAAATATATGGTACTATCCACTGTTTAAGAATGATCACATCAACTCTTAACTCTTAATAATAAACATTTTTTTTAGAGCTATATTTTCAAGAATACTAATCCACAATTATCACATAGTTCTTAAGTTTTTTTTTTTCGTTTATTACTTATTACTAAAACAATTTTGTAGGTTACAAACTACTAAACAATATGTTGAAATTTCGTGTTTGTTTTACCGGCGAATCTTTTGTTTTTCATCATTCGCTTGAAGCTAAAATTGCCATGTAATTTGCAATTAAAGTAATTGTTTATTTGCAATTAAAGTCCGATTTTTTTAATTTTTTTTAAAGTTCCTATTACAGCAGAACTACCAAGTAGTATAGGATATCTTGCTAGTAAAATCAATTTGCAATAGAGAAGCCAACCCGATAGCTGTTCGGTGAGCCAACATTCCCCCCCCCCCCCCATCATTCCAATCCCCTGTCAGGAGATAGTGGATCTCTGGGATCGAATGCCTACCGTAAAGTGTAACCATTACCCTCACTTAGGTCATCCTTCCCTCCTCGCTCTGGAATTATAGGCAATGATAAAAGCTGGTTCCTTTATTATTAAGTCTCTTCCAAATGGGGTAATTTTCTACCGGTCCCAGGTACTGGGGGTTCTTTGTTTTTCCCTTCCTCCTCTCCGTCGGTCGTTTAATTTCCGCATTACTTCATCACCATTATCCTATCCGACCAGAAAACGCCGTATTTTTTAATGGTGGTGCTATTAAAAGGAAAACGGTTTATTATAATGTAACAGGTGGAAGGGAGATGGCAATTTATATTCCTAGAAAAAAATGACCGGATAACGCTAAGGAAAGATGCGCATCGTGTATTTCTTTGGCAAGGAACAGTCCTAGACTTTTTTTTTTTTTATTGAATAAATATTACAAGCTGTCTAACTCAAGGGCATTGAGTAAAAATAAAAATAAAAAATATAAAACCTGTCCCGCTACAACCAATGAAGGGTCTTGGTAAGGAAGTATCGTTTCGTGATCAACGGTTGTACTATGAGGTTCTACCCCCAATGAAGGGTACCCACTTTATAGAGACAGGTGTACCCCAAAAGGTTCTACCGGTCCCGAAGCCGAAGTCCAAAACTGAGTATATGGATAAAAAATAAATTTGGGTAATAATCGTAAAAACAAATAAACTAAAAGAAAAAAAATGGGGGAGGAGGAATCCAAGTCCAAAGAGATCTCAGCGCTGATCTCTCAGTTGTATCAGTTGTGTAAAAAGCCAGTGGAGGCTGATTAATAGTAATTCCCCTGTAATATGCATTTTATTACAGGAGAACCTCACTTGTCCGACTCTAGAACATCAAGTATAGTTCCCGTTTGTTCCATGGGCAAATCTCTCGAAAATTAAAACAAAGGAAACCTCCCCCATTTGCATGGTCGCGTCTATCCTTTCTTTTAATGTTTATCTTAACTTAGTCCAGAGCGGGTGTATTTTTCATCCCTTTTAAAATAATTTAGTACAAAAAATGGAAACACGAGGAGACAAAACATGAGATGATGTTAAAAGAAAATATGAAAAGATAATTTTCAACATTTCATTTAAGAATGTAACTTGTGTCTCCATCAAGTGTACAATTACGAGATATGTGTAAATTAAAAAATGATACTAAAACATAAGCATAAAAGTACTGGAAAGCATTTAAAAAAATAGTCATTGTATTTCGTAAACTACATTTTCCCTCTATAGAGTTACCATGTATGTATGTTGATATTATAATCACATATATCCTAATCTACGTTTCTGGCCCATTATTTATTTATTTTTTTGTTAATATATAACTTTTAATATGATTATAATGCATTTTTAACTATTAGGATGTTCCGCCCTACCCCATGGTTCCTAAGGGTTTGGAATGAGGTTCTCCTGTATATTGCGCCTTCCTTATAAAAAATGATACTTTTTTTCCTCTAAAAGGGTGTATTCCATCAGATAATTCGACGTAAATTCAGTGAAATTTACAAGCGGAATGAATTTGAAAGATAAAACGTATTGTCAAACTCCATCATCCCATCGGCCGATTCGATCTTAATGGGACAGCAGTTGACATCACAAATCGCAATAGGCGGATATCACTGGCCGAACGCTTACAAAAGGCCCCTATCGGATTTAAAAGGCTTGGCTACAAGAATAAGCATTCAGTAACGAGCATTCATCCAAATCGTCCTACAGTTCCAACAACGGTGAATTAGTGCCATCAGATTTATTGCTGTTGTGTTTGGGAATCTAGGCAGTTCGATGGAATCGTTATCTACAATTGTTGTACTTTATGTGTGGTCATATATGTGCAACTATCGATAAATAATTCTTTTCATCAAATTATATAAATATTGTTGTATATGTTATAGTATCATCGTTTCAGTAACTTTGGTCAATTCATGTCTTTGGAAGAATTTTCCATTTCATAAAGAATTATTAAAAATATTAAAATTTTTAAAATCATAATTTATAATTTTTAATATCCATACAGATACTTTTAGCATGTAGTAAATTTACTAATTTATTTCTGACCAGTCTGAACAATAACAAAGCTTAGGCCATTGTAAAAAGCAGAATTTGAAAATATTGGTTGAAATTGGGACAAACATTTTAATAATTAAATGGTAAAAGCTTTGAATTCATTGGATGTTGAATTTTATTCGGTTGTGGGAAATTCCAGGCGGTTCAGTAAGATTGTTGAACAGCTTACCTTCTTTTATACAGTTGATCACAAAATAGTACTTTTATATTATATAGTTGTACATGTTTTTATAGAAAAGTCTTTCGATAATGGAATATGTATATTTTTTTTTTTCCTTTCGATTTTGGCCGTCCAGGATCGCGTGAAGTAACCATACGCAATTATTTCCGTTCTTCATCAACCTTCTTTCCTCGATTTCCAATAGTTCTTCTATCCGTTCACTTTTCTGTCTCCTTCTCTCTCCTGTCTTCCTTCTTTTAGAAACCCTTATAGTATCATTCTTCTGAAAGCTGTTCTGTCTTGTATTATGTTATCTATTATACCAATCCCTGCCATGTCTTTCTTTATTCCCTGAATCCATTGGTTACCATGTTAGCTCTTATTAACATGATTGAAAATTTGTTTCGTATAAAAAAAATCATTTTATTTCATTCTTGATTGCATCTTTGAGTATTTGATGATTCCCGAAGGTTGTTTTTATATTAAACGATTCCATGGCTATTTTTATAGTCCTTTAATTGCGAGTTCTTTAGTATATTTATGAGCATTTGAGCTGCTTGCAATCAATACTACGAAACATAATTCACAAGAAAGTTTGCGTAGTTATATTTTTCCATGCCCTGTGTAGTGATCACATGCAATAATTTCCGTACTTCTTTCCTTGATTTCCGTTATTTATTAATAGTTTTCATCCCTTCACTTTGCTATCTCCTTCTCTCTTCTGCCCAGATGCTAATTCTTTCTCTTTTTTCCTTCTTTTAGAAACCTTTATAGCATCGTTCTTCTGAAAGCTGTTCTGTCTTGTATTACGTTATCTGTTATACCAATCTCTGTCATGTCTTTCTTAATTCCATGAATCCATGTTTGCTCTTATTAATATGATTGAAAATTTGTTTAATAAGCCTGTTGCTATTCATCCTCATTTTGTGACCAATGAATTTAATTTTCCTGATTGAATCTGACATCCTTTCATTCATGTTCTCATTGTACGGGTCCTTGCTTTTCCTGTTTCTAAATTCTCCCTTGTCTGTTTTCAAAGACTCCCAAATTTTCCTCATATATGTTTTTTTTTATTTTATTTTATTATTATTTTTTGATTTATTCAATTTTTTTTTGTAGGCTGCTTTATTAAGAAAGAAAATAGTAATAACGGCTTCTAGGTAGATTTTTAGTATATAAAAATTGAGATAAGTTTTAGTAGGCTATCGAAGTTGGCCTACGAAGGGATTTTTTGTAGATTGAGCATGAACGTTTTTATTATTTTTTTTTGGAATACAATTAGTCTATTTGATGAAGGATTTATGTGTAGAAAGGTTAGGCTAGGTTTATACTATCGGACGCGATAGTCCCTATGCGGACCTTCGGAGCTGACAACACGTGGTTAGAATGAGAACGTTGTTATTAGGGCGGTAGCGTCGTCCTCATTTTTCTACCGTCGCATATCGGCGGTCCGGCTATCGGACGCCTCACCTCGACATCCAAGTCACCAATGAAACACATTGACTAGAATGGCAGTGTTGTTAATGCGAAGTTAGCGGTAACTTCTCCTCTTTTGTTTATATTTGATCTTTCTGTGTGTTTAAATTACAGTGTCCAAATTCTTGGTTGTTTACGATCGATAATAATAAGACGTTCTTTCGTATTTTATTCTAAAATGGAAAGAAGTGTTTATGGAGTTGGCTGTTAAATGGGTGAACAGCCCACCTTCTACGCCTGTCATCACTTAACAGCTCTTCAGCTTCCAATGCACTCATAAGTAACAACCTTCTTCTACTCATGACACCTCAGGAACTTGAGTTGATTCGACGCACATTCTTGGCTATTGCACCTAGGTGGGGGTTCGGAAACGCTACAGCATAAACACAAGCAGCCGACGTTTTTTTAAAGTAAGCGTCCGCGGAAAAAAAAACGTAGCGCCCGAACACCATAGTATAAACCTAGCCTTAGGTAGCTAAATATTTCAAAACAAATATACATGAAGAAGATAAGGGGTAAGTAACATTTTCCTGCTAAAGGCAAATATATAAAAACAATAAAACTTTAAACATAAATTACTGAAAGTTGTGTTCTGTTATATAATCCCTTTCATCCACCTACCCTACGATTGTAAAGCATTGAACATGGCTTCCTAATTTTTAAACAAAA
This sequence comes from Euschistus heros, assembly GCA_003667255.2. Taxonomy (NCBI): domain Eukaryota; kingdom Metazoa; phylum Arthropoda; class Insecta; order Hemiptera; family Pentatomidae; genus Euschistus; species Euschistus heros. The sequence continues at coordinate 417,776 of RCWM02000385.1, read as the reverse complement.
TTCGATATCATTTAATGTTGTTATTATTGTAATATTTTTTGTATTATCCGATTTAAAAAACATTTCTAAAGAACTTTAATGTTGCTACTTGTACCCTGTAACGTGAAGATCACGTCCATAATTTTTAGAATGTGTTTTATAAAAATCGACGGCAAAAAAAATTATCAGATAATTGACAGAGATATATTGCAGATAATATTTCTTTCAAATTAAAATAAAATTGAAAATCGAGAAACCAACTATAGTAATTCCTGTGGCAAAGAAGTTGATAAGTTAAAATAAATCGAGAATTATAACCTCGAATAATAAAAAAATTAAGTCTTCTTAATAAGGCCTTAAAGTATCCTTTTTGGTGCTAGTTTTTTTAAAAAAAAAAAAATCAAAACTTCTTCTAAAATTTTTTTAACTGACAAACCAGAAAAATTATCTCCATTCCTTCTTTAAAAAAAAAAAAATTTCAATTTTTTTTTGATAATCTAACAGAAGTTCATCCAGGAACGAAATTTTATATTCTACTAAATTTATGCGTTTCCAACTTATTCAGGGTGAAGAACCTCCATTTTCGATTAAAATTCAGACGCGCATAGCCGTTAGTTCAGATCCGTGGTGAATGTAAACTGTTTTCAAGAAAATACATTTAAGAGGAAGAGAAGGAGTAGGTCGTAACAGAATCCATTATACGATATACCGATAAAACCAATACCGATCACAAGTGAATCTTGCGGCTTAGTTTGTGTTATATAGATAATCTTTTCTATTTTTGATGGGCTTTGGTTTATATCTCTTGGAAATATTACTATTTTAGATTTTTTTTTTTTTATTCCTGCTGTATGAATCTGTAGCTGCTGTTCTGCTTGAAAACCGCTCGAATCATTATTTCAGTTCTCTTCAAGTGTAAAGTTAATAATGATTATTTTTTTATTTATGTTGTAATTTCGAAAAAAAAAAAGTGTAAAATTGAGCCCCTTTTTTAAATAATTTATAGTTCAATATTAATGTGAAAAAAAAGAGTGTGCATGTGACACAAACTACAGGGTTCGTATCTTGACTGGGCCAGAGAATTTATTTCTCGTTATATTAGTATGTAATTTGATGATGTTTATGGTTCAACGAGGATGGTTTAGTAGTACATTTTTAATTTGATTTTTATTGAATCTCTAAATAGAGATAGAAATCTGAGAGAAAAAAGATATTCTAGTTTTAAGTGAATTAAAAATAATAAAAAAAAAAAAAACTTTTTTAATGGAATAAAGATTGGTTGGCTTACAAGTGTGTGTTTCGGACTTCTAATAGACTGAACCGCTTAATGTGATCACAAACTTTCGCAAAAATTAAGAAAGATATGGCTTATTGTTCATACATAATCGAGGTATGATGTATTTCATTATACCTTTTTGTGATAACCTAAAGGTGAAAATCCTGGATTAAACAATTTCGACTTACAATTAGTATTTTTGCTAGTAAACCAAAAATATGTATTTTTGTTAACGCTTTTTTTCATTTTTTTTTTTTTTTTCGAAATGTTTCGAAGTATTTTGAGTCATCACTATGGTGAAATTGCCGAAATAGTCCTCTTATGAAGTATCATATGTTTCATGAGTTCTATTCAAGTTCCAACCATATTTAATTTTTTTTAAGGAAACGAGTTTACCTGTATAATAAATTTCAAAAATAAATTATGTGTGTGCTATATACATAATTTTATATATATATTTTTTTAATCTGTAGTAGGTAGGATTTGTACTTTTGATATTCCATTGCATTTTGAATATCTGTATTGTAAATTAGTTAAGTTTTGCTTCTTATAATGCCTTAAAAAGTATCTATTTATTTGCAAATGATATTTTCAAAGTAATTTATGAAAAATACCCTATTGAAAAGTGAAAAATTCTGACTTATCAACTTCTTCAACATAGGCAGGCTTATAATTTACGGACTTTACGTCTGCGATGTCTCCAATTAAATTTTTTACTTATGTCACTTTGGAAAAACATGTCCTACTTGTATTTTTAATATGATTTTTTTTTTATTTAACCATAGAAGGCTCAATTTTTTTTTTTTTATGGTGTAAAAACTCTATATGAAGTAGTCAGTGATTAGTTAAAGAAAAATAATAATTATATACCAATATTTAAGAGGAAAACAATTTTTTTATTTATGTTCTTCTTTCATTTACATATGTCATTATTACCAATACGTTTACTGTTGAAATATTTTTAAAAAACTTACGTATGCAAAATATACACGTTACGACACAGTATTTTTTTCCGACTCAGAAATATTCAGCTACTATTTTTTTAATTTTCGAATTCACACGTATGACATACTACTTTTATTCAAATTTCACACTAAGCCTACAGTATCAGAAACAGTAAGGACATCTATAAACAATGGTTTGTATTTTATAGTGGCTAAATATCGACACTTCTATCGAGATGTCGCTTTTAATATTTTTATAGCCATTTTTATAAGAACGATAAAAATGGTTGTTCCGGATATGGTACAGGGGGCCTTGTAAGGTTAAATAAGCCTTTATAATAATGTTTTAATCAGGAATACGAAACGAGCTATGAATGCTGTATGAATTATGATCGGTTTTTGTCTTAGTTAATAAAAAAATATTAGATACAATCAGATATTCAAGATATTCTATAATTTTTCTCTCATTTTTTTTTTTATGACCATAATTTTTAGATGCCCGAAAGCTGTTTACTCTGTGTCTTTAAATGAGGAACATGAATCTTGTCTCGGGCTAAGCACGTGGCGGCCGTAGCGCTTGAACAGATTGGATAATATCTTAAGTAACACCTAACAGAAACGCGATAGCTATCTCTAGAGAAAAATGTATTTCTCCAAATATAATTTATTACCGTTTATGACTGCACCCTTTCTTCTGTGACAGGCCCCTCTCATCAACAGGTCTCTGTCAGCGAGGCCACGGCCTCCAAATGATGGCATAAGATAAAAAAAAGTCTTATGTTTATGCATAATGTTCTCGGCTTCGGAAGTTGTAACCGGACGGTAACAAATGAATGGTAGAGTGCCGTAACCGTTTAAGTTGATGCGGGTTTCATTTATTTGGTTCTGAGGTATTTCTGACATCTGCGGAATTTTATCTACGTAGGGGGATTGATTGATACGGGTATATTTATCGATTTATTTATTCATTCGGAATATATATTTTATTCGACTTGAACAAACCTGTCCGGCTATGACAAGAGCTATCTGTGAGGCGATCAGTGGAAGATTAATGGAGTTGTTATCCATGTGTCGTTTGTGTGATTAAAAACAATTCATTAGGAAACAGAATATTGATTTATCAGGTTGCCTCTGCTCTTGTCATTAGTTTTCCTTTCCTAGCTCTTAGTGGGCAGATCGTTTTGAAATGCCAGGTACGATTCCGTTTGTAATATTTCATCGGAGAAGAAATCTAAAAATCTAAACTTGAGATTCTGACTTTTGCAGCAACTTTAATCCTGTTAATTAAAAAAAACTACAGTTTAATTCATACACAAATGACATTCAAAGATACAAATTATATCTTAAAGATAAATATTTTTTTATATATAATTATTCAAGGAAATTTTCATCTTTAACAAGAAATAAGGGTATTTTTTTTTGTGTATCCCCACCAATTTTTTTTCAATAAAAAATATTTCATTAGAAAATCTCTCAGCCATATCCTTTTCAGAAGCCTTGGATGATTATTGGGAATCGAGTGTGAAGTAAGTTGGGAAACTAGTGGATTCGAGTGGGTATGGAGTTGAGTATGAAAGGACAGGTATCTGGTTTGGGCCAAATCAGCAACATATGGAACATTGACATCTTTATGGATAATTTTTTTTGTTACATAATAAGGAGTATTGTGGATTTTATGAAAGATTATGGATGATAAAGTTTCGATACGAGAAGAATTGGAAGGTTTAGTAGAGCCCCAAAGCTCAACTCCCTACGTCCAAATGGGTCTAATTACTATCATGTAAATAAGTGTTTTGTAATGTATTGGGAGCTTTGAACGCTTGTCTTGTATATGTTGGAATTGTCGGAAAAGAGGAGCAGTTTCTTCTCTTTTAAGTCTGGTAAGTTTGAGAAATTAGGATTTTTTCTAATTTAACCTCCACATCATTATATATCTATGTATTGTTCATTTGATCAAATTAATCTTGATATATTTCTCATTTGCCATGGTTTTATTTTATTAAACTATAATGAATGCAAAATGTTTCAAAATTCTTAAAACTATACGCTTTTTACAAGAGAAAAGAGTCGTTCATGAAAGACTATGTCCTGAGGGCCATATTACGAAAATTTACCAAAGACACAACGGTTTCAGGTAGTGGTGTAATAAAAGAAGCTGCAGAAACTGGAGACAGAGCTGGTATTTGGTTTTGTAGTTTGAGGCTGACATTGAAGAAAGCTATTTGCTTTATACGATCCTGAACAAAGAAATATACGATTGCGCAATTTAACCTAGAAGAATTCGGAATTTCCTGTAATATCACAACCTGGAATTTGTATGTATTTTGAGGAAACAGCAAAATAAAGTTCACCATTCAGTGACTGTATATTGTGACGTGAAAACTTCTACCATTATTAGGGTGATTTGAACGTTTCTTCCCCTGAAACGAATATGCGATCTAAAGTTAAGTTGGAATTTGGTTTTTATTTTTTCCCCTGGCCCCTTTAACAACGTTAAAGGAGTATATAAGCACAAATGAGTCTTTTGAGGAATATGAAGGGAAACAAAAAAGTGTTTTATCTATACTGTCTCTGAGAAATATACGTAAGCGTTACTGCACTGTGCAATGGAATCCCACCAATTTTCAATTCCTCTGAGTCTTAGATTTTTGAGAGATCCTCAGCTCGCAACAGAGGAGTCCTGGCAATAGAGTTGAGGAAAGTTGAAGGAAATATCTAAAAAAGGATTCGATAAACGGGTATCAGTTCAAATCCTGAGGTGAAGTCAGCAGAAACCACCTTAGTATCAAATAAATTATGATGATTTGGGCACCTACGCAGAATGAATATCATAACTAAGAATCACGAGTGGAGAGTACAGAATCAGTATATTTTAAGTATTACAACAGTAGATTTTTTTTTTACTTAACCGAACTTTCAAATTATTTCTTTTTATTAGAGGTTCAGGGAAAGTAGAGAAGGCGCAGGTTGGGAAGGCGAGGCGGTGAACTGTTACTACTACTATTTTGCAAAAGTTGACCTGAAACTCCGTTGTTAAAACATTTATGCAAAGCTTTCCTTGGCACCTTAGCGAATTTTTTAAAAATTTTTGATTTTTTTTCTTTTAATGAATATTTTGTACGCTATGAGTAGTACACCCTCTCGCTTTCATATGGTACATCTACCCTACTTTTCAGGTCCTGGTTCCTATGATACAAGAACAGAATTCACAAGGCCTAACGCGAGTTGTAGATAGTAATTTTGATCCAATTAGGTTTAATAGAAGGATAAAAAAGTTTGTATAAAAATACAAAAACTACCCCCCCGCCTTAAAATATGCTAGAGCACTAAATTACCGCCCTGACACGGGTGCCTAATCCCCTTCCGGCGTTTTCTTTCTCCTCCTGCCCCCACATCCGCAGTTTTTTTTTGTTTCATTCTGTTATTCTTTCTGTCACCCTTGTTTGTGTCTGTGGCGGATTTGCGCAGGTAGGGTGTCCCCCTCCCCCCATCCCCCGCCGGGCCAGGTCACACTGCAGGCCTCGGGGGTGATAGGCTGCGAGGATCTGAGGACAGCTATTCAAGAACTATTCTCTTGTTCGAGCACGTAACGTATAGGTATTCAATATCGTGTGAAAGTGTTACAGTCTAAGGAGCTGTAATTTATGGTTAGCAGTTAAAAGAAATCTGTAAGCTCCCGTTCCAGATGAAAAGAAAAAAAAAATAATGATGGTCTAGTTATATTCAAGTTTTTATTTTGAACTAACGAGGAACATTAAAAAATTTTATATGTGCCTTGCTCATAATAAACTAGCTCCGAAGTTAGATAACGCGTTAACATTTAATAATCTGGTTTATGTTATTATTTAAATTTTAATAGGGTCATGATTTCGATTTTTTTTATCAAACCTTATTTATTTTCTTTATTAATGACTCTTTCTGTATTTTTAATTTCTTTTAAAATATATATTTTGATAAATATTACAATTCACCATATTCAAGGAGAGCTAGCAAGATAGAACACATTCCGATACTTAATATTTAAAATTTTATTTCTTTACAAATATATTTTATTTTATTTATTTCTATTCTGGCGCGTTTAGCAACTTGATTCATTAAGTATTAAATTGATTAACAAGATGGTAGTAAATTTCTCACACAGTCTCTTCTGATTATATTACTGATAATAGTAATAAAGGTAAATATATATTTTTAAAATTTATTTTATGCTACTACAACTCGGTGATGAGTCCTGGCATCTTCCACCAGCATCCTCCAGTCTTCACTGTTTCGTGCAGCCATCATCCAGTTTCTTCTCAGCCCTCTCCTCCTTCTTCTCATACCATAGGGAGGCTCTACCAAAAACTTAATAGGAATGGCCTCATCCTCCATTCTAGCCACATCCAATCTTCATAAAATGAACTACGTCTGCTTCATAGTATTTTGAATACTCAAAATAGGTCTACACCTCATTTGTTCTATTTCACTAGTTTCCTCCAAAGATTCTTCCAAGGATTCTTCTAGGACTATGAGGTTATGCTCAATCTGTTTAGTCATAGTCCATGTCTCTAATCCACGCAACGAAACTGGGCGTTTAATGTGTACAGATGTAGCTTGGACTGCCGGGAGAGCAGTTTTTGGAAATTAGAAGTCGAATGAGTCACACCCTCAACTACTGTTTATACATTTATAACATCATCATTAATTAAAATTAAATTAAAAATTAGCTCCAACCAAAAACGAAAAAAATGTGTAGAGATAGCATGCTACTTCTATAAAAAGTTTTTTTTTAGTATCGTGTTGTAATACATTTTTCGTTATTCGGATTACAGAGAGAGGTAACTAGGCGAAGCGGCACCCCGTCTTTGACAGATTCCTCCAACATGGAGTTAGCTGTACGATCGTTTTAACTTGCAAATATTTAGCACCGGATATTTTAGCTCTCAGGAGAAGATTACAAATTACCGATTTTACCACTTAATTTACAATTAACACCTTCAGCCACTCAGGCTGTAAAATGTCGAATACTGTAGAGCTTTTCTACCACAGTGTAGCTGATAAAGAGGCGATTATTCTTAAATTAATAATGGAATAAAACGATTTCTAGTATGCCTCCATAACCTTCCTTCATCGCATAAAAGATTTTTTTTGCAATTTTAGTGAATTGTGTTTTTTTTGCATTTTAGTGTCAGTCGCTCGTTCGTTATTGATTCTATTAAATGTTTATTTTCCCGAAGGAAAGTCGTTACTATAATTGACTGGTTTGAATAAAGATTAAAAAGAAAAATTATACAAATCTTGTTGAATTAATATTGATAACAAATTAATATTGATAATTTGTTAACAGTTTTTTAATTTATTTCTTGGCGAACCTTCGTAATTAATCTGTAGAACGACCCTCCTTCCTGCCCTAGCTGAAAGATATAAGGGCATTAAGCCCAAAAAAACAAGTTTAAATATCATTATCTTTGACCGAGTATGGCACCCAGGTCTGCTTTATAAACTTCGCCAATTCCTTCCTTCTACATATTTCCTCATCCTCCGATAGTGTCTTTCTGATAGAGTATTTAAAATCAACCATAATTCTACATACTCACCCACCTTTCCTCAGACTGCTGGTATTCCTCAAGGTATACTACCTCCTCGGTCCCATCCTTTATACCGTGTATACAGCTGATATCCCAACTCATCCTAATACTATCCTCACAACCTATGCTGATGACGCAAGCGTGTTATCAGTCAATGATGATCCATTTGCTGCATTCCAGACACTCCAGTCACATATCATTTCCCTTGAAGAATGGTGTCATAACTGGAGAGTTAAGATAAATTCCAGCAAATAACCTTTACCCTACGTCGAAAACCTACCTCATCCTGTCCTCCTGTATCCTTTAATGGAGTACCATTAAATAATGTAGAACAGATAACATACCTTGGATTTTATCTGGATAAGGGACTTACCTGGAACCCTCATACAATATTGAAAAGACAAGAAGCTTCACGTCGATTTCGACTACTACAACATCTACTTGACAAACGTTAAAATCTCCCGATTCACTACTAAAAACTTATCTATATGAAGATTATCAGACCTATTTGGACTTACGGTATAGAGTTATGGGGATCTACCAAACCATCGAATTCTTCCCGCATCCAATCACTCCAATCAAAAATCCTTCTAAAAATCCTAGATGCTCCTTACTTTGTCACAAATGAATTGATCCACAATGACCTTAATATCCCATATGTTGCTGATTTGGCACGAACCAGATACCTTTCCTTTCATAATAAACTCACTGCTCATCCAAATCCACTTGTTGCACAACTTGCTTCCCATTCCATTCCTGCAATCCTCCGAGGCGTCTGAAAAGAAGATGGCCTCGTGATCTTCTTTTGTAAATATTTCATTAGTACTACCAATGGGTATTTACAAGTTTATTCATGTCATTATTTCATATTTACTAGATGTGTTTTTTCTAATACGCTGTGAATTTCTATTAATAAAATTAAAATATAATATATATATATATATATATATATATATATCATTATCTAATAAATTTTGGAACTAGAACGATTCTATTGGTTTTTTTGCTGAAGAATTTAGCTTACAGAAATGTACGATGACTGAATAGCCGTAATTCATCCCAATCTTTCTTTTAGTTTTGGAGTTTATTATAATTATATCCCTGGTCGTCGTGAAGGTGAAGTGAACAGGTCAAAATTGTGCACATTTTTGATCGTTTTACAAAATCCTTTATGGCGCTAAAAAAGGAAAAGCCTTATTGAGAAGCAAAACTTTACCAATTCCTCACAAAGCATGTATAAAAACCCTGTTTTGAATGTTAATTAATAGTTTACTGGTTTTAAAGTGATTTTATCACATCTACTTTTTCACGACAACCACCGATTTAGACAACTATGTTTTTTAGCCTTAATGAATCCTCTCCCTCTGAAAAATCTTACATGGTGTTAGAAATCGAACCGATTTCTTCATATTCTATTGTCGATGACATATCGCAGATAACTACAAAAACAATAATACCGTTATATTTACTGATTATTATTGATTTGCATACTTGATGATCTGCAGATGACTAGAAACTGCTTGTCGTTTCGGACGACTGCAACAGTTACTAGACAAGCTTCCAATGTAAATGACAGTTAGAATTGGACCTATTAGAAAGTACGGAGTTGAGCTTTGGGGCTCCACTAAGCTTACAAATTCTTCTTGTATCCAACCCTTACTGCCCAAAATCCTCAATACTTTTTATCATGTCACAATCAAACTTATCTGTAAAGATCTTAATGTTCTATATGTTGGCTCAAACTAGATACCTTTCCTTTCAAAATACACTCCACACCCACTCGAATCCACTAGTCTCCCAACTTGCCTCACATTCGATTCCTGATAATCCTTCTCGGTGTCTGAAAACAAGGTGGCCAAGAGACTTTCTAATGTAGAACTTTTATTGATTGATAGCTACTATTGAGTAGTTTAGTCATGTTATTGTAATTATTTTCCTCAAATTTACTTGTATATAATGTAATTTAATGAAAAAAATATTTATATGATTAATATTATAAACGAAACTGTGAAAAGAGAACCCGAGAATTTTTTCGCCCTTTTCTCACTTTCTCCTCTTACTCCAATTTCCGCTGTTTATCGGCCGCCCCCATAAACAGTGAATTGAAAGAGGAATAGTCACCGTTCGGTAAGGCAGGTAGTAAATTCTAATGAGGTTACCTGGGCTAGATACAGGTGGCAGAACCTACCTGAGGTCGGGCTGTATCAGGTATCTTTACGTTTATGCTCGGATCTGCTTCTTTTATGTTCTCTTCTCTTTTTTTTTCCTCGTCTCCATCGGAACGGTAGAGGTTATTGAATCTGTTTGCCGAAGATAGAACACGTCCGGATAATCCGAACAGATGCTTGGTCGATGTGAATAGTTCTGTAGAATCAGGACTTCCTCTGTGTAGCGAGGAATCTTATCTCTTGGCCAATCCCTCCAGCAAACACTTTCTTATTGACGTCATTTTTAAAAATTTGTTCTTTCATTCTTCCGTCAATGATCGATTTATATATTGTTGTGATCTTTAGTATTGTGAATATAACAACTTGAACCTTGATTTTTGCTTACAAATTTTAACATTCACATTTTACTTTAACATTCACCGTCCTTAGCTGGCCTATACTAAGCAAAAAGAACACATATACCGTACCTTTACTGAATCTCTTGCCATCTTTTCTTTTCAGACCATTTACCTATTTAGTTGAGGCATGATAGTTTAGATGAATGAAGACAGTTTTGAATTAATAAACTATTTGTCAGTTCTATTTGGTATTTTGTTTATTACAATACTATTTTCGAACTAAACTTTCATCAAATGATGAAGTTCGAAGAACAAAGTATTAGGTGATGGGATAAAAACAGGGGAGAATAGTCAGATCCTAGATATAAAATAGTGATTCTATAGCTTTTCTCAATGAGTAGTTTTTCTATTTGTCTATAAAAACAAATTTTAAATAGAACTTAAAGCTTTGGGGCTCCACTAAACCTTTCAATTCTTCTCGTATCTAATCCTTTCAAAATTATTTTTGTTGATCTGAAAGTCTATGTTTTACATTCGGAACTATTATATTATCTAAGCAAAATATTAGTAAAAGTGACAAATAATTCCTCAATATTGATTATATTTTTCTATTCCATCAGGAAGTTGAAAAATAGATAAGTTAAATTTTTTCTTGTAAGTTTTATCTTCGATCATCCCTTTTTTTTATTATTTTTTTTTATTAATAACTACTCACATACATTGTTTAATTATTCTGTATTATTTTCTTTGATGTTGAAATATATGCTACCACTGTGTTAATGTTCCGAGTTGATATTAATTGAATTTTTTTTAACTGACTGCACAAACGATATAAATTTTTCCTTTACGTCTTGTGACCCTCACAATGCCTAAATATGCTTTATTGTTTTAGCAGTATTTAAAAAATTGTTAAGACCTTGTAAAAAGCTAAGCAGTATTTATCTTAGCCACTTTCCCTACAAACAAGCCAGTAATTTCCATTACTGGAACGGAGCACATTAGATAAAGTCGTTAGATTTCCTTGAAGGAGTCATGTTTCGTGTTGATCACAAATTTTATTAAATCTCTAGTGTTCTATTACAAGGATTATTTTCTTTGAATTTGTTTTTGATTTGCATGTTGATTCCTTTTTGATACTATCATGCGACCTCTGCTGAAAAAAAATATTCAATAACGGTTAAAGAATATTTTTTTATTCTCAAACTTAGTTATTTAAACCTGGAGTTCTGAAGTATCCTGGAGAGCTAATTACTTCCACATTAGTTCACCAAAATGAGCTAGTGACTTGGTATTTTTGGCAGTTTCCGAACTTCAGCGCTGTTATTTGGCAATGCATTTGGGATACACCAGTGCCTTGGTGTACCATTCGTGTTATGTTGTCGTAATCCCATTATTTATAAATTAAAAGGTGCTGCATTTTATCAGCTGTTTGTGAAAACTGTTGGAGTAGAGATTCCAGAAATTATTGAATTCTACAACTCAACTCAAAGTTTCGGTTGGCGATATGATTGGAAATGGATTTTTCATTTCGACTTTTCTATATCCATTTTTCCCGTCTGATCCAAATCTATTGATTTTAGTCTCGTCAAAACATATGATATTTGACCAATCATTTTCAGTATAGTAGGCATATTTTTTGGCGAATTATAACCTTTATGCCTGTCTGTTAGCAATGGCTTTTTAACTTTTTCCCTTCCTCCAAACCAGCTTGTCACAAGACACAGCGCACTCCTTGAACGCTGATGTTGATATTATCAAACCGCCTAGGCTTCCGTTGTATTTGAACGGCATTATCAACTTCGCTTGACCGTATTGAACGATTAATACCGCGTTTTACAGTATTTAAGAGTAAAGGCTTACGACCTGCTTTATGGTTTTCAATCCCTTTCAAATGGGTTGCATTCATTTTCCGAATGTTACAGTCCCTACTGAGCATCCGTATTTGATACTTAAGAACGTGAGAAACTCCATTTCAAAGCTGATTTGTAAATGATTTCTGATTTTTTTTTTTTTTTTTTTTTTTTTTTTTTTTTTTTTTTTTTTTTTTTTTTTTTTTGTTTTGTTGTTTTACTGTAGGAAAAAAACAAAACAAACCCATGTTGAACCATTTAAATGGTCCGAATTGACAATCTTCTCTCCACTCTCTGGTGATGCAAGTCTTAAAAATTGAAACACTGCCATCAGAACCATTGACTACCGAGATATTTTTTACATGTGATCGAAAAAGTACCACACACAATGTATAAAGTGCAGAAACTGCCAAAAGTTCATTTGTTCGGATCATCTTCTAAAAATAAGTTGTGCAATGCAGAAAATAATAATTTTTCCTTTTTATATATGTTAGCATATGCTGATACTTTATACTTATGTACTTTAAATACAAATATATTCTCATAACTATCAATTACCATATCGTTGGGGTACACCAGTATTGCAGTTTACCTTTTCTAGCATAGTAAAGATGATTCCTAAGCCCAAAAAACCACCTGAACTCCCATCCTCATATCGTCCAATATCACTTTTGCCTATTATGGGCAAAATCCTTGAAAAACTCATCCTGAAACGCCTGTATCCTATCCTAGATTCCAATCATATCATCCCAGACCACCAATTTGGTTTTCGAACGTCACACTCCACTATCCACCAATGTCATCGCGTGGTGGATGTGGCCTCCTTAGCGTTAGAGCGCGGAATGTACTGCACGGGAGCCTTTCTCGACGTAGAACAAGCTTTTGATCGAGTCTGGCACCCAGGACTGCTTTACAAGCTCCGCAAATTCCTTCCCTCAACATACTTCCTTATTATCCGTTCCTATCTTAGTGATAGAACGTTTAAAAAATAAAATAAATAAAATAAAAAAAGTTCTTTATTTATTCTGGGACCTTAAGTCCCTTAAGAATAAAAAATAATGTACAATCATGGGGCCTACAGAGCCTGAAGATGGTTATGAAATATTATTAAATATAATAAAATAGTAATTAATAATGATAACAAATAATGATTAAACTTAGGAATATAGACAAAAACAAAAACAGAAAATATTTTGATTCATTGTGTGAATCATTTGTGTAGAAACAATAAACATTTCTTGTACATAAACTTTTATATTTTATAAGACTTTTAAGTGGCTAATGACAGTTTTCATGGATCTGGATGGACAGTAGGTGGTTAAATAAATGATATTTGAAAGTGGAAAGGGTGTTTGAGTGGCGAATGGTGTAAGGGATGGAGTTCCATAGGGATGAGGATCGGATTAGGAATGATCTGTTGAAGGCAGTGGAGCAATGAGCAGGAGTGTACAAATCTGATGGGCGGGAACGGGTTTGGCGGGTAAGAACAGAGGATTTGAGCTGAAGGAGTTGAGCAATGTAAAGAGGGCGTTGGGATTTCACTGTTTGGTAGAGAAAGGAAGCCAAAAAATACTGGCGACGGTAGGAAGGAAAGAGCCACTTTAACTCCGCGTAAAATTGTGAAACATGGGCATTCCTGGGGATCCCGAAAATAAAACGAATACAGCAGTTAAACAGTCTTTTGAGTCTGGCCTCGAGATCACCAGAAACGCCCCCATACACAGCACAGCAATAGTCGAAGTGGGGGAAGATAAGGGAAGTAACAAGTAATTTGCGGGTTTCGAAAGGAAGGAGATGGCGAACGTAATTGAGACGTTTTAGGATTGGGATGGTGCGACGGGAAATTTCGGATACATGGTTTTTCCAGGATAGGTTTTGATCGAAGATGACTCCGAGATTTTTGACTGAGGGGTAGAATTTGATAGGATCACTGCTCAGGAAAATGGTGGGAATAGGAGGCATGGTTTTCAGGAGGTAACTCGAACCTATTACAAGCGCTTTGGTCTTTTCAGTATTTAAATTCAACTTGTTCGTCACTGCCCAGTTATAGATTCGGTCCAAGTCTTCCTGAATTTTCCTAGTAGCTTGCAGTAGGTCAGAATTGGGAAAGGATAAATAGATTTGAGATCGTCTGCGTAAAGGTGATATCGGCAGTGATGGATGGAAAGGGGAAGGTCATTAATGTAAACAGAAAAGAGTGTGGGTGAAAGTGAAGAGCCCTGAGGAACACCACAGGATAGAGGCAGGGTCTTGGACGGGGGTTTATTTGGAATGACTACATACTGTGATCGGTCGGAAAGGAAGGATTTAAACCAAAGTAAGGCAGATTTGGACAAGAAGAGGTTTCGGAGTTTGGATAGAAGGATGTTGTGGTCAACATTATCGAAAGCTTTTGAAAAATCCAAAAGGATAAGGATGGTAATCTTTTGGCTATCGATTGCGGAGTGTATATCTTGAGATATTTTCAGGAGGGCGGATTGGGTGGAGTATCCGGGACGGAAACCGGATTGATATGGGCTAAGGAGGGAGCGCTCTTCTAGGAAATCTGAAAGTTGGGACTGAACGATCCGTTCCAGTGGTTTGGATAGGTTGGAGAGGAGAGAAATCGGACGGAAGTCTCTAGGGGAGGCGGGATTGGGAATTTTGTTCAAGGGGCGGACTAGTGCTGCTTTCCAAGAGGAAGGAAATATCGAGTTTTGAAGGGAAAGGTTGTAAATATGGTGAAGGATAGGAATAAGTGCGGGAAGGCACGATTTGATGAGTTTAAAAGGAATATTATCGGGTCCATAATCATTTGTGCGGGATTTTTTAATGACCGAGAGTATGTCGTCATTGGAAACATGGGAAAAGAAGAAATTGGTTGGATCAAAGCTAGGGTACGTTATTTCCGCTTCGAACGGAGGGTTTGGAGCTAATGAAATGAAATACTGATTTAGTTCATCGGGCGAAACAGGAAAGGAGTTGCAGTTGGGGTCAGGAAAGGTTAGTTTTCTAAGGATTTTCCACTTGGATTTAGAATCGGGAGCGGTAGAAAGGGCATTATGCGTGTATTTGGATTTAGAGTATCGGATAGCGGATTGGGTTTGGTTACGTAAAATTTTGAAGGTGGTGAACCATCAATTTTCTTACTCTTCCCTCTTTACCCAATCTGCCGGTGTTCCTCAAGGTAGTATTCTTGGTCCCATTCTCTACACGGTCTATACAGCTGACATCCCAACTCATCCTACCACTGTCCTCACCACTTACGCTGATGACACATGTGTATTATCAGTAAACAATGATCCCTTCATTGCCTCCCAAACACTCCAATCCCATATCCTAAACATTCAAGAATGGTGTCAAAAATGGAGAATCAAAATAAATCCGAACAAATCTCACCAAATAACCTTTACCCTTCGTCGTAAACCTACGACCTCCTGTCCTACAGTATCCTTTAATGATATTCCACTAATCCCAGTTGAACAGATCCGCTACCTAGGACTCCACTTGGACAAACGTCTTACTTGGAATCCACATACAAGACTAAAACGACAAGAAACAGCTCGTCGTTACAGACTGCTTCAACATTTACTGGACAAACGTTCAAAACTCCCAATTAATTACAAAAGACTCATTTACATGACCGTGATTAGACCAATATGGACTTACGGAGTTGAGCTTTGGGGCTCTACTAAACCATCCAATTCATCCCGTATCCAATCCTTACAATCCAAAATCCTTCGAAAAATCCTCAATGCTCCTTATTTTGTCACCAATAAACTTATCCATAAAGATCTTAATGTTCCATATGTTGCTGATTTAGCCCAACACAGATACCAATCCTTTCATAGTAAGCTCCATAACCACTCAAATCCACTAGTTTCTCAACTTTCTTCCCTCTCGATTCCCGATAATCCTCCGAGGCGTCTGAAAAGAAGATGGCCTAGAGATCTTCTTGTGTAGATTTTTATTAAAGTGCTACTAATGAATAATTACTTTCAAGTTTTACCATGTTATTGTAAGCGTTTTTAACACATTTACTTAATGTATTTTTGTACAGTTGTAAATTTCAATAAATTGTAAATAAAAAAATAAAAAAAAAAAAAACCTTTTCTAGCATATTTTTAAGTAAACCTCTACAAACTTTAAGGGGCATTATTTTAAAAATAAAATTGTTTTTTTTAAATTAATGCTTTATTTATTCCCACTGGAATGAATCAAGTCTATGAAACTGTGAATTTATTTTAATTTGTATAACGTCCGTTTCTCCTGGTTCAGCTGTAATATACAGCATTACCGTCTTATAATCTCTCTTCATTAACTTCAATTTACCAGTCGACTTAGCGCGATAGGTGTGGGCATTCAAGTGTAAGTCCACCATCCCAGCTGGAAGTGGTCGGCGACAGATGGTCATGCTTCTGGAGCGTCTTCTAGAACGACTAGGATTTTTGGAAGTCTTAGAAAAAGTGAATTATGATTTAGACGCTCAAATTCACGGACAGCTGCCATAGCAGTAAAATAAATTTTAAAAACATACAAATGAAATTACTTAACATATTTTTAAGTTCTTAAAAAAAAAAAAATAATAATAATAATATCAGATTACTATTCTATAAAACTAATTCAGTAGCACTTGACATACGCATGATGGCTTAGAAGGATCAATACAATTAGGATTGATAAATGAATTTCTACTTTTATCCGAATTATTTTATTATAAAACTAGTTTCGAATGCTAAACAATCATCTTCAGTTCTAAAACATAAAAAAATATTAACAAATCAGTACTATGTTACATGGATTATATATACTAAAGTTTTCAAAAATGTAAAGCAAGAAATCAAACGTACTCACCTGAGGAGATCTAACAGATATCTGAAATATATCCATCATTGCAAGGGGAAGGGGGCAGGTAGGTTAAAGTTTTGGGGTATGGGATTTCCCCTGTGACTCATTGGATTTTTCCGTACTTATTGGAAACAAATTTTTTTTTTTTTTTATACACATCAATTTATTGAAATTTACAACTAAACAAATATGTACATCAAGTAAATGAGCTGATGACGATTACAATGACATGTAAAAACTTGAAAAGAACTACTCATCAGTAGCACTTCAATAAAACTCTACACTAGAAGATCTCTAGGCCATCTTCTTTTCAGACGCCTCGGAGGATTATCGGGAATGGAGTGGGAAGCAAGTTGAGAAACTAATTGATTTGAGGGTTATGGAGCTTACTATGAAAGGATAGGCATCTGGTTTGGGCTAAATCAGCAACATTAAGATTTTTATGGATAAGTTTATGTGTGACAAAATAAGGTGCATTGAGGATTTTTCGAATTTCGGATTGTGAGGATTGGATACGAGATGAATCGGATGGTTTAGTGGAGCCCAAAATGTTCAACTCCGTACGTCCAGATAGTTCTAATCACAGTCATGTATATTAGTCTTTTGTAATTAATTGGGAGCTTTGAACGTTTGTCTAATAAATGTTGAAGTAATCTGTAACGACGGGCAGTCTGGTCATTTAAACAAAAATCTTGAATGGTTTTAAACGATTTTATTATTTTCTAATGATTCATAAATTTAGAAAATAGCCTGAAATTAAATATTTATGAATCATTAGAAATAATAAAATCGTTTAAAACCGGTAAAGATTTTTGTTTAAATGGCCAGATAAACATTTCCAATAGCCCATTTTAAATTCGTTTCTAATAGGAACGGAAAAATTCAATTAGTCATACTTAAATTTTATCAACAAAAATAGCTACTTTTTCTTGAGTAACGTTTTTTCCAGAGAAAAAAATGTAACGTTTTGAAGCGCTCTTGATCTGTTGGTGCTGTTAAACTCCCTTATCAGATATTTAACGACGAATAATTTTTTATAATATCATTTGACGCTATAACACACCGATAGGAACTATATTGGTTTGAATGAAAAATGTCATGTTTTCTTACATTTTATGGGTCTTTTTTTTACACATTCTAGCTCTGTTGATCGAAAATTTGCCAAAAATTTCGATATCAGAATATTTTAACATTTGTCACAAGGACCTACCGTATAGGAGCTATATTGGTTAGGATGAAAAATGTCGCGTTTAAAACCCCTACTTTCTGTCAACTTTATTTATTTCGAATAATGATGATCGTAAATTTATTTTTATTATTAATTTAAGTAATTTGATCATTTTAGTCCTAGAATGTAAATTGGGGGAAGCAGTTGATTATAGGTGTACATATTGTTTTCCAGTCAGAGGGAAATTGAGTTTTAGTTCCTAATTAGTTACTGATAATGGCAATAGTAACTAAATAATTTAGCGATATCTTTCGGTAGTCATATGAATTTTTTCTAATCCAACAAGAAACATTTTGTACTGTATAAGAAAACGTTTTGTACGCTTTTAGTATAATGTATTCAGTTTTATTTTTACATATTTTGATAATCGATAGTTTACATTGTCGGTGTCTTGAGGTATAAAAGTTAATAGCTTTAGTGGACTTGTTGTGTTCAGGTTTCTTTACATGTTGTAGTCATCTTCTCTATTCTACATTTTGAATAAATTATTGTCTTGTAACAATAGATGCCTACCTACTTAATATAATGACGGTAGAAACTTTCTCAGGAGCCGGCCTAGACACCTGCCCGCTGGTAAGAGCTCTTTGCCCTGGAGAGGATCCACTATTGATATTGTTGTATCAATATTCAAGGCTCCTTGGATATTAATGCAAGTTGAAGCAGCCCTCGAATTGATAGATTTCCAGTAAGATATTATTGATCAACATCGAATTCGTTACTAACTCGACGGCAAATTATAACTGTCAATAACTAAGCGGAGACCTAACTATCGCGAAACAACTATCGATGAAAGGGTCAAGTACCCATTTTTTAAACTTCAAGTTGACACATCTATAATTCCTCGAAACATTGTTTATTCATTTATCTCTCGAATATTCAAACGGGTTTAATGAGGTCTGTGAATAGTTAAGTATCCTGTCGTTAATTAATATGATGCTTATAAAATTACCGTCCCTTAAATTAGTTGGTTTCTTGTATCTCCTCTTGTCTAAAGCTTCTTAATCAGAGGAACTTTAGACAAGAATAGTATGTTTTTTCTAGTATATAAAATCTTTTTTTTTTTTATCTATTTATTGATATTTCCTGCATATATTATATACAAGTCAATTCAAGGAAAATTTTTACAATTACACGTCAATAACATGTAAAGAACTGCTCACTAGTGGGTCTTCAATAGTTCTACATTACACTACAAGTGTAAAGCTAGTTGGGGGACTAGTGGATTCGATTGGGTATGGAGTTTACTATGAAAGGATAGGTATCTGGTTCGGGCCTAATCAGCATTAATATCTTCATGGATAAGTTTGGATTGTAAGGATCGGATACGAGAAGAATTGGAAGGTTTAGTGGAGCCCCAAAGCTCAACTCCGTATGTCCAAATGGGTCTAAATATTGCTATATACTGTCTTTTTTAATTTATAGGGGTCTTTGAACACTTTTATAGTAAATGTTGGAATAATCGGAGATGAGTATTTTTTTGTCTGTTAAGTCTGATACGGCAATATGTAGTATTGACATAATACAGTTCAAATTACTTTTTTACTGGCTAAGTAATAAAATGATAAAACAAACAAATATTCATTAAAATAAAGATAACAAAAAATTAAATTAAAAAACAACAAAAAACACATTACACGTTTTTTAAATCATATATAAGTTTCGATTGAGGATTCTTGAATTTAAGTGAAAATCAGGACTCCAGGAGATCCTAGGTCTTATCTTAAGTTGATTAAATATGTATACTTCTCTAAACCATCCAATTCTTCTGAATTACTTATTACTTCTGGTTTACTTATTTATTTCAACAATAATTCTTGTTTTTTTAATTCGTCTGGTTTGCTTTTTTAACTTTCATATGGATTATTTTCTGTAATAGCTATTATTTTAAACAAATGTTTCGGTACCCGTATTGGTATCGAGAATTCAAGAATTTTGGTACCGACACAATACTGGTTTATAGTAATCGTACAAAATTATTATAGAAACATTATTAATCTATAAATACTCAATATTATTTAATATTTAATGCCGTATATATCCTTTTACTTATAGTTTGCTAAATACAATTATTTGGGCAAGAATGATCCAATATTCTTCTTTGGTAGTCCGTACCCTTGTCTTCACGAAGATGAGCCCCTCGAGGTCAATATCTTCGCCGCCGCGGGAGACTTAAACGCTCCACTACTTGGGATGCGGCCACATCAGACTGTCAGCCATCAGTTTGATGCATTCCCTGCACCCCACGGTAATGAGACCATCAATCCAAGGATCCACCGAACCTGGGCGGAGCTAGCAGGTAGTGGGGGGTAGGGAACGGCAGGTACGCCAGTCCAGTGCCCGCCGCCGTAGAGTGAACTTCAGTAGTCAGTGCCTAAGTGTTGTAATCAGTACATTAATGTACTCAAGTGTGTGAAGAGTGTCGTGACATGTGTACTATCTTATAGGATCATTGATGGTGTCTGTGGTGAAGCCGGCCCCATGTTTCCCTTTTGGATCGTATTTGTCATCGTCACCAGTCCGTCATCGGCTGAAGATGGTGAGTACACTTTAAAAAAATAAAAATATTGTTCCCAAATTTCTCAAATAAAATTCCGGTTTTTAAAATTGAGTGACATGTGCTTCGCCGCTGGCGGCAACCTGTTGATCGAAGCAGACGCTCCCGCGCGCACTCCTGTCTTCTAATCAAACGACACCGTCTTCAACTTAAAACTATAAATAAAACTTACAATTTTATTTTATTTATTCTAAAAACACCAATACCACTGCCATAGTCTGGATAGACTTTAAATTAATGGATAATTTATTTATTTTTTATCTCAAAAATAAAAACTATTCATGAATTAGAATATGGTGTTTATAAATAAATTGTTTATTTGGTTATTATTGACTGCTATAGTTCAAATAGCATTATTCGATTAGAAAGGTATAAGTTATCAGCTTCTATCAGTACTTAATGTCAAGGGAATCTTGTGTTTTCCATAGTAAATAAATCATGTTTAATGGATAAATTTCTGTTTATAACAATCGTGAATGTTATTTTCCATATATTTAAATTTCTTACATTCATTCAAGAAATTCTTCTTAATTATCAATTTAATTTAAAAGTAAATATTTCAATTTTCTACTACTGAATACGGAATTGTGTTATTGAATATTAACGATGTTTCTGAAGATTGATTCGCACTGCACGACCAAAGATTTTAACGGTCGTATATTTCTCGGCACACGCCTGCTTAAAACTTTAACACATATATACTTTTAAAATTAACCGTAAACATAACCTTTCAATTTCATATTTAAATCAAATACAAGAAACGTCTGTTTTCTTTTTCTTATACATAGTTAAAAGACTGTTTTTCTAATGTGTTTTAAGAAAGTTACAATCGATTTTATGACTATTTATTAAATTTTGTCTATTTATATTAATTCATGATAAAGATAAAAAAAAAAAAAATAAATAAAGTACACTTAGAATTCGATTAACTGTCGTGTTCGGGATAGGCTCTGATAACCAAATTTTTGGTTAATCTAAAACTAAAAGAAAAATTTAGATAATACATAGAACTGTTTTATGATTAAAAGATTATAATAATTATTACGCTTGTTAATGAAACGTTTTATGGCGCGAAAAAAGTCGCTTATTTTATTTTGTTTAAGTTTTCTAAAAACGATCAAATCGAACGATGTCGCATCAGTTCTTCCTTCCGAATATTGAAATCACCTTCCCAAATCTGCTTACGCTTTTTCATTTGAAATTGTTAATGACGATTAGTTGGTTAGAAGACCGTCCGTCCTTTTCTTAGTAATGCTCAAAAAAAAAAAAAAAATTGCCTAATGTCTTGTTCGGTAATAGAATATTTTGAGGAAAAAAAAATTATAATGCATATTAAAAATTAAATTAAAAAAAAAACAGGCTCTGTTGATAGGAACGCGTTCAATCGAGTTCCAAGTGTATGGTTTTGCTCGCCCTTATTCAATGAATTATTAATAGATAATTATTATTATTTTTAATTTCGTAAATATCTCTGTCGATTTTCATTATAAAATATATTTTTTTTAATATTGGCTTTTCCAAGAATTCTTGAACCTGACGCAGTCTTCCCAGAAGCGTTCTTATCCTTCTTCTAATATCTTAATTACTTAGTTACTACGGGATAATCAACCCTTGTAGACGAGATAAACATAGCCGAAGTGAAGATGTAGATAGATATATATGATAGAAGAACCGCTCCAGTTGTGTATGTAAGGGTAGCTGGGTGTGGAGGGGGTAATGGGTCTTCGAAGCCGGTTCTGTCAGCGGTAGCAATGAACCACATCCTCAACTCCTTTCTTTTGTATGTTCCTCTACGGTGGAAATAGTATCGAAAAATAGAGGAATGTGGAAAACTATATTTTAATTTTCTGAATTCTGTCCCTAAACGTAGTCGAAATAAATGTTTTGTGCCCGCATAAATTGGTGCTCTTAAAATTCATCGGTATTCAGTCAATTATAGCAGACATGAAAAATTCTTTATTAAAGTTGACTTATTTCTGCAATTCTATTTTCAAACAAAATCTGCCCGCTATATTAATTTTTTATTCGTCAAATGCTGAATACAATATAAGATAATTTAAAAAAAAATATTAAAACGTTTTAATTGTCCGGAAAATTCCTTGATCTGTACATACTTATATGAAAACAAAAATAGTATTTTTTTTAATAATTACATTTAAAAAAATTTAAATTTACTAAATGGACACTTTAAGAAATTTCGTTACATTTTAAAAAACGTATAAAGTTAAATATTTTGACGCGTTCTAACTCTGCTGGTGTAGCTCGGATCGAATATTTGTCGTATGTTTTCTGATCAAAAATTTAATGGAGAATAATTTTTGTTATATAACATTTTTCGCTCGGACCTACTGTTTCGGAGATATATTGGTTTTAGTAAAATAATGTTTTGCCCATCTTTGCTTACTGTCTTCTTACTTGAAGCAGTGGATTATAAACGTATCCGTGATTTATTCTTCTTTCCAGTAGGGGAGAAATTAATTTTTTTTTAATGCAGTATTTTTCTTAACGATTTGATAATACAGTTTTATAAAGGATCAATGCAGTCAAATCATATTATCAGCCAACAAAATAAAATAAATAATTAAAAAACGATGTTAAAGAAGGATCAATACAATTAGGATTGATGAATTATTTGTATTAGCCATTTCTAGTGGATTGGACGATTTTATTATAACATTTAATTGTAGACTATGTTCTATGTTTATTTAATGGATCGTGAAGCAGTGATTCGGCGCCTTATTATTGTAATCCCTGATTTACAGATATTCCAGTTTTTTTCGTGTATTTAGCGTCTCTGTCATATTTTAGTTCGTATACTTTTTGAAAGATTTATTGTGTCTTTAGGTTGACGAAAATAAGACAATGGTTAATCTATTTTAAATGCGGGAACTAAACCTAATTTTCTTAATTCCTTTCAGTATTTGGTGGGTATTAGGCCTTAATATTGGATCAAATTGTAATCCTGGAATTGTGTGTTTAGTGTATCCGTGTGATTTTCCAACAGAAGTGCCTAGGAATTCTTCAATCCTTATATATATTATATAAAACTGTTAATTCACTCATAAAATTTAAATCTTTGTTTACGGACCTTTTTTTTTTTAATTTTGGTTGTGACGCTATTGATATTAATGGAAGGATGCGCAAATATATTTTTGAGGAATTTAAAGTAAACGAGACGGATAATGTAAATAAATTGAGATATTATCTTGTCATGTTTCGGAGAGATGAATTATTTCCAGTGAGGTTCCAGAATAATGGGTTCCATGAAACCTTCCATTAGAATTAGACAAGCTTATTTCACAAAGATAGGATTTTCCGTTTACCCTATTTGATTATTAAAAAAAAATAATAAGAAACTTTAATTTAATAATTATTAATTATTATTATTATTAATTTTTGTTTTCTTTTTTAACTTTAAACGTAAAGTCTTTCCCTTTTTTTATCTTTAATTAATATTTATTCCTGATGATAATACTGTGTGGGGCATGTTAACTTATTTTTTTACGTATTTACGAATTATTATCAATATTGTTGTTTCATTTTATTGCACTCAGTACTTTAGGCGGTATAAATAATTATTCATCTGGTTTCAAAACGGTTGATTTTTATTTTTTCTGTAAATAATTTATTCTTCGCTGTTGAATTTTAAAATTTGCTCAATTTATCTTATTTTCATTTTTTTTTTTTTTAAACAAAAACCTATACCACTTACAACCCATGAAGGGTCTCGGGTTCAGTACTTAGGTAGGCTGTACTGTTTCTAAGCCAACGGTTGTGAAAGGAGGTGATTTGGCCAGAATTCACGCTCAACCGCCAGGTTTTTCCCCAATTAAGGGTACCCACTTTTTAAGAGGCTGGGTGGGCCCCAGGAGGGTCTCCCGACCTCGAATTCGATCCACGACCGAAATAACAGAATATAAATTTTCTGCCTTCAGTCGGACTCGAACTCGGGCCCGGGAGCATGGTAGTCAAGCGTTTTTAAACAAAACAAACATTAATTAATATTTTATTTATTTGAAGATTCCATTTTAAATTTAACATTTCTTCACAGAGGTGAAATAAAATCGCCTCATCACGATTGTAATATTCGATAAAACAAGACATTAATTGAATAACTCATTAGATTCTTGAAGATTTTAAATAATAAGGGCAAAGTTTTGGAACGGAAAAAAAAAACTGAAAATTTTTTTTTCAACTTGTTTAAGTATTTCTTTTTTTTTTTCTTTTTTTTAAGTCTGTTGTCTAGTATGTTTCAAAGATACTACTTACGACTTTTACCAAGGGACTTCGGCGTCTTCTGAACTCGTAAATGTAATGCACCTAAGTCGGTTCCGCCCTGTTGTTAACTTTGGCAGGGTCAGACCAGAAACTTCGGGAGGTAAACGATTTATCACTTCAGGGTTAGCACAGGTAGAGACGCGATGGTAGTCTCATGGGATTCAGTCTTATTCCACACATCTAATACATCGAAATACAAGTTTCCTGGGATTTTGTTGTAAATTTCTCTATTTGTTTGTTATGAAGTCCGCGTATGGTTATAAAAAAAGAAAAACTGTTGTAATTAACAATGAAAAATGGCCAAATTCCTCAGTAGTTGTGGCTTTGTTTATTTACGTTTCAACACAATATATGTGTTGTTTCATTAGAATTTTTAAATTGATATATTTTAAAAAAAATTTAATTATAACTTTATTTTGATTTTTTTTTTTTTTATATGCAATGAACATACAAGGGCGATACAAAAAAAAAATCTATAGCATAATAAGTATTTATTCCTTCAACATTTATGAAATCCCGTTAATATTTTCATTATGGTATAAGAGCATATCGTGATTTATTGTGCAGATTTTTTAAAAAGAAATAGCTAAACTAATGGAATTTGTCATCAAAAATTAATTTTCTTACTTCTAAGCACGTTATCCAGAATTTCAATTAACTATAATTGGAATTTCTTAATTAATAAATATAATTATAAATTAAATTGGAACGTAATCATCTTCGCGGAAGTAGGTCTTGAGCATTAAATTAAAAACCTGTGAAGTATTTTAATTTGTAAGCTGTAAAACCTTTTATTGGCCTTAATATATTTTTAAAAAAATAAATGTGTCATCGTTCCGTCTATTTTCATAATTTAAAAACAGTTATTCCTTCTCTAAAAAATTTTTTTTTCTAAGGTAATTTTTTTATATATATTTTTAATTCTTAAAAATTTAATCTATTCTTTAAAAACTTGTACTTGTTTTTATTATTACAAACTACTTCTGATTCCTCCTCCCCCTGTTATTTATTAAAGATTTTTCTTTTACATTTCAAAACAATCATTATTACGTTACAACTTTAACGTTACAAAAAAAAAAAAAATAAATAAAAATCTTGTAAGAGTTAAGATCTTCCGCATGGGATTTAGCTAGGTGCTACATTATTCATTATAGCTTCATTAAATTTATTTGTTGTTTTAATTCATGTTTAAATATTTAATAAAATCTCATTACCCGGAATTTTTATTTAATTTTTATTTATTTGGCCTATGAATATTTATTAAAATTTTTGAAATGTTATAATTTCTTTGAACAAATATATATTTCCCTCACACCTGGATTACTTATTTGTTAAAAAAATAATAAACAATTGACAACTTAGAGAAGCCCTTGACTGTAAATCTGTTTTTAACAGTTAAAAGACACGTTTATCTTTTGATGATATAATGCGATAAATGCATCCGTTTCCTTCGGCTAACTCGGTTATTTGTCACTTTGGCAGATTCATCGGCACTTAAGAATTGTTATTAACTGCGTAGAAACTTATGAATATCACATACATGCTAAAAATTAATTATTAAAAAAATTTTTTTGTCACTTCGTAAAAACTATGACATTCTCAAAAATGAATAGAAATTCCGGAAACTTCCCTAAATGCTGTTTCAGCTAACATTATTTACGACAGCTGACTTGTCCCATGATTGTCAAAACGTAAAACAATAAATCAACAACCAATTTCCAGGCCTCCCGAACCAAAGGAATTCTTCAGGTTCTTAGTTTGGTTTGGGTTGGCCAGGTAGTTTGGCAGGATGGCCAGGTGCCCTAGATTTCGTGGGTCTGTTTGTTTTTTCCCTTTTGTTTGTATTAGTTCTAAGGGCTTCTTGGTAAACCTCTTTCTCGGTTTACAAAGGCTGGATAAGATTTCTGTAGAATATACTGGGAGGTTCAAACGTTTTAAATTTATTAGTTTTTGTTGTAATATTAGAATTGAATAAAAAAATAAATAAAAAAAAATGTAATAGCCATAAACAATATAATTTTCAATTAAAATACTTGTACTATTATTGACGAGGCGCTCCACCAAATCGGCCAGACCCGCAATATACCTACGAGATCGATTCCTACGTTTCACTTCCATTTTTACATTTATCGATAGCTCTTTCCTAAAACCTCACATGTAAACATCCACCTTTTCAGTAACAATTTGGAATGTGTTATTTTGATATTTTGTCTTTATAAATGTGAAATGATGAACAAAAGTTAACAACACAAGCTTCAACATGGAATAGGTGTTTTATATATTTATATTTTGTTATTTCCACTCCATTATGTGAGAATGTTTCAGTTCACATATTTTTTTAATGGATTCTTTATCTTGCAAATTATGTATTGCCCTTCGGTGATATAGATTATATTATTAATTCAATAAAACTCATTGATATAAAAGGAAAGTCAGCAAACTGTATGAGAAGTATTATATATTATTATTTCCATTTCCCTAATGAGAGACAATATAGCAGAAATTAACAACATACCTTACAACGTGGATTTAGTTTAATGTATTTATAATTTCTTATTCCCAATCCCTAATATTTCCAATCCCTTGATATTTTTTATTTCCTCAAAATTATTTTCATATTTCTAACTTTTATATGAGGTGGTATAAATAAGTTAATATTATTAGATATCTCTTAGATCTCCTCAGAACTGAACGTGAATGTTTAGTATTAGAAATTAGTATTCTATTAAAAAAATCCCTATCGAAGTGGCAATTGATAAAAGGTATTCAGGGCGCTTGAATGGGCTGGAGCTCCTCGTCGATAGTGGGATCAAAAGAATTATTTAGTTTATAATGATGAAAATAAGCTACACATTATTATTTTTTAGCTATTTCAACTGAGTGAACAAATCAACATACCTTCTGCATCTACATGAACAAATAAGTTCTTTAACATATTTTTAAATTTAAGAGTGTTCTTTCCACAACTTTTGAATCTATGTTAGCATCATATGACGATACTTTTGTCTTCTGCTATCGTAAGCTGTAATGATGTGATTGCAGCGAACTACCGTTAAACAACTGAAAATTATTCCTAATGAAGGGACAGAAATAATAATCCTGAAAAAAAAATATATATAAAAATAAAAATCAGAAGCAGAAAAAGATAATTCAGTTTTTTGCCTCGTCCTGCGTGTACCTGTTGCTCAGATTGAAGCTACATAAGAACTCGGTAAGCCTTCGGGCCCTGCACGAGTTGAAAAAAACTGGCGTTGATTGTATCCAGTCTTCTATCGCCGCATACTCATGGAATCCCCTTTCGATTTGTACGGGATTACCTATCATATGTGCTATGATAAAAAATCAATTTTTATTTTTGTGTAGTCGCTTTATACGATCATAAGAAATATTTCAAGATTACGGATCATTATTGCTTACATAATATTAATTAATATTATGTAACTTATCAATTTTCCATATTTCTGTTTTGTTTTCAATTTTAAATTTCAACATATTATGAATGATATATATTGCCACTTTCTAAAAGATAAACACTTAAATTTCAATTTTCTTATTACCAAAAATAAAAAAAAAAAAAAAAAAAAAAAAAAAAACCCTCAGTTTCTCACTGACTTCGAAAACCAATAGGTTATAAGTATGTTTCTCTATAATCTACTGGGTTTTTTTTTTCAATTAACATTTTAGAATTAAGATGACCAAATTACATTAAATTAATAATTAAGTTAAATTAATAATCCACGATTATTCGAAATGAACAAAGTTGAAAGAAAATATTGGTTTTTAAAACGAATTTTTTTTCATTTAAATTAATATAGCTCCTATATAGGTCCCAGGGACACCTGTTATATAAAAAATAAAAATAATCTGCATTAAATATCTGTAGAGGAAACTGTCGTCACATGTTCGATGTATTGTTAGAGCTTGTCAAAATTTAACATTTTTGAGTGTGAAAAACAATTTCAACACTTTGCCAAAGAAATGTTATGCCAAAATAATTATCAAATTAATAGTTTTTTTTTTAATGTAACGAAATTACAAAAAGTTTCCAGTTAGTTATTTGAATACTTTTGTGGGAAAAAATGTAGATGTACAGGAATTTTCATCAAAGAGTTTTCCGGGCATATGCATTATTTTAAAACTTGCAAAAGGCATATCCATTTAAAAAAATATTTGACTGAGTTCCAGGTAGACTTTTCGCAATCTGTTTTGTACACATATATGTACCTTCATTCTGGTCATAGGTGTAGTTCATTGTTGAATATTATTAGATTTATGTATTCTTAGGTAAGATAGTGAATATTCGAGTCCGACTGTAATAGTAATAATTTTCTCATCAACAATCTGAAGAATGAAGGAATATTCTTCTTGGTTCCAAACAGTCTAAATGGATACCTGATCCTTCAGTAAGTTGAGACCAGATTTGGGCAAAATTCAGTCATAGCTAAGAAATAATCGAAATTTAATCATAGCTGTCCAACTAATTTCCTTAATTCAATCACCTGATTTAATAATGATTAAATCTTTCAGTCATTTTTTAGTGAACTGATGATTATTTGACTGAAAGATTTAATCATTTGTTGGAAATTAGTTGGAAAATAGCTATGATTAAATTTAGAATATTTTTTAGCTATAGTCGGTTAGTTTTAAGACAGGAATCAAGTACTCCAACTAGAGCAGGAAGGATTATACTACAGGTTGCCATCCTAGAAGAAGGGAAAGTTAAGATTCCTCAGTGAGTTCGCCACGAAATAAGTGTTTACCTATTCAAGTGGGATTTGAACTTGAGATCCTCACACCAACGCGTCATTGTCATGGATACAATGATTTCGTTTTAGCATAAATAAATAAAAAATCTTGTTTCTAGTTTATTTGAACAATAATTAAAATATTGTATAGTTTAATTATGCTCTGTATAAAATCACACATTTATACCAAATTAACAATTATTTATGAGACATTTAAATATTAACAAATTGACTTTAAGTTTAAAAGCCGTATCAAAGCATATATATTCCTGTGATGCCCTCCTAATACCGTGGCGACGTCCGGTCGTCCATGAAGACTCCCCAGATGACCAGATAGGAAGCTGTACCTGCAGACCCCTCAGTTTTTTTGTCGAAGCTGCGGTAGAGGAAGTCCAGCCAGCCTCGGCTCAGTGGCTTCGTTGTCAGTCTGTGGTTTATGTTCGGTTGCCTAGTGAAATAATTTGATCGCTGGGTAGCTCTCATATATAATTCTTTATCCAGATTTACACAGAATGGAAACGTTTTACCGATGCAAGCGAAATATTATCAAGGGATAACTCTTGTCAATATTGACATAAATATTTCTTATTATTTTTGTAATTCTCTTGAAATAATCAATTGATCTTTTAAATGGTGATTTCGTGTTATTTTCTCTTCATAGGTAATGTTTTAAAATTAAATGTTGGTGCTTGTTACAAAACGTTCGGTGAGCCAAGTCTTCTAACTAGGAATGCTTAGAGGTGTTTGTTCAACAGCAGTGGTATTATATTCCTACAACAAACAGATATTAACGCCCCTTCCTCGAGTCTGTTTGTTAGGCAGCTGTTCAAAAAAACAAACACATTCTTTGCATGAAGGTAAACTGTCGAAGCAATACATCCTGGGTGGCCCGAAACTAGCAGCGAGCTAGACTCAAATAAAGCTACCGTTCAAACATTCTTAAATTTCTGCCTATGTTTGTTATGATCTATTTTATCTACTTCCTTGAAGTATTAAGCGTTTTCTGCAACTAACTATTGAATTGAATAAATAATCTTTTGAAAAGATAAACCTCCGAAGGCAAATATAAACGTCTTACGAAGTTTATATTATTATTGAGGATGTAGATAGTTGGGGTATGCAGTCATAGATACACAGCAATTAAAAATAAATACACAGCAATTAAAAGAAAAATTTTCGGGATTCGAATCCGAGTCCCCATTTATAAAGTGCCGGGTTCGACGTTTCGACTTGCATTACAAGTTCAGCGAGAATGGCAATCGGAAACTGAAGTTATTTTTAATTTCTGTGTATCTATGACAGCCTTAACTACCTACATGTTTAATAACTTCTCAGTCAACAAATAACCCATCAGTATTTATATTATTATGTACTTTTATATTATTATTATTTTTTTTTAATACAAAAATCCTTAGTATCATGACTTTTTAATTTTTTTATTATTTGTTAATTTTTTTCATGAGGAAAATAGTCTCGGATACAGTCAGGAGTAAAAAGAAACGCATCTAAATTAAAAAAATATAATGAAGTTGCGGACGTTTCACGCGGCATCACGTGCCATCAATGGTACGTTTTTATAAATAAAAAAATACAGGATGTAGCGAAAAATTGAAATAAATAGGAAAATAATAAGAAAATAATAGAAAATATAACAAGTGTATAATATGTATAATAATAGTGACAACAATATGTATAATGAAAGGAAATGTGAAATTATTTAATTTTTTTTTAAAACTATTTATTGATATTTACAACTGTACATCAATATAAATCAAGTAAATTTGAGGAAATGATTAAAATGACATGTAAATCACTACTCACTAGTAACACTTCAATATAGGTTCTAAACTGGATGGTCTCTTGGCCATCTTCTTTTCAGACGCCTTGGTGGATTATCAGGTATCGAATGTGAAGTTGGGAGACTAATGGATTCGTGTGGGAGTGCAGTTACTATCAAAGGATTGGTGTCTGGTTTGGGCTAAATCAGCAACATATGGAACATTAAGTTCTTTATGGATACGTTTATTTGTGATAAAGTAAGGAGCATTAAGGATTTTTCCAAGAATTTTGGATTGTAAAGATTGGATACGAGAAGAATTGGATGGTTTAGTGGAGCCCCAAAGCTCAGCTCTGTATGTCCATATAGGTTTATTAATTGTCATATAAATGAGTCTCTTGTAATTTAATGGAAGCTTTGAGCGTTTCTCTAGTAAATGTTGGAGTAATCTATAACGACGGGCCGTTTCTTGTCGTTTTAGTCTTGTATGTGGATTCCAAGTGAGACGTTTGTTCAAATGGAGTCCCAGGTAGCGAATCTGTTCAACAGGGATTAGAGGAATATTTATTTCATTTAAAACCTAATTATAACAATTTTGAGATTCTTTCTTATAGAGGTATTAAAAAAGAAGGTTTATTCAACAAATATTTGTAGATATGAATAATTAACAAAGCTAATATAAATAACTACATACTTGATAGTTTTAATTATTTTTATAAAATTCTAATAATAATATAAACTTTAAAACATTTCTTTTACTTTCATATGCTGTAAGTCACTTTAGAATAGTTACATCTACGGTATAGGATTAAATATAAATCAGAGCTTGATTTTCCCTTTCTTTACGACTAAGGATTACGACGAACTCTAGATACATATTTTCATATTTTTGAGTAAATAGATGTATAAATCATAATGATGAGTGTAACAAAAAAAAACTATGATATCGAACTGAGTATTAAAGGAAGGTTCGGGGAGGGCATCCGTGGAAACATTGGTCCTAATGACTCCACAGAAGCAGAAGAAGCTGACCGCAACGCCCGGCCAGACACCCACAGAACGCTGGGGGAATATTTACGATGGTGTAGCCTACCTGGCAAAATCCCCTCGCAAATATACCCTCTGTTTAGCTTATTTGGCAACAGGCCACCTTCAGAGGAGAGAAGGTGTAAAAAGTTGGAACTTTGTATATTCTGGGTGATTTGGAAGTTTATTGTATTTAATGAGGCATTACTGGTTTGATGACAAATTATTTCATTGCTAGAAAAAAAAAAATGTATATTCAATAATCAAAATATGTCAATACCTTAGAATTGGTTCAATTTAAATTAGATCAAAAAGTAAGTTTCGATTCAAACTTCAATTATAACTATACTGCCTCGGGGTCACCTGTGGTGTAGTGGTTAGCATAGCAACCTACTAAACCCAAGATCGCGGGTTCGCAGCCCGGTAGATGACCTTAGGATTTTTTAAAGGGAGTAAAAAATCCTTAGCTATGCCGTCCTTCGGAAGGGACGTAAAATGGGGGTCCCGAGTCTGTGCGATGTCAGGTACTCGTTAAAGATCCCAATCCTAATAATATCTGGATAGGCAAAATTTAGGACTCCCACCGTAGCATCGTCCGATTAGCCATAGCAGCATAAAGTGACGTTAAACGAAACAAACAAACAACTATACTGCCTCAAAACGTCTTCAAACTGTTAAGTAATGATGGATCAATACCATTAGGATTGATAAAATATTTGCTACTTCAATTGATTTTTTTATTTGAAAACTAGTTTCCAATGTTATAGATTCATTAGTTCTAAAAACATTCAGAAAACTTCAAAACATCAGCAATTTGTTACATAGATTAGATATTAAAATATATATATATACAGACTTATTCACATTTATAAAAAAGATCGACTTTAACAAACTAACTAATGACGGGCAGCGAAGGTAGATACTTGTTGGCTAGATGATTTCTTTTGTTTTTCTTCTGTACATTTTGTTATCTCATACCTTTTTTTTTAAATAACTATTGATGCCAAATTTCGCACTTTTATAATCTTACATGTGGTATGTCTATAAGGCATGGAACATATAATAATATAAATGAATTGTCATTACCATATAAGACCATGTGATGTTCCTATCGAGCAACATAATTTTGAAAGCATTTATAGAAACTCAGAAACAATATATTAACTTCCATATGAGGATACTGAAATGGATTAAATTTATTCATTTAAGGATATTAGCTTGATGTTTTTAATATGGCTCAAGTCTTTTAACTTGAGTGTACTTCAGAATGTAAATCTTTGTAATCAATTATTAGTATTATACAATCTATTATTATTGTTAATAAATTAAATTATTATTAAGCTGATTTAACATTGTTGAAATATCTGTTATTTTTTTTTACTCTGAAGACGTTTTAGATCTTTTGCCTTTCACATCTGCATATCTGGGATCTTTGTTTACAAATTCACTGCTTTTAGCTTTGTATCTTTGTTTATTCTTAGTGCTATTGTTTATTCTGCCAATCTTTGTTTACTTCATTAAGTCTCTGCATGATAATAAACCTAATAACGATATCACTCAAAAGTTAGATTATTGTGTTTCTTATAATAGTATTACGGTTCATTGTAAAGTAGAAAAATAATATAAATATTGTTCATCCAAATTTTTCACAAGACTTCAGTTGTCGATTTATTTATGTTTGTCATACATCGTTGAAAATTAATATTTCAATATGGTGTATATAAATACGATTTCATATATTCATATAAAAAGTGAGCAGCGTACGTTTTCGTATTCCTACTACTAACTTCATTCAAACAGGGTTTCCCAACAAAAAATTTTCAAAGACCTCAGAAAAAAAAAACGCCATAATTTCGAGGACCTGTAAATTATAGCGAATTTTCAGGGGTCCTTAAAAATTTTTACTTGTGAAACCCTGTTTTAGTGAACTTATATATACATATTATATTGGTAGATAATCGATGCACCATAATGAACCTATACCTTTTCAGGGCTGATTGGCACCTTGTTAAGTTCGTACCTTTTAATTCAATACTTTTAAGATATCTTAATTCTGCTCTAACAAAGTATAGCAGAACCGTGTAAGTTACCAATTTAATATACATGCTTGCTTTTGGGAAGAAGCGGATAGGTCAAAGTTGTACATTTTTCCTTAGCATAATTTGGATTATTTTCCAAAATCCTGTTAGCACTCTAAAAATACCATTTGCACCAAAATAGATACTTCAGAGCCTTAGTCAGAAGCACATCTTAACTAATTTCTCACAACGTTAGCATTAAACATTCTGCAATAATAAATAGTTAACTCGTTTTAAACATAATTTGGCTTATTCAATCCTTCACGACAACCACTCATATAATAGAGGGTTATCATTTAACAGTATTGGTTCCCACGAAGGAACTTATTGTGTACAAGTATATCACTTATATTCAAACAGAAAAAAAATATTTCCTTTACTAATACAACCCAGAAATGGTTCAGAGATAGTTTTATAAGCATATAAATTATAAGTATAAATGATTAAAAAAGCCATGTAGAAGAAATTTGGCTGAATCACGCTCAATCTACAGGATTTTTCCTAATCAAGGGTACCCACTTTATAGAGGCTGAGAGTGCCCCAGGAGGATCTTCCGGCATCTAAGTCGATCCACGGCTGAAATGACATACTGTAAATTGTCTGCCTTTAAATGGACTCGAACCCGGGGCCGGTAGGATGGTATTGTAGCTACCACGCCTCAATATTTTCTTTACCTATATAAAAATTACCCTTGATGTTTAAGACTTCCTCGGACTGCACATGACCTTTCCCTCAACGGAAGAATGCCTTTAAGTTCTTGGAGGTAGCCGACATTAGCCTCAGAGCACAACAAATGAATCGGCGATATCTTTTTTTTTTTTTTCCTATTTCTCAGTGAAGTCGTTAGTCTGCTTAAAAGAGAAAAAATTTCCTGACCGCATTAGGCCGGAGGACTTGTCTGATATGATTGATTACTCTCATTTTCTGAGGCCGCTGCTACTTGCTGTGAACCTCCGCCATAGAAAATAAAACAGGACAACGACGAAATAATGACGAAGCCCATTGGTTGCTCCGTAAAGGTCGCCCGGGACAAAGTGGAACTCTTGTCCAAGGTTTCGTCCTGAAAAAGAAATCACCTTCTGTTGGAAAGGTCCGGGTAATTTGAGGAGAAACGCCTCGTCCGCCCGTTTATTGTCGCGGTGCCGTTATTAATTTCGTATTATAGCGGCTCCCTGAAGCGGCCTTATTCTTCTTGTAACAATAGTTCAATGTTATATTGAATATTTATTAATTGCGCTTTAAGTTTTATTGTTTAATAAATAGCTCATTGCGGATTTCTGTGAACTTGATACCCTTTCACCGATTGTCATTTTAAATACGTATAGATGCTTTAATAGCACTTCTTTGTTATTTTTTTTTATCCTAGCCCACTATTCTATTGAGGACAGTTATACTTTCTAGTTTTACCTGCATAGATAGGTTTCTAGGAATTTTATATTTAGCTATAATATTCGTCAGGCGTTGAACGTTCAGCTATTAGAACCAGGCCGAATACAAAACTTAGGCAGGGTTTAAAAAGGCTTGCCAGGTATATAGGAGATATTACGATTAGGATTTATTTTATAAAGATTGTTTGCCACTTCGATTGGTATTTTTTATTCGAAGATTAGTTCTGAATGTTAAACATTCATCACTTTGTAACGCAGATTATATATTTATATTAAATTTTAAAGATATAATACAAGAAATCATGTTGAAACTTACCTAAGAAGGCAAAATGGAACGTCTTCTAAAACATATCTGGACTCAAAGTAGATGAATGTTTAGAGACAAAAGGAGGAATTGGGTTGTTAGGTAAATTCATTTTGATTCCTACATTTATGATTTCGTTAAATGGGCATTACTTTAGTTTTTCCCTGTGACTGGTAATTTTTTCTGTCCCTACTAGAAACGAATTTGAAATTAGGACTATAGGAAATATTTATCAAATAATTTAAACAAAAATCTGAATGGATTTTGAACGATTTTATTATTTGTAATTATTCATTAATATTTA
Source organism: Euschistus heros (assembly GCA_003667255.2). Taxonomy (NCBI): domain Eukaryota; kingdom Metazoa; phylum Arthropoda; class Insecta; order Hemiptera; family Pentatomidae; genus Euschistus; species Euschistus heros. Next base: position 381,145 of record RCWM02000385.1, on the reverse strand, counting down.
TTAGAAAATATTTTGAAATTAACTTGTCTTAGATAAAAAATTCCAATCGTAATGAAAAATTATCAATCCTTCTATACTATAACGCGTAACTCAAGTAATACAAGATATTTATTTTGACTAACTGCACATTGACCGACCTTACCCATATATCACTTACCCATTAGTCATGGTTCTAAGCTAGTTGTGTATTGCGATAGAGATTTTAAAATCCACTCTTAAAAATCTATTTTGATCCAAAATCCTTCCAAAAATCCTCAATGCACCCTACTTTGTCACCAATAAACTTATCCATAAAGATCTTAATGTTCCATATGTTGCAGATTTAGCCCAAACCAGATATCAATCCTTTCATAGTAAGCTCCATAACCACTCAAATCTCCTAATTTCTCAACTTGCTTCCCACACCATTCCTGATAATCCTTCGAGGCGTCTGAAAAGAAGATGACCCAGAGACCTTCTAGTGTAGAATTTTTATTGATGTGCTACTGATGAGTAGTTCTATTCAAGTTTTGTCACGTTATTGTAATAGTTAACAGCACATTTACTTGATGTATAAATATTGTACAGTTGTAAATTTCAATAAATTGTTATTAAAAAAAAAAAAAAAAAAATATTCAATCCACATTTTTCTACGAATGATAAAAAAAACTAGTGGTACTCTTGGTATAATGTAAGCATGAATGAATAAATTACCTAAGAGTGAAAATGTAATTATAGTAATAATTTGTATATATTTGTAAGTCTAGTTTTTTTTTTTTTATTAAGATATCAAATTTGAGTGATACTTTTCATATTTTATTTAAAATATCTTTAAAAGAAGTATGCATTATAATTTTTTTAAAAAGCTGATTTAATTTATTTATAACGAATTTAGAGGTGGAACAACACCTTAAAGTTTTCGAAAATTAAGTACTGCATAGAATATTTGTCCCAAAAAAGGATGCAGAAAACGGAGAATTTAGAAAGCTTCGCAATGCAGAAATGCTCGAATTATATCCGGTTAATATAGTTCAGGCAATAGCAGTGCGACGATTAAAATGGCCATGTAAAGTCGTTGGGTTTAGTAATGATCGAATTCCGAAAAAAGTGTCAGTTTTGAGCCGTCGGGTAAACGACCGAGGGGTAGACCAAGACGTAGATGGGAGGACTGCGTCGAGGCCGACTTGGGGTTTTGGGTGAGTAGGGTGGAGGAAGGTGTGTGGTCAACGGATGGTGGTGTCGGCATCGGACCTTCGGGTTCGCTAAGCCTTTATTTATTATAACGCATTGAGAAACAACCAGAATATAAAACATATAATATAACTGTTTATTTATTATACTTATTTTCAATATGAACAATTTCTAATGTGTTTATTATTTTTTTTTTCAGGTAAGTTTCTGCATTTAGCTCCCAATTCAACTAACTGTGAGTTTTTTTATTTTACCGATATGATTATTAAAATATTTAACATGAGATTTAATTGATGCTAGCTAGGCCTTTTGTATTTGATTATAAATCATTTCTTTAAAGCCGTCATCTGTCCTTGAATAATTCTATTATGTGAAAACCGTGTTGTTGTTGACAATCTAACTAAACGTTAGAGGACTTTTGAATATTTTCCAAATAAAATCGTACCCCTCCACCTCTACCCACACCCCTATTGTCGGTATAGGAACAATCTTCCAGCTTGATTATTCAGTCCAAAAAGCCTCCCCGCAGCCGAAACTTAGAAATGAAACAACAACACGAAGCATTAAAACAAACACGCCGAACTCGCAGCATCGTTTAATTTAGCCTGAGGCAAACAGAGAAAAGGCGTCAGATAAAGAACAATGCCCAAGAGATAGCGCCGCAGAGTCCCCCCCCCCCCCTCACCCTTTCCCCTCCAAAACTACCCCCTCCAACATCTACCCCTACCAAGAGCCAAATTATAATTGCTTAAACTGATTAAAAGTTCCGCTGGTGGGCCTATGAGAGAATCGCGGAGTGGTTAATTCAGCCAAACATGGCGACGGTTCTGCAACATTTTAATTTAATAATTCCCTTCTCTTTATCACCTGCTAAATTTCTTTATCAAAGCCTCGTCTCAGTCTGTTCATCATTTTCAGCCATTTTATTGAACAGAAAATCTCAATTAAAAAACATGTAGCAATGAAGCTTATAAAAATATTTATGTACTATTTAAATTTTGTTTCGTTTTCATTAAGGTTTTTAATGAGATAGCTTGGTCATCTTAGGAAAAATAGAAATTACCGGCTAACATTATTTTCATTTATTTCCTTAAATAGCATTTAACCTGGAGTAATAAACATGAATTTATTTATATATAAATATATACACACACTGTCGATCAAATGTTTGGAAGATCACCCTGAAAGTGAATAAAATTCAACAGAGATATGAAGTTTATAATCCTATAGGCTTCGAATAGAAAAAAAAAAAAATTAAGTTTGCAATGCTTAATTTATAATTTTTTTTTTTTATATCTGTGCCAACAATTTAATATGTTAAAAGAAACATCTTGGAATAAAATAATTGAAATTTTTTGAAAAAAATTGTTACAAAAAAAAATAAAAAAAGGTGAACCATTACATGTGTAGATTAAAGTTATATATGTATATTTATATATATGATGCAAAGGCATGTTGCAGGCACAACTAACTTTAGTTGGCCACAACATCTACTGATCGTAGCACAAGGGCATAAGCTTAGTCAGCGATCCTCCCATCCAGCTTCCAGCCTATCCCTCTATAGCCCCTTTCCTTCTTTTTTTTTCAACTCGTTCTTTTTCAATTAATCACCCAAATATGTCCATATAGACCAGGATTCTATTACCGACACATTACTTGCCCTAATGTCAGCATTGGGTAGCCTTCATAATTCTCCGAAATTATTGGTACAAACGGTAATTTTATATCAACAAATTACAAAAAAAAAAAAAAAAAAAAATATATATTTCAATTTGGAGATTCTTACATTGCTTAGAATAAGCAAATTTATCTAATTCTGCTCTTAGCATATACATTTCAGGTAGCTATTATATTTAGGATAATTTGTCTACTTCTTACCTGCGACCTGGAAGGCTTCAAGCAGCTTTTTATCGGCAGTGTCAGGGCCGAAGATTGTTTGACATTTGTGAGAGCGCAGGACAGCCCACACACATTACGTCGATTATACATTTAAACCAGGCCGGTATTGTCTCTCTGCACTTAACATAGCGGGACTTTCAAAATATTTTTCTTGGCGGGGTGGTCGACCTCTGGCATTATAGGGTCCTTACATATTCCTTCCTCTCCTTCTATGACGGGAAGTCCCAAGTTCTTGGAGTGACCTCTCATGGGCGCGTCAAACCTTGAACTTGAGAGAGAATAAAACCTCCTTTCAAGTAAGCTATGAGGTATCTGTGTCATTCGTATATATTCTTTAACTATCTACACTAAAGATCGAGAAATATATATATACATATATATATATATATATATATATATATATATATATATATATATATATATATATATATATATATGTGTGTGTGTGTGTGTGTGTGTGTGTGTGTGTGTGTGTGTGTGTGTGTGTGTGTTTAGTAGAAACATCTGAGGAAAAATGAACAAAGCAACACAATAGCATGTTTTATTCACCTTGACTGATCACATATAAAGTCATATTCTTGATTTTAGTCATTGTCTTATGTGAGACGTATATTGAAGCAGATTTATTTAAAATAATTTATACTAATAAATTTTGGCTCTTTTAGTACCTAATTAATGTACCAGATTATTATAAATTTGGTCAATTAATGTGACTTGGTCATTGTTGAACGCCATCGGTATGAGGTATACAAAACGACCGAGTGTTCGTCCAAGTAGAACACAAGGTTGACTTGATCGTAAAATGCTGAATTAAATTGTCTTACCATATCTAATAGTTTTAGTATATTTTGACTATTTTATGGCTTATCATTTTCAATTATTTAAACATTTACTTCACAAATGCTCTAAGATGCCTGTAAATTTCCAAACATTCTTATTCAAAAATTATCAGATCTATATATCATTAGGGATTAATCTTAGGACCATTACTAAACTATCTAATACATCTCGTATCCAATCGTGGTATCCAAAATCCTCCTAGCTCCAGATTGTGCCCCGAAAAAAGTTTTTCACTATGACCCAAATATCCGAAAATTTGAAGATTTGGTTTAAAACAGATAAAAATCCTTTCATAATTATTTCCAAAACCACTCAAATCCATTATTTTCTCAACTTGCGTGCTGTTCGATTCCCGATAACCCTCTAAGGCGTCTGAAAATACAGAACTTTTAATTAAAGTTAATTGGTAGTTTCTTTATTTGTAATTGGAATGTCTATATATGCATAATATATTTTTTATCTAGTTATAAATTTGAAAAGGTGAATTTAAAAAAAAAATAACAAACCTATTATAGGTCTTCTCAAGAGACATGGTTTTATTGGTTTTTAATTGTTATTGTATTCTGTTATAATCTCTACCGTATAATTCATATTACATTTTATCAAAGGCTTGTACAAAATATGGGTTCGGATAAAAATCTAAAAATAACAGAGTACATTAATCTCTAACCTAACCTTTGAAAATTACCAGGTATCTGACGGGGTTCTGAGTTTAAAAGTGTTGATACATGAAAGAGAACTTCGATTCGAAGTCATTCAGACGAAAATATAATCAGAAAAAAGTTTAGTATGGTCCTAAAATATATCAGCAGTTACAAACGCGTTTTGTTTGAGACAAAACAAGGGATTATTATCTTCTACAAAAATAAAACGATGTTCGTATACTGTGTGTTTGTTTTAAATTATAGTGCTTGAAATATTTTAATTATTCTTTTTTTTGGTTAGGGCACCAAAAGCCTTGGTGGTTTAACCATATAGTCCGTGATTTCCTATAGATGCTATTTGTGAGATAAAATCCTCGTAATTAACGTGCACTAATTGTTTTATATTGTTTAAGTTATTTATCCCAAATTGAGATTTATTTGATGTTATCAAGTTTATATTTATTTTTTTTTTAGTATAAATAATATTCTGAACAAAAGGGTGTGGGGACGTAGTGTACAAATGCCAGACCGCTATCCCCCCCTCGCCCTGCGTGGACAGTTATTTAACTAAATTGAATTCGAGGTACAGCCTGTGGCAGTTGAGGTCCCGATTGAAATGCTTGGAATATCGAGTGCTCTGCTGTTAATGATTTTAATGGAAACGCTCACGCCCACAAATTAAATAAACCCAAGGCACCGTATCAATTAACTAACAGTTTTCGATTCATACCTCACCAGATGCCATGTCTTTGACTGGTGATGACATATCATTTGCGTCGCAGATTTTAGGACGTAAGTCCTTATTTCCCAACATGATGTGAAATCCTGATGAACTCCGAAGTTTAAGTGAGAATGAATGTATGTGTTATGAAGTTTTCTTACTTATGGGCCCTATCTCCACAAATAATGACCCACTGTTGGTTCGTTTATGTATTGAAGGAGGATATATCTGCAGCTGTGGTCTGTCAAAAATAAATACAATTCTATAGGGCTATCTTAAAAGACGTTCACTCCGTATGCCATATACCTTAATTTATTTAACTAACTTTTGTATTTTTAATATTGTAATTAGTAGAATATATCGCAACCCCGCTAAAAAATATTCATAACTCAAAAAAACATTATTTGAGAAAATTGATGTTAAAGAATTTAGTGCACTTGAGACATCTATTTGTCAGTTCCATGACAAAATACAAGTTGAAATTATATTTTATTGTAAACAGGAATATATCAGGTCAATGTTATTGGTGCATTATTATTTTCAGAAAATTCTATTTTTGTGGTTCATATTGAAAAAAATAGAAACATTCAGATATTGTAAAACGTTTTTAGAACAAGATATCTTCAGCTGGCACAACTCAAAGTGTAACACTATTCCGCACCACACAAAATTACTTTTCTTGTTTAAAATTTAAAAACTTTGCACCAGTCAGTTATTTAACTTTGCATGAAGTTTCATTAAAACGTTTCAGTCGAAGAATTATGTTATATTTCACACTTCCTAACGTAAGGAAGTAAGAAATACAAGAAATATCCCTCATTTAGATAACAAAATACTTTTTCTTCGACTGAAACGTTTTAGTGAACTTGGTGCAAAGTCAGTCCGTTTAATGAATACTACAATGAATGATTCACATAAAAATTGTCACAATTCAAATGTGACTTTTTTTCAAGATGGAACTCTAAGTTTAAAATGTTATAAAGTCTAAAGTGACACTGTAGCTGAATGCATGCTGCACTAACCTGGACAAAACAGTGTAACTTTACCATCTCGTGGTGCATACTTCAATTATGTGTCGCTTTTATTGAAGATAGTACCACTTATTTATTACATAGTTAGTTCAATACCTGTCGCATGTTTAAGTCAATAATGGCGGTTTTTGATTTGTGACTGTTTTAGCGGCGGTGCAATATGTACTGTTGCTGGACACATTTAAGTTACTTTTCATTCTACTTTCTCAACTTTGGGTTCCCCGAGATAGGATTTAACGTGTATCAACTGCATCGACCAACTATTTCTGTTTTTTGAGGCGTCCTCATGTAACTTTGTCAGAAAATATGAGTTATCTTACAGGCTGCTAATCTGCGTGGAGTGGGAATACTAAGATTCACTATTTAATTCTGCCTCGGAATATCTTTTACCATTTATATTTTAACATAGTTTCAAGTTGTCACTTCAGTAGTGTCAATAATGACTTATGTTTACAAGGAATAAGATTATAAGTTCTTCCTGTCTGACTTACTAATTAATTTTTTATCTTTCATATATTTGTAATTAATATCATTTTAATGACAATAACAGATATCTCGCTTGCTCAGATAGATTGAAAACATGGTCTAGTCACGCAAACAATTTTAATAGAAATAATGTACTAGTTTCAATTCTAATAATTAATAATGGAAAACAGAGAAGAAACATTTAGTTAAATATGGCTATTAGGGTTATTAATTTCCCAGTATGAGTGACACTGTATTTAATAGTTGCATTAAAATGGAAACGATTTCAAAGAAGCAGATTTTCAGAGAATGTTTCGTTTCGCGTTGTCGACATGCAATCAGCCATCATAATTTTCTCTTGTCACATGTCAATCATAGTCTTGTCTTTCACAAAATTTGCATGGTATGAATAAAATTAAATGGTGTTTATAATAACATGTACATGCATATATACATGTATATACATTTGTACGGAGAATATTTTCAGTTCCTATGTATATTATAGAATCAGTTGCTCAGATTCCTCTTCTGTCGCCTTCAGTCCGTTATACGACCGGTCTCGGAGGTGCTCGTCTCTCCCACTACGGAATTCGCCTTGCCGTTTCAAGCTTTCTTTTATTTTATTTCTAGTTTTTATTAGCCTTCGCTAGTAATTAATTACACTATTCACTTCTAGGAAATAAAACAATAATTAAATATTTATGGCCCTGGGAACATTAATATATTCTTTTTATATCACATCATATTTATAGGTGTAAATATTTTAAATAATATCGGCCGATTTATATACTTTTAGTGTTGTTTATAGGTTTATTATTAGCATGAGATACTGGCAGATTTAATCACAATTTTACAATGTTTTATAGCAATTTTTAATTATATTCGTTGCTATTGTTACGTTCCCATAGCGAATCTGAAATCTTTCAACAATTCAGAGTTATAGGCTAAACGCTCATCAAATCTAAGCAAACCCTTTATTGGATACATATTTTGAACTGTTATAATACTTAAAATATATTTTCCAATTATCTCATTTTGGCTGCTTGAGTCTCGCCGATTTTATTACCAAAAACACTTCAATTACCACTTTTAAATCCGCCTTCAGGTCTCTAGATGTCTCGTTACTATTTTATTTTATTTTTTCTGTTTATTCCTCAGTTTTGTTATTTATTTATTATTTGCCAAATTGTTTTATTGGTGTATCTCCCGTATCTTTCTAAATTGTTCTTTTCCTTCCCGTATTACTTTTTATTATTAAAAATGTTTCCTAATTTCCTAAAGGTTTGCTGCAAAAAGGTAGCCCCACTTATTAATTTTTCGTGGAAAATTTTAAACAAGTTCGAAACTTGACCAAAGTTCAGCTACACACAAACATGAGAGGCAGTAAGGTTAATAAGGTTCTTGAGGTTCAGTAAATTAATAAAAACAACTTTTTTGGCGACGTTTCGAGACTATATTGTTCTCATAATCATGCTCTACATTGAAAAAAAAAAACAGGTTACAGTCAAATTATATAAGTTATACAAGTTATTCCAAAACATAATGTTAGCTACAATATAAGTATATAACAACATGTGTTAGAACAATTAAATATATATAATTACAGAATATAGAGGAGTATGGAACTACTTACAATGTTATTGGTGGATATGGTATTGACTAACTAAATTCTAACAATTCTAGTACACAACTGACCTGGGTAATTTTTAAAAAACAGTTAAAACGTTAGGGGGGGGGATTTCTTGGGAATACCACCATTTGGGAACCTCCCCCCTAACCTTTTATTGTTTTTCAAAAAATTTCCCAGGTCAGTTGTGTACTAGAATTGTTAGAATTTAGTTAGTTGATACCATATCCACCAGTAACAAAGCTTCTATCTCTGACTGGCTATCTCCTTTTTTGCAACAAACCTTTCAATTGTTATACGATTTTTTTATATAATCCTTTTTTCCATTAATATAGTTTATTTGTTATTTTTCAATTGGTCACACATAGTGTTGTTATTTTTAAACTTCAAGAAGAGTTGTAACACTGGTCGGAACATCAGTAAAATGTAATTTTTTTTTATTTATTTATTTTTTAATACATATCATTACTGTTTGGCTGAACTGAAAAATACTATTAAATTATTTAAGATTTTATTATTTGCCGAAATATTATCATGCGACAGCCTTCGCTCTTAATTCCCAACGCTAACAGCATTAAATAAAGTTTTATTACTTTTTAAGCTCATCAGCGAGAGTGATTTAACATGTTGAGCGCTACATCGGTTCAAGTTGCCACCTGCTCGGCTCGGAAATGTTCTTAACTGGCCTCGGAGACAAACTACCGCTGTATTAAATAGAAGGCCCAACTTGGAGAACTATGAGGGCTTCGATGCCGTTCATCATCCTGGAGCTGGAGAACTTCCAAAAGTGGAGTTTTGGCTAAGAAGAAGTTGAACGGTGAGGAACCTTTCCCAGTTCGAAGGTGGTGTAAGTTAGTTATACTTTTGAACTTCCAATGAAAGGTGAATTTATAAATACCTGGTTTAAGGAAAATAAGTATCAAATATTCGCGGTAACAATTTAAAACAACATAAAAATTAATTTTTACCATCTTATTATTATACGTACATTTCTTTATGAATGCTGAAAGTGCTCGATCACGTTAAGGTGGAGAGTAATAATTCAAAGTTATGGAAAATAAAGTGTTGCGTATTGGATGAGAAGGCTGCTTAATGCGAAATTATAGGATATTTATCAGGTTAGTATAATTCAGACAATAGCAGCGCGGTGGTTAAAATTAAATGTAAATTCAAAAGATTCAATAATAACTGATTCATTAAGAAAATTATCATTTATTATCAGCAGAATGCTTCTTCATAAATATTTTGATTCAAAGACCATTAAGATGAACACCAAAAATAAACAAGGTCTAAAACTTTTATAAATTAATACAGTCCAACCTTAAGTATAAAAAATTTGAATTAAATGTCCAGTATAAATCAGCATTATGGACCATCTTATGGCGCTTATGGTCCTTGTAGAACCCTGGCCTCCTCTACAATTCTCTGCCATTCAAACCTTTCTTCGGCAACCCTTCTCCATCCTCTCACACCCAGAGTCCGAAGATCGTCCTCTACATTTTCAAGCCAAGGAAGTCGAGGCCTTCCTCTCCTTCTCATTCCATCCTCTCCAATATCATTTCAGGGAGCCTACTTGCCTCCATTCTTTGCAAATGCCCTAGCTGTCTAATTCTGCCTCTTTTTATGTTGGCTACAATATCTGGAGCAGCATATAGAGTTTTCAGTTGCTCATTTGTTCTCATTCGCAAGAGATTCACTCCATACTTGATTGGACCATATATCTTGCGTAGGATTTTCTTTCCCACATGTTCAATAATTTTTCGCCGTGTGATGTAAGGGTCCATGTCTCTATTTATTGAAATTTACAACTGTATACAATTCAAATATAACTTTATTTAGTAAATCAGATGACATTGCCCGTTTTAAGATGACAATTGCTTGTAAATCAACTACCCATTGTTAAGTTCTATATTAGAAACTCCCTAGGCCATTTTCTTTTCAGAAGCCTCGGAGGATTATCCGGAATAAACTGGGAAGCGAGTTGTGATACTAGAGAATTTGAATGGTTATGGAGTTTAATATGAAAGGATAGATATTTGGTTTAAGCTTAGTCAGAGACCTAAGGTACATTGCGATCTTTGTGGATAAGTTTGTTTGTGACTGTGTAAGGAGCATTGAAATATTTTTCTAAGGATTAGTATTTTAGATACTATATGAAATTGATTGTTTAGTGGAGCCCCAAAGCTCAACAACGTTTGTCAAGTAAATGTTGAAGGAGTCGATAAAAAATATATATTTCATCAGGCCTGTAGACGCGAATAGGAAGGACCCTTTATTTTTTCCATATATTGGGGTTTAGGAATTTTATTTTAGGAACTACGGATGAACAGGCGTTGGAAATAATTGTTCAATCGGATTATTACTTAGTAACACGACACCAATTCATTACATTAAATATATTATTTTTAAAAGCTTTTTTGAACTTGACTATTTTGATACGGGAAAGTGAACGAGACAGAGCAGAGAAATTAAGGAGACACAAGGGATACAAAACAAGAGGATGAGAACGATTGATACCCGACTACAGACAATTATAGTACACCAAGACAGGACAGATTTAATGTATCATTATGTAAAGTAGAAGGGTGAACAATGATGGCCGTATAGGATTAGAATAGACTACACCCGCCGACTAGCAAAGAGCTCTCCCATTGTCCGGCATACCGAGGGTTCGGCGCCGACCGGGACACGTGGATGGTACTCAGGATGTGAAGACCAAGAGTAAGGTACAAGTGAAGTGGGACATCCACATGCTAGAACCGTAAACGAAATTTATAAAAGTTTCGAAACGAACAATGATCTAGTTCGAAACGAACGATTCGAATATTTAGTGTACCTATGGTCTTCATCGCTATTTTTTATTACAAGTAAATTGGAAGTAAAAAACATTTGTTAATCTAAAATGGACAGAGCATCATCTTTCTATATTTCGTGATTCCCACTGGAATATGATAGTCTCCCAACTGGCCTCCTCTTTGGATTTGTGATAATCTGAATAGATTGCCTAAGGACTCAATGTTTCTGGTTGTTGAGTTCAGGAAGTTATGATCACATAAAATTTCATTCAATCTCTTCATTGAATAATAAACATTCTATTTTATTTAATGATTCTTTTTTATTTGTTTATTTTATTTTTATTTCGTAGACGAAGTGGACTTTTAATTATCTGATGTTGTAATCAACTTATTAAAAACACTTTTATTGCCTATTGAATAAACTTGAATCCAAAAGTTATTTTTATAGAATACTCTAGATGAACTTACTCTAGACCTGATTATGTGGCGATAAATGGGTTGTGGATGGGTGTTGGCCACTGTTGAGGGGGTGTTTATTCATATTAGGGGGGGAGGGAGAAATCCTCCCATTGTTAGGGTATGAATTATGACAACCAACTCCTGGGGAGGGATAATCTGGCTACCTAGGGAAACAGGAATGGTAGTGGAATCTAGCAGCTATACAATATCATTTAACTTATTTATATTTATTTGTTTTATAAATTTTTATATTACTGGCACTTTCTTTTTTAAAGGATGAAATTTCTTTTAAATATATATATATTTTTTAAAATATATTTCACTGTAACATCTTTTTGATCATCCATGTCCTATAGCTCAATCCTTAATGTCAAGCTCCACTCCTCCGTTTAATCTTAGTCGTAGGTAAAAAAGAAAGTAGTCATGAGATCTTTTGTAAAATTCTGCAACGAAGTCCTGCCAATGACCAGCGTCTTCTCTTATTTATAATAAGTTTGTGGATTAAGCACCCTCACTGTACCCAATGGTTCACGAACGAGTGAAGCGTTGAGGGAAGCCCAAGAATTTCATTAGTACTCAGCGATGTTATTTCTAGTTAAAAAAATAAAATGGGAGATGTACCTGAATACTAACGTAGGAGTGAACGATGCCCCATCCCAAAAAAAAGTTAGATTATTTGTATTCTTTGGAATCAATAGATGATTAAGGGAGCATTGTCCGGTAGATTTCAGGTAATAGTAGTGCAACAGGTAAAATGGGAATTTAAAGTCATGAAATTTTAATAATGAAAAAATCCTGAAAAAGGTAATCAGTTTTGATCCGTAGGTTAAAAAGTTAGAGAGAGTCGTGTATCGTGAAATTGGTGGTGTTGGAATCGAACCTTCTTGTTGGCAAATTTTATTTTATTTTTATTTTACTTTTTATAAATACATAATAGATATAATTTACTTCTAAATATACATCTTGTTTACTATTTGGTCACTACGTATTTTGCTTATTTATTTGCCATAAATTTTAATATTATTTTTTATTTTATTATTTTGCTCTGCTGATTAATTCTTATTGAATCTCTATTTTAAAAATATTATAATCCTAATAACATTCTATGTCAATTGTAATAGTTAAGAAATTCTAACTTCTTGTTACATGCTGTTCTATAGGTCACTTTAATTTTGAGGAAATTATTAATAATTTTTTTGGGGGGAGAGGCATGCAGGACTGTTGTGTAACGCATTCCATGACTCATTTTTTATTTTATTTTTTCCTCCTGAAAATTGTAGGCTACCGTTGTCCTATAAAATAACATAATGGCTGTCATTGAGAGTCAAAAGCTTTTTTTTCCTTCGAAATCCCGGTAGAGGAGGACCTATTAAGAGAGCACGACATTACAATTAACCGTCGATTAGGGAAATCTCAACATTCACAGGACACTATTCACCGTCCCGGCCCTATTATATGCTAATTGTATAATTTGAATAATTATAACCATTAATAGCCGATTGTTAGACCGTATTATTCGGGACCAATAATTGATGGACTTAAATTAATTACAGTCGGCTCTTAATTAAATACGAAGAAAAATTGTGGGGAAGGTTTAGGTTAGGAGAGATAGATCTCGCCTTAACGAGGACTCATTGCGGTGTTCACATGCAATTTGGCCTGATAATGTCCGAATTAGGTGTTTTTTGGGATCCATATCTAAACCAGAGATCGGGAGAGCTGCTATTAATGCTAGCTTTTGATTAGTCGCCTGATACGCATCTTCTGACAGCTATCCGTGGTACCATTTACTCTAGTTGATGTCTGTATTAGCAAATTCGTTATAATAAGTATAACACTGCCGTATTCCTTCATTAGATTCATTTTTGTAGCCCCCAGTCGCTTTTAAAATGTTGGTGTTATTCCTAATTGAAATAGCTTTGTCTAATTTCTGATGGCAATACACCCTCGGTAACTTCCAAATCTTGTTTTAAAATCCAAAATATAAGTCTAAAAAGACAAGAAACTATCCGTCGTTACAGGCTATTTTAACAATTACCACACAAATGTTCAAAGCTCCTAATTAAATACAAAAGACTCATATACATGACAGTGATTAGACCTATTTGGACGTGGGGAATTCAACTTAGGGGCTCCACTGAACCATCCAATTCATATCGTATACAATCCTTACAATCCAAAATCCTTCGAAAAATCCTCAATACTCCTTTCTTTGTCATCAATAGACTTATCCATAAAGATCTTAATGTTCCATATGTTGCTGACTTAGCCCCAACTAGATACTTATCCTTTCATAGTAAGCTTCATGGGTATGAAGCTAGATTTGAGTGGGTATTCTAACCCATTAGTTTCTCAACTTGCTTCACACTCCATTCCCGATAATTCTGCGAGGCCTCTGAAAAGATGTTGGCCTAGAGACCTTCTAGTGTAGGATTTGTATTGAAGTGCTACTGATGAGTAGTTCTTCTTAAGTTATGAATTATTATTCTAATCGTTATCAACACATTTACTTGATGTATATATTTTTTACTGTTATAAATTTCAATAAATTAATATTTAAAAAAAAAAATCCAAAATATTTAATTTTGATATGCTGCTATTATAAATAATAGTATTTATTTAATTAAGAATGTTAATCCTATTTATTTAAAAAATCATCATTTCTTAAAAAAAAAAAAAAAAAAAAAAAAAAAAAAAAAAAAAAAAAAAAAAAAAAAAAAAAAAAAAAAAAAAAAAAAAAAAAAAAAAAAAAAAAAAAAACATACTCACTCAATTCACCTAAGGAGGCAAAAATAAAGAATTTGAAAAATATTGAAGATATTTTTATATTGTTATTAGAGTTTAAACTCTTAAACAATGATAAAATTTGAGTCATTATCGATGGGTGTTTATGAACTGCTTCCCTTTAAGATCATTTTGCTAAGCAACCGATTAGTGGCTGCAAAACTAGGAGTTTGCATATAAAATTGAAAATCCAACTGCGGTCCTGTCTGATCAGATCTTGAATGAGTGAGTGAGAAGTGAACGGAGAGCGGTGATTATAGCTTGGATCTGATCCCTGTAAAGATATGCTTATCCACTCATTGTGTGGCACGGCTCTTACTTCTCAAGGTCTTGATTTAGCACGTTAACATTATGTCACTCGAGCCGAAACCTCATCGGACTCCGTCCTTAGTTGCCCACGTTGGTAGGCCTACGTAATTACTCCATCCTATTGCACTAAATCGTAAATCTGTCTAATTAGTTCTTCGCATGACGATTTTTATCTCAACGCTGTCACGCTTGTTTACGTGCGCAATCCTGATGCTTTGAATTCCAAGTTTTTTTTTTGTACGTTTTCTTTCGATGTTTTAATTCGATGTGTCTTAAATTATTTCAGTTAATAAACTTAATTTTATCCTGGTCTTTAGAATATTTTATTTATCCCGGAAATATGTATGTTCAATTCGAGGTTCTACGTTATAAATATTTCAATTAATTTACATAGAATTTTTAAAAAGAAAACTTAAAAAAAAAAAAATAGGCGTCATTTCTACATAATAATAATTCACTTCACAAAAATATAGTTTAACTTTAAGAGAAAAAAAAAGCCAAAACCGACTTCAAGATTAAACCTAGATGTACAAACTTGAACTAAATAAAAAAAAAGTAATATTTTAATTACTTATAAAAGAATTATTTTAAAAACAGAGAGAATTGAAGAACAATCAATGAAATTATCGATACTTATATACCTATTCACAATTTATGATCAGTGATTTTTGGATTCGGGGCTAGCCAAGAAGGGCAGTTTAATCCTGACTTTGCAACTAACTTTTTGCACTTCTTTAAAATTACACATCAGCTTTCGTTCGATTTCTCTTAGTTTTCGTTGGCACCGACTCAAAAAATAACTTCTAAAATTGTAAATCGGTATGCAATTATCGATAAATCCGTTGATTTACCTTTATTACCCTTTGTTTTGAAGTAATTAAAATATTATTCTTTACTTTTTCTTTTCAAGCTTGTACACGTAGTTTTAATCTTAAAGTTTTTTTTTTTTGCTTTCTTAAAATTAACTTTATTTTTTAAATTACAACTAATGAGTGAGGGTATTTTTACTTTTTAGTTCAAATTTAAAACATGTAGGTTTTATCTTGAAGTCGGTTTTTGTTTTTTGTTTTTTAAAAGCGCTAAGTTGATTTTAAAAAAAAATATTTGACCATCTTTTTATAGTATGACCTGCCCATCAAAAAAAGAATTATCGAAATTAATTCATAATTGAAGGATTTTTTTTTCTTAATTAGTTATATACACATATTTTTTTTACAATTCACTAAATTACATGTTGTACTAAGAAAAAATAAACCAGACTCAAACTTAAAATGATGTAGTACTATTGAATAACTGAAGTATATGTGATGTAATCATAATTTATAACGAATAAAAAAATAAACTTGCGAAGTGTTGACGGAATAAGTATCGATACTTGAAGTTGAATAATTTTGTAAAAAAATAAATGCTGTCGAAGTGAGAACCTGCTTCTTTTTGAAGTCGGTGAATTATTTAAAGTAATAGTTACCAATTAAACAACTTGATAAAATCTACGATTGATGTAAGGTGCTTACAGCGTAGTCACCAAATTATATAAATTATATCCAAAGTTTTTTCAAGGATCGCTCAAATACTTTAAATTGTCGAGATTTTCGTATTATCGAAAGGTTCTTTTTATCAACAGCTTAATTTTAGATTGTCGACTATGTAAAATTTTAGCATATGCTCACTCTACATTTTCTCCACCACCCGAACGCTGCTAACCCTTCAAGTTTTCCGCCGCGATACGTTGAAAGATAAGAGTAGTGGAGTGTGTGACGGCTAGTCCTCCCACGCGATATCCCAGTCCGGCATAATCAGCGAAACATTAGACCAAGATATCTGGATTGCTTTGGAAGCAGAGGAACGGAGATAAAGAAAGGGAATAAGAAAAGCAGAAGTTGACCACGGCTCCTTCACCTTGGCCTTTTATCTTCTGGTTCTGTTTGTAAACATAGCCGATAATGGCCACTTATCGGGCTCTTGTTTTGATAGCGAGAGAGTATAATATACTCTTGCTTATTTAGTCTTTAGTGAATCGTATCTTATTTTAGTGGCAATCTAGTGTGAATACAAATAAACAAACATGGCTTGTTTGAGTTTGTATTTATTAATTATTGTATGCTCTCATGAATATTAATCAATGAGTGGCCTGATTGCTGCAATGCAACATTGAAAGCTTTCTGTTTTTATTGTTTAAAACTTGAAAAGGAACAGACATCCGAGGTCCGAATCAACCGCACCGCCCTGGGCTGGAATACAAAGTGGCTCTGATTGTGATTCCACCTGCTTAGCATACTTCCTTAGATTATTCCAGTTCTGAATTAATTGTGATTTGAGGAATATCTTTTGGTTTATGCAGTAGCAATCGTTTGATGATTATTCTTTATTAATTTAAAAAAAATAAAAAATAGTTCCTTTGAATATGACCTTAAACAAACTGCATTCATTATTTTTGCAGTACTTCTTATATGAAAATAAATGTCTTTATGTATTTCACTAAATAGTCCCATAGTGAAAAATATTTACTGTGATATGTATATAAAATTAATATTTTTATTTAGTGTTTATTATTTGTTAAATTAATTCAATTATTTTTGGACATTAATATCATTTCTTTTAGGAATTGGTTAGGAACTATAAATAGTACCGTTTATTGACTAATAGTTGTCTGTAAAGGAAACAATATCACTTTCCTTCAGACTCTTCCAAATTTCAAATCTGGGTTCATAAATTATTTGTATGTAACTATTATTTATTTAATTTTATTTTTTCCCGGAAGTGGGGAGTACGCTAACATTATAGTGTATCTAGGTAGTAAATAGATATGACATTTGTCTTTCCTTTTTTTATATTTAGAATAACATCTCTTGAGTTTTTCATCCTTTTCCTTAATTTTTCCCTATCTTGGAAGTCTTTCTGTTTGACTCTTATTTTCTCTACTTATTTTATTTTTTCAGGATATTCTTTTATTTTCTCTTGTCCCTTGTTCTGGCTATTCCGATTCATTCTCTTCTTATGCTTGAAGAATTTCAGTCGTCTCTTCCTCATCGATGTTTATAGGCTTTCAATATGTTTTTGAAATCCATTGTTCATTATTATTATTTTATTTTATTTTTAATATATTATATCGTATAACTGTCGTGAAGAACTGGTTTAGTCAAAACTGTGCATTCTTGTTCGTTTTCCTAAATCTTGTAATTACTGTAAAAATAATATTTGCGCCAAAATAGTTTAAAACCTTATTAAAAATCACAACGTGACCAAATTTTCCTAACGCAAATATTAGAATGATATTCTGACACTCGTTTTCAAGACAATTTGAGTTTTCCGCTTCTTCACAACTTGATATAGGGCGTGGAATTCCAAAACAAGCTAGGTCTAATTTCGAGGTTTTCATTTATTTATTTTACTTTATTGAATAGTTTTTCTGCTTGACTATCTTTAGGTGAAAGGGTCTCTCAAAAAAGTAGTAAAATCACATTGAAAACGGGGACACAAAAAATATTGTCCTTCCTTATCCAGTCTGGTCATCATTATCGACTGCTGTGAAAATTTTTAAAAATGGATCTATCAGGTTTCGGAATTCTTCTTTTCGTATTATAGTTTGGCAAAAGAGTGGAACTAGTAACTTTTTTTTTTTTTAATTAAACATTTCCACAACACAATTTCGATTTCTTTCAAGTTTTCGAACTGAATGTATTGCTTTCTTTACTATAAATAATTAATGATCATCAGAGTTAACATATAACATCATGTATAATTAACGTAAGAGATTTTATGTAGGTACATTTTTTTTTACTGTTTATGCTCTTTTAATTTAATACTGCTGCAACATTGAACATATATTCCATCTTCACTTTGTAAGTGACCATTAGAGATTTCCGAAATTTCGTTCTTCACCGTTTATAGCGCAATCCACACGACATTGGTCAAATGTCGACTTTCTACTGAAGAATTAGCAGAAAACGTCGTGAAAGGTTCACGGATGAAAGAGCACACGCTCGAAAGATGTAAACAACGAGGAAAGGTCTGTAAGATTGTGTAAGTTTATTTACTGCCTTAATGTTATCTCCCGACTTTATGGCACATCTCCTTAAGGAGTTGAGGAGCTCCATTCTTGCAGTGGTAATGGTGCAATGGGCACATTCAGGCTCATTTCTCCCAGCAACTGGTGTATTGTGTTAATCTCGTATAGTGCAAGTATTCTGCTACTGTAATGGTGTAAGTATATAACCCCTGAGAATATTAGCTGCCTTACGTAAGAGATTTCTCAGAGTGTTTGTGATTTGTTAGAACCTATTGTGGTTCATTCAGCGAGTTAGAAAAGTGAAAATGCGGATGTCTTCTATTGTTAGGAATAGACAGAACTAGTAACTTCAATATTCTTATTCCTTTGAAAATGATTTTGAAAACCCTGAAATTTTCATGAAATTTACATTGATGTATTTCAGCTAATTAAACATTAATCTACTGCGGTAGAATCGAAAATATGAAAAAAATCCTTTTTTATAACTGCGCAATATACGTCTAATAACATACAATAAATGACACAGTCATATAAATCTTGCCAATAGTCCCAGTTTTTTTGTTTGGTTTTTTTAAACTATTGATATTTACAACTGGATACATTATATACAACAGGTAAATTAGAGGAAAATTATTAGAATGATCTGCCAATAACATGTAAGAAACTACTCACTAGTAGCACCTTAATAAAAGTTTTACATTAGAAGGTCTCTTGGCCATCTTCTTTTCAGATGCCTCGGAGGATTATCAGGAATTGTCATGGAAGGATTGAAATCCGATTTGGGCCAAACCAGCAACAAGTGGAACATTAAGATCTTAATAACTCCGTATATCCGAATGGATCTAATTATTGTCCTGTAAATAAGTCTTTTGTAATCTGTTGGGAGCTTTGAACGCTTGTCTTGTAAATTTTGGAGAAGTCGGAAATGACGCGTAGTTTTTTGTGTTTTAAGTCTGAAATATACTAATTTTTTTTTAATTTAAAAACATTAATCAAACATGTTGATACACACATAAGGATGCAAAATGGAAGTGTTTCTAAAAGATATCAGGACCAATATTAGACTGATTGCTTAGAGGCGAAAGGGGGTATTAAATAGTTAGGTAAATACGTTTTTGATCTCTACATTTACTAGTCAGGTAATTGGGGGGTGTATACCTTTGACTGGTCGGTTTTTCTGGAAATAAATTTAAAATTTGACTATTCGAAATACTTACCTAATATTGAAACTCTCAGTTTACACTACGTTCTGATACTTTTTATAAGTTCCTTTATTTTGCGTTCTTATGTGAGTATCAAAATGTTTGGTTTCATGATTTCCATTATTTAATTTTAATATATATGATTTGTGTAGCAGAGTGCTAATGTTTTTGAATGGATGTTTTTAGAACTGATGATAAATATTTAATATTCGAAGCTCTTATTACTCATAAAACGCCTCAATATTCTGATTGCAAGTCCAAATTTTTTCAGACATAAACAATTTATGCAAGGTATATATATTTTTATTTTTTTTATTCATTATAGCGGCTGTTTTATGGCCAGAAACATAACCTACAAAGTTCCATTTAATACTAGTAAGTACAGGAAGGTAGCATCTGCTGTTTTACAACCGGCCTCGGATTATTTCTATATAAGACAACATTCAACCATAAAATGGCTGAGGTAGCAATAAGATAGGACTATACAAATAGTCCTGGTTGGTTAGTACCCCATAACTTCCACTTAACCCTAGTAAAACTATACAATAATGTCCCTGCGCTGTGTAGTGGCGTATTTATTGAGGTCAGCCTAGTCTCTCCTATGCGCCACTTACCTTCACCTAACATGTAATAGTTTAACATATCTTACAATGCAGTTTTTACTATTTGAAATAAATTTACTGTATAGATACTTGTTTTTTTTTTTTTTTTTTTTAATATTTAAATGCGTTAGGAAAAGCTCCCTGTAAATTTTCATATTTGGCGGGTTTGGTCAAATCCACTCTAAAACATATCATTTTTTTTATTATTATTGGTTGATCTCTTTCGATAGCAGGCGATTTTAACACGCAAACGCCACCTAGTCGTAGATTTGCAACATTCACAATTTTTCATATTTATCTAAACTAAATTTAAACGTAATTGAAATTTCATCATTCCAGGAACTTATCTCAGTATCATCTTTTATATTGCACCAATATAACATTCTGCCATACTGAAGTAATTTATAACACACAAATTTATCCCATATTTCAAAAAAAAAAAAAAATAATAATAATAATATAATGGTATTTCTATAAAATAAAATAAATAGAAAAAAAATTAAAAATATGACTATATAAAAATATCGCTACTCTCTTCCATAAAGCGATCCTAAGCCAGTGGAGTCAGATTGAGTGCACGTAATTAAATTGCCCTTTGTTTCTGATATATTTTATTTATAGCGTTATTTACTTTTTTTATATTATTATTATACCATGTATTTATTTTATTTTATAAATATATTCTTATCATCATTTCTTTGATTTGCTTGTAAAAAAAAAATATGTACTTTAGCCCCTGTTACTTATTACTCTTAATTGTGCCAGATTGTAATATTTTTTCAAAACATTATATTAAAACAGCATGTTATACGACTTAGTATGTTTACATTGTTTGAAAACTGAATATGATTTGTTGATTCGCCCGTTTAAAGTTTGTTATCTTTGTTTTTGTAGATACCAGTTCATGAATGCTCAATTTTTAAAAATTATGTGATCTATTTATCAAAATCGGTAATGTGATTCTAGTTAGTTTAAATCCACATTAATATTCTTTTTTTTAAATTATACCCTTATTAGTTATGGATAATGCTATTTTATACTCTCCCCCTTGAACTATTTACTTTGAATATTAAGACTTTTTTGTCAAAAACATTTTCATTATATTAAGAGGCTCTATCAAAAGGAAATATTTTAGATGAATTTTTTTGTTGGCACTGGTAGTGCATTTCTAAAATTCTCTACATGGTTAATTATGTACCATTTGGGAAAAATAAATAAGTTCATCTTTGTCCACAATTAGATAAATACTTTGGGCAACCTATATTGGTGTCCTACACATCTTGTAAAAGTTGGCCAGTTGTAATGTCAATTTTATAAAAGGGTGACATAGCCATTACAACTTGTCTACTTAAGCATGATAAGAATGACTCTAATATGGGCTGCTCAAAATATTTATCTTATTGTGGACAAAAATGAACTTGTCTAGTTTTTCCCAAATAGTACATAATTTTAAATGTATAAAACTAAACTAAACTTTGAGGAAATGAAAAAATTTGATTTCCTTTCCCGTTCACTTTTTTTCGTAGCAAATTAATTTCAAAAAAAAGTTTCATGTCAGTTTCTTGATCTTTCTTGAACCCTTGTTTTTGAAGAAAAAAAAATGTATTTATATTAATCCACTTTTTTTTTTTTTAATTATATTAAAACTGTAAAAAATAAAATAGAAACAATTGAAGAATTCGCTAGGATTTTAAATGAGAGATATATTTTAACGGGAACTACAATATTTTCTCACTTTCCCTTTGGCAGTTTCTCAGAGACTTACAACCTTTCGATAAATGTCAGGGCGGTGCTGGAGCGATGCCAGTGGGTCGGACCCTCTCCCGATGAAAAGCTATCACCGGCTAACAGACAAATTAATTCCCCTTCAATGCTATACTACTGCCTTGTCAGTTACCTTGTCCGCCTATATCTGCCCTGTATCCCTCTTCCAGTCTTGCGCAATGCAAACTAACGCTGAAATTCGCATGCTGGGGACTCGTAGAACTGGAGTTTTCGCCTACAAGACCTGTCCAGAAGAGCTTGTACGTGTCCATCAGTCCGAAGGCTGATACACGTGATATCCTGAAAGGTTCTTCTTGTTTCATAATAATTCTTTTACTGATTGTGTAACATCAATAAAAGAATATACTAACTTGTTAATAGAGATGTTTTTATAATTTAATGAATAATACTAACTTCTTATTAATGAGTCGCACAAGACTCTAGAGTTACAATGAAGCGGTCATTACTTTAAAAACATAAGTTCCCGTAAAAACGACTATGTTAAAAAATTATTTCACATTTTAGAATTTAAAAGTAGTTCATCATGAACCAAGCAGTAGGCAGTAGGTACATATACTTATTCAGATGTCAATATTATAAGGTCAACAATGCCAATATCACATAAGTAACTTTGTCCTTATTCAAAACAATTTTATAATTTTTTTTTTTTTACTGTTATTTTTAGTATATGTATTATATTTTTATAATATCGATAAAACGATTAATCGTAACTTATCTATCGATATGATAAATATTTGAAAGAAAAAATATCGGACTGTCAAAGAAAAATATCGATATTTTTGATAAATCGAGTGTCAATGATACCCAACCCTATTTGTTAAGAATCATAAATATACAAGATTATGAGGAAATTCCTCATTTTTTTTTTTCTCTAAGGCTATTGTGTTAATTTTTGATTCTATATACCGATAACATTGAAGAAAGAAAATATGCCTAGTTAGTTAAATCCATATCTCTTATCCAAGATACATACTAAATGAATTTAAACTTAAGAAGTAAATAATATAGATAGATTAATATGAACAACTCTTATTCTCATCCACTCCATTAAGGATACAAACTAGGAATTCCGGAAGTGTGAGAGCCCTATTCTATAGGTTATAGATTGAAGGTTTATGCCACCGTTAAACAGCTATTCTTGAAAAACATTAACATTTGATTAAGTTCAGCCTTCGATTCAATTTGTCCCATACACAGTCTTACTTTTACTCGTCAGGTTATCTTATAGTAGTGTTAATTTACATTGTTACAACATTTTGTCTATATTCGGAATTTCAAGTTATTAGTTAAGCTTATTTTAATATTCAAACGGCCTTAGCTGTATTTAATGGACGGTATAGATTCTCTCGACCTTGTCTTGGGCATTCGGAGGAATCTTGACGTCTTGGAAACTTGTACAGGTTCTCATAGTTTTATTATTATCTTGATATTGACATAGATTGTTGTTTAAAATGTTAAAAATCATATTCGCGTTGTTTTATTTTTCTCTTTATAAAAAGTGTAAAACTTAGTAACTTCTGTTTATTGTAAATTGATAAAGCTTTATTGTCGCAAAAAAATATAAAATTAAAAATGTCAACTTATATTACGTACGATTGTGAGGATGGGATATTGGAAGACAACATCGATTTCACTCGATATATCGACCAATAGACATCGATGTTTTTTAACTTCGAAGTAATAATTAAAAATAATAAATAAATAAAAAAAAATAATACTTGATTTGTACTAACAAATAATACAAACAGCTACAATAACAAATCCAACCTATAATAGTAACAAATGCAACTAATTAATTAATAATAACAATAATTACATCAAAAAATGTATTTTAATCAAAAAATGTAACTTTATACAACAAATATTTATATACCTTTAAAGACTGAAATATCTATCAAAATAATCTAATTTATCATTTTCACTTTTTAGTGATTGGGTGATAAACATACACCTTTTTTCATTTTCTAATTTTTTTTTTTTTTTTTATAAACATTGTGTGATTCTCAAAAACATAAGTTCTAAACATTGATCCTTATCCTATAGGAATAAGGTTCTTTATTTATTTTTTATTAACTTTTATTATAATTAATAATACAATTGTTGTATTATATCGTATGAGGTTATTTATTCATTGTTTTCTCTTCTTTTCCTTTATTGTGTAATATTGTGTAAATGGATCCATAAAGCCATACATATTACTTGTTTCCTACATTTAGGCTGATTGTGATAAAAAGATTTTTTTTTTTAAATAATAAAATTAAAAGGAATTGTTTATTAGATATTTTTGTTTATTTCTGATACCTCCCTGCTAGTTCCGTTGAAGAAGTCGAGTTCTGATTATATTAGGTGTTAAGCAATTCGGTCTTCGAGTATGAACCGCAGGTCCTTTAGGCTAATTGGAATCCACAATCAATTATATTTAGTGCATGTTTGATGCCGGGCGCGATTCCGGCCTGTTAATTTGCCCGAGTCAACAGTCGCTCAAGAGCGGGCCCGTATTTGTCGTTTAATTTCATCCCAAAACAGTCCAAAACTACGCATCCAAATATTTGACTTGTCGGGGCAAATGTCCCACCATTACACCGGGGACGACTTCCAATTACAGCCTGGCCAACTGTTGTCAACAAAAAGTCCCTAGGCTAATTACTTCACGCGCCGGCGGAGATCTGTTCCCGCCTCGCCGACCATTTTTAACCGCCGGAGTCCTCTGTGTTAGCCGGCCAGACGTGTGATCTAATATGTATGCTAGGTAGATTCGGCGCTTTGTTCGTTTGTTGCCCGTACTTCTTTCTCTGTATTCTGTTCTCTTGTTCGTTTCCTATATTTGTTCAAAGAGGTCCTTTTCGTTATCAAAAATTTTTTTTTCCTGTGGTTTTTCATCGTTGTTATATCCTCCGTTTCAACTGAAAGAACCTTTTTTATAAATACAAAACATGAAAATAATGTGAAACTGGTATAAAAACACACACACAAAAAAAATATGAAGCCATTATTAAAAAAATAATACCTTCCAATTCCTATCGTATCGAACCTTACAATCCAAAATCCCTCGTAAAATCCTCAATGCTCCTTATTATATTACCAAAAAACTTATCTATTAGGATCTTAATACATATTCCATATGTTGCAATGTTGGCCCAAACCAGATACCTATCCTTTCATTGTAAACTTCTATTCGACTCGAATCCACTTACTTCCCTTTCGCTTACAGCTTACCCTCCGAAGCGTATGACAAGAAGGTGGTCTAGAGACCTCCTAATATAGAACTTTTATTGAAGTGCTGCCTAATGAGTAATTGCTTTACGAGTTAATGAAATCTTATTTTACTATTGCACTTGTATATAGCTGTAAATATCAATAAATTAAAAAGAAAAAATCTTTTGAATTTTACAAAAAAAAAAAATAAGTAAAAAACATTAAATTAGCATATCTATTGAATACCTTATACATTGTTAATTATTCATATATTTCGTTTACCTGGGTTTTCACCAGAACTTGTGTTTCCTCAAATTCCTTGTTCGACTATATTTAAACCCTCATATTTTCCTAAATCATCCTTAAAACTACGATTTGAACTGTCAAATATCATTTAATTTTAGTTTTAACCTAGAACTTTATTTTAAAATTTTCCATAAATTAATTTTATTGTAGATTTTTTTTTTTTTTTTTTTTTTTTTTTTTTTTTCACTCATGTTATAAGCTACAATTAAGCTTGACTAAACATAATTTGGTTCTGGTGGTTTTATGGTTGTTCCTTTTCTACTGCTATTTTGTATGGCTGTTGATCTACTTTTTCTATATTTCTTCTTATTTTAGTTATTTATTTTTTTAAAATATTATTTCTTAATTTCATATATAATTTATTTATATAGTGTTTACAATTCACAAAATTACATGCTGTACCAAGAAAATAAACCAGACTCAACTTAAAATACAATACTAATAATCCACTTAAATATATGTGATGTAATCATAATTTAGAATGAAAGAAAAATATGTGAAAAACAGAAAAATATAACATCCTTGTAATAAAATAAACAAAAATGACTATACGCTCTTAAATATCTCTATTCATACACACACACATATATATACATACTCATGCTTACCTATATACACACATTCTTATTATTATCTAAAGATAATAGTTAATTGTCAAAATTTATTCTATTTTGTTTTGAGAGCAGTTATTATTATTTCATTTTTGACTTATCAAGCTCCTGGGGCCGAGTTCGAGTCGGACTGTAAGCAGCAAATTTATTTTCTGTTATTTCGATTGTAGCTCTACTTCGAGTTCGGGAGACCCTCCTGGGGCACACCCACCCCCAACAAAGTGGGTACCCTTAATTGGGGAAAAACCTGGCGGTTGAGTGCGATTTAGTCCAAATCTTCTCCTTTCACAGCCGTTGCCCGAGTAACAATACATCCTTACCTAAATACTGAGCCCAAGAAGACCTTTCATGGATTGTTAGTGGTACAGGTTTATTTATTTTATTATTTTATTTTAATAGAAAAGTAGGTTTTTTTTATTATAGTAAAATTTTATTCCAACTGTCATTTAAAGTTTATAGTAGTTTCAAGCAATAGTATATCAAAGACTCTCTCGTTGCTGATATTAAAATAGTTAATTAAAAAAACGAAATCAAAGTGGATTTTGAAGGATATTGAGGAGATATTTTGGAACTCAAATGAAGCCTGATGGAGGGGGATAGCTTCGGGGCCAGGCGGCACGAGGCACAACACCTGCCCATTAAAATGGGTCGTGGGTCAGTGAGGCCTTCGAACTCCAGGGCAACTTTTTGGGTGGCCCGTAGGCTGTTGAAGATTCATAAAAAAATATGGACGGATGTACTGGCCCAAAGGCCTCAAAAGTTTGGTTACTTAAATTGCTTTACATCTCGTGTAAACCCTTTTTACAAGGCAGAAAGAATTTCGCACAAGTCTTTGCTAACATTCCCCTTCATCTCTACACAAATACTAAATTCATGTTGAAAGTTGTTGAACAGAAATTCCCGTTTGTACGTGTGATTTGACGAATTTGATCGACCAGTGGTTCGATATCGTTTTTTTGACATAGATATGTCTTTTATCTGGGGATGTGTATTTTTTTTTGTATAACTTTTTTCACATTTATTTTGACACTACCTCTGTTGTTGTTGCTCAGATCGAAAATTTGTCAACAGATCCTCATCAGAAATTTAATGAAATATATTTTTGTTATATAACATTTGTCGTTAGAAGCTATCGTTTAGGAGCTATATTGGTTTGGATGAATGAAGTCACGTTTGAAACCGCTATTTTCTCTCAAGGTTTATTTTGAATAAGCATTGATTGTAAATTTAGTTTAATTTGATAACTTAAGTAGTTTGATCCTTTTAATTACAAAATGTAAATTGTAGATTATAAATAGTTATATACACAATCTATTGTTTTTCCCAGTCAAGGAGAAATTGAGTTTTATTTCTAACATTTCCAATAGTACCATTTTAAATTTTCTTCCAATTGTAAAGCTGCAAATGATGCATAAATTCTAATTGTATTGATCCTAGTATACCATACTGCATACCTCAAGAAATATTTTATTTCTTTATCTTGAGTTACTTGAAGTATTGCATCTTCTTCTATAAACATGTTTTCTCCGATCTTATTCAAATCTCGTCTAGAATTTCCGGATAATCAGTTCATGATTTGAAAATGTAGTCTGTCAAAGAAGGTGTATTAAAGAAAAAATGTGTAAGAAAATGGATCACCTTGGTGAAAAGTGTGCCCTCCCGATGAACTACATAAACTGATGTAAAATGGCTTTTGTGCGACCCCCTCCCCATGAGAGCCGGCGGCTAATGATCGCCTATAAAGAAATGAGAGACTCTCATCTTGGCATCAGTTAGTGGTCCATTGTCTGGGTTCGTTCTGGAGAGATATCTCCTCCCGAGATACCGGGAGAATGAAGAAGCAATGTTGACATAGAACCATTGTGTCCCCGCCGAGATTAGCATCTCCCGCCCTTGAATATATCTATCCTCTCCCCTCTTATCTGATAATTACACCGGAATAAGAGCTCTAATTTCCGCTAAAAGGAGTTCCGTCGGGATGGTTTCATTATCGCCGGGTCCTTTTAGGGACAATTCCTCCACTCCTCGCCCTTTTGTTTCTCATTCCAAGATACTCCTTGATCGCCACTATCTTCTGATTGCCCGCAGCTTCCATTTTCTTTTATCTTCTGTTTAAAATTTTATATTCCGTTCTTTTGTTTTATATTTTAGCCTCATTGAGCAAAATTATCACTGTAGATAGAAAATATTGTAATTGAAGCGTATAATTCCGAATCCAGCCAAGTCCACTTTGACTTTTTTTTTTAAATTTTTAACAGCTGGGCGATAAATTTAGAAATTAGACTGGATTAGAAAGAAGCGTTATTTTATGTATGACCGTTTTCAATGTGATTTAACTACTTTTTGAAGATAACATTTCCCCTAAAGTTAATCTAGTAGAAAAAATATTAAAAACAATATAAATATCTAAAAATTGGACTTGGCTAGTTTTGGAATTCAAAGCCTCAATTTATAGTTTAATTTTTAAATACACTTTTAATTTATGTACGTATTTTTTAAACTGATGCACCTTCGCAAACCTACGAGTTTTGTCCCAACAGTATCCTATAATGACATTTCACCAATCCCTGTCCAACAGAACCGCTACATAGGACTCCATCTTGGAATCCACATACAAGACTAAAACGACAAGAAACTGCCCATCGTTTTTGACTCAATTACAAAATATTAATTTACATAACAATAATTTGACCTATTTCGACATATGGAGTTGAGCTCTGGGATTCCACTAAACCTTCCAATTCTTCTCATATTCTTAAAATCCAAAATCCTTCGTAAACTTATCCATAAAGGTCTTAATGTTCCATATGTTCCTGAAGCCCAAACCAGATAAGGTAGTCGTGCCTTCAGAAGACGAGAGGGTGCACTACTCATTTCGTACTAAGTTTTCATTAGGAAAAAAAAATTCAGCAAATTTTAAAACTGCTGAGGTATTAAAGAAATCGTTGCATAAATGTTTTTAGTATGGCGTTTCAGGTCTACTTTCTTAAAATAGTAGTAGTGTACATTTAAATCCACTAGTATCTCAACTTGCTTCCCATTCTATTCCAGATACATTCTGAGGTGTCTGAAAAGAAGATGGTCTCGGAACCTTCTATAGTAAAACTTTTATGGAAGTGCTACTAATGGGTAGTTACTTTTCAACAATTGAGCTATTGTTTTGAGCATTATATTCAAATTTACGTGATGTATTTTATTTTATTTTTTATACAATTTTAAATTTCAATAAATAGCTAAATAAAAATAAATAAATTAAAAATTAATTTCTTTACCTAATTGTATTAAATTTATTCTAACCATTTGAAATTTGTTTGTTGCAGGTAAGGGCTTATATGATTACTGACCTCGGACATTCTTCACCCTACTGTATGTACGTTTTTAGGATTTACTGTATGTATTTTGTTTAATTTTTTTTCCTTCCGTCGGCATGTCTCTCTTCGAAATGGGTCCCTAGAGCGGAACAAGTATATTACTAGCGCCGAACTAAGAAGAGAAAATAAAATAATTAATGACGGAATATGAAGCCCTGAGTGGCAGCTCCATAAATCAAAGGTCCCACTAACCGGGTACACCACCTGCACCCTCCTCCTTGTACTAATCAATTTTACTAACGATTAATCTTCCCCTGCCTGTTAAAACTGGATCTGGAGGCCTTATTATTATCGACACGTTTCCACTTTGCGCCGTTTGGCAGCCTTCTGTGTACTACGGAGAAGTTACCGGGACTAAATGAGGAAGGGTTTAGAACTTACAAGGGGTAAGAGAAACTCAGTCTCTCACGGATCTTGTTGGAAAGTTCCTAGTCAAAAAATTATTAAAATTATTAAAAACGTATTTTGCCCTTCCGACTAATGTGCCATAAGAGGCGAGAAAAAAATGAAATAGCATTAAATTTATTGCACATCTCGAGTTTAAAAAAATGATATCGACATGATTCTTGCATCAAAATTTTTATTATTGAGTGGAAATTTGACGAAAGTAATTGACGATTCATATATTTTGGTTTAGAATAATTTTTTTATTATATTTTTTTTTTATCCAACAAATATAATAATCTCAATTTAGGGGAATCGTTCTTTAAAAATGTGTAATAAGGAATAAAGGAAAAAAGGAAGAAATAACTTATAAAAATTAAATCAAATTTAAGATTCAAAAATACAATCATACTCTATAGACAACATATGCATTCACCCAAGGTATTCCTGCAACCAGAGTTGAGCAATTACTTTTATAGAGCAATTATTACAATCTGCCACAAATGTGGGAAATAAGTAATATAGATGGAGTATGATTACATTCATACATTATGTACAATGAGAAAAATAAAAATATAAAATAAATAAAAAAAGAGAACATAAACGAACTATGCTATACATAAACAATATAAAGTATACAATGTACATACAGGTGAAATATATAACTTTTAAAAAAATGAAATGTATATATAAAATGAAATATTAAAATAAAAAAATAAAAAAAATAAGTATATATATATAAAATAAAATCTTAAAACTAAAAAATAAATAAACATATGTGTATATACATAAAATGAAATATTAAAATTAAAAAAAAAAAATATATATATATATATATATATATATATATATATATATATATATATATATATATATATATATATATATATAAATAAATAATAGTAAAAAAAAGAATAAATTATAAAGAAAAAGTAAAATGAAATTAAAAGTTAAAAAACAATCATACTTTATTTACAATATTCACTCATCCTAGGGATCCCACAACCAGACCAGACAAGGCAGGCACAGAAAGGTCCCAGCTGTTCTCTCTCAGCTTCGTCGCTGTTATAAAATTAAATTATAAAAAAATAATTAGACCTTCTAGCAAACTACCTATATAAATCTGTGTACACAACAAATTACGTTAGGTTCTAATTCACCACCATCAAAAACATTGAAATTAAGTAAATAAAAAAAACAATTATTTAATTCTGTAAAATATTTTATAGAACCATTCCTAATTCTTAGACCCAGGTACTAGTCTACCTGAGG
Organism: Euschistus heros; assembly: GCA_003667255.2. NCBI lineage: Eukaryota > Metazoa > Arthropoda > Insecta > Hemiptera > Pentatomidae > Euschistus > Euschistus heros. Next base: position 349,664 of record RCWM02000385.1, on the reverse strand, counting down.
TATATTATTTATTCTGTTGCAATGGAGGATCGACTCTGGTGTCGGGAAACCCTCATTGGGTATACTCAGCCTTAAAAATGGCTAGCTATAATTGAAGTTAATTCTGCTAATTCTTGCACAACACAGTACAACCTTAGTTCTTGATAAACCCAATAATCTTCATTGCTTGTTATGTTACAAGTTTTAGTTTTTCAACTGTTCTAACTCACATCAAAATTCTTGTTGACCACCGAACCGTTTTTAAAAAATCAGTACTCCCCTATCAAGTACCGCACCAAAGACTTATGGATTAGAGTGAAAATAAGTGGGTTTCATTTCAACACTCACTTCCCCCTCAACAGTTACCCGGCCGGCAGCAGTGAATCACGCACTTAAGATGTTTACTCTTAGAGTCAATTAATTGTACGGGACTCAAGTTCATGTGAGCCGTAAGATAATTATTGGACTGAGCATATTCATGGCAAGAGAGATTTAATTATAACGGTCTGGCCATCGGTTCTAATCAGAACGATTCATCATTAAGGGGCAAATACTTCACGTTTAAAAAATTCCTGGTGGCAGCCTTTGATGGATGGTCTTAGGGTCTCTGCTATTTCCAGATGGGAACTGACCTCTCAAGTATGTATATCAAATTATAAAAATCCACCCGTTTTTCCTCCTTTTTTTTTTTTTAGTAATACTTTTTTTTATTTCAACTTGAGTATTTAAAAATACAAGGAAGCTTTATATATATTTGTTCAAAATTATAATAAAAAAAAATTGTCTAGAACATTGCTCTACTATTTTAATATGCTTTCATAACCTGTAAAGTATATGTATTTTTTATTTATTTAACTATTTATTGATTATATGCTACTAGTAAATTTTAGTGAAATGATTACAATGACTTGTCAGTAACATATGAAGAACTGCTCACTAGTTGCAATACAATGAGGGTTCTACATTAGAAGATCTCCTAGTCATCTTCTTTTTAGACGCCTCAGGATGATTTTCGGGTATTGAGTGTTAGGCATGTTGGGAAATCAGTGGATTCCAGTGGGTATGGAGTTTACTATGAAAGGATAGGTTTCTGGTTTGGACTAAATCAGCAGCATATGAAACATTAAGATCTTTACAGATAAGTTTGTTTGTGTTATTATAAGGGTGTGGATTTTCGGATTGTAAGGATTAAATGGGACAAGAATTGGAAGGTTTAATGGAGCCCCAAGCTCAACTCCGTATGTCCAAATGAATCTAATTATTAGCATGTGAATAAGTCTTTTGTAATTTATTGAGAGCTGTGGGACGCTTGTCTAGCGGATGTTGGACCAGTCGGAAACAGGAGCAGTTTCTTGTCTTTTATGCTTGTTTATATGCTTACTTAATTTTTTTCAACATACGTTCTACATTAGAAGGTTTCTTGGCCATCTTCTTCTCAGACGCCTTCGAGAATTATCGGGAATGAGGTGTAAGCGATTTTTCAAGTAGTAGAGTATATATTTGATTGTGTAGCAAGTTGAGACTAGTGAATTCGAGAGAGTGTGGAGTTTACTATGAAAGGATTAGTATCTAGCTTGGGCCAAATCCTCAACTTATGGAATTTTCAGATCCTAATGGATAAGTTTGTTTGTGATATAGAAAGAAGCATTGATGATTTTAAGAAGGTTTGTAAAGTAAGGGTTGGATACGAGAAGAATTTGAAGGTTTGATTGAAGACCATGTAAATAAGTTTGTAATTTTTTGAGAACTTTGACCGCTTATATAGTAAATGTTGGAGTAGTCGGAAACGACTAGCAGTTTCTTGTCTTTTAAGTCTGGTATATAGATTTATATTTTATTTTTTTGTTAATTTTTTTTATTTTAATAATTTTTCATTTTATCATAAGTAACTTTATAAATCGCTATCGTTGTTTAGAAAGAAATTTGTTCTCCTCACAATATCGTTTTCTGTAAGCGCCCAACGTTCACAGTTATTCCGAAGGTTGATGAAACCGCTTAGGGAGTCGTGCAGACCTGCCCGGACTGTGAATGGATTCCGAGACGGCCGAGGTAGGAAATGAGTCATTTAGTCGATTGGCATTGTGTTCATTGAACAATCGATAGTTAGTGGTGATTGATACCTCGATAGTGTTTCTAATAGCCCTAGCAGATCATCTGATAGCCTCTTCTCAATAGCGTCTTCTTTCTTGTTAATCTTCGATTTGCTTATATAGTTCATTGTTACTGATACGCTAATTATGTAGCATGTTTTTTTTTATATGAAAAAAAATATTAAACAAAATAAGTATCTTTGATGGGCATCGAGTATAACTGAATAGTGTTCCAAATGTTTAAATTATTTCAAACACTTTTCTATTCATCTTAAATATTATAAAATCTGTTAAAGTGAAAAAGTTAAGATTTCATCGAAAAAACGGCTTCTCCACTATAAAAAAAAAACAAAAAAAAAAAAAACGCTAAAATATTTAAAAGTAATGTTCGAGACAAAAACAATATTATTTTAATACCAAATAATAAAAAATAAAGCCTCATTGAAATAAATCTTTTGCTTCCCCGACTCTACGAGCTACCCATAATACATGAAGCGGATAGCCCATTGTTCACCAGTATCCCACCTTCAGGAGCAATAGAAATTTTAGAACTAATCTTCCGGTCCAATCTATAACCATTAGAAAAGTTATATTTTTACAATTTAATGACTGCATAAAACAAAATTACTTTCAATTCGACAATAAATGCTATAAACAGGAAGGCTTACCTATGGGATCCCGTCATTCACCCCTTCTGGCAAACCTTTTTATGGACAAATTAGAATAAAAAAATCTTTCTATATCACCTCAAGTGACTTTTCTATTTAGTCACGTAAAAAAAAGTAATACTGCTCCATGGTCGAGAATATAGGCAATCAAGCTCCGCGTCGGCTCCACTCTCAAGAGAGCGTTATATGTCATCCTCCCATTGACTATCTGATCGAGGATTAGCCCGAGTAGCCGAAGTACACCTGTCCATCAGAGGAGGCCTTGTTAATCAAGTCACCCCAAGGTACCGTAATAAATTACTGGCGTAGCTCTCCTACAGCGTCTCTATCCAGCGAGGTCTTTTTTCTTTCGCTTGTATTTACACGCCAGGGGTCATCGGTCGCGGGTCGTTTATATTCCGGTCATGGTCGGAGTTTATCATCTGACTTCTTCAGGGGTCTTGTGTCTGCCGCTGGGAGGAGTTATGTTTCGGCTATATCTATACGATGGTCACTAACTCCAATCTGACTCATCTGAGTGGCATGTTATGTTTATTATAACATGACTGATATGGCGATGGCTATTATGACAGTCAAATTTATTAATTGAAAAATATCAGGCTTTATGGCTATTATGACAGTCAAATTTATTAATTGAAAAATATCAGGCTTTATCCATTTATTAACTGCAGATTTTACTTTTCTTCGTCTGTTCACTCGTGGTACGGAAGATGGAATAGAAGGATCAATACTTTTAGGATTGATGAATAGTGTGCCACTTCTATTGCAATTTATTTATTCAAGACTAGTTTCGAATGTTCAACTAAAACTCATACTCGAAATTCATTATATTTTTAAATGCATTGCAATGATTATATATATTATTTTTAAAACAAAAGATAAGGAATTAAACTTTTACAGATAAGGCCGATTATTCGGACAAGCCGATCATTTCTTCGGTTATAATTAAGGTGATATCGACAATGGTCGGAGTATTTCATTTATAGCTTTATAGCTTTCAGTACATGTAGCTACAGGTTTTTGTTTATGTTATATTTTTTCTATGTTACTTTGCAATTTTTATTTGTTTATTGGGCCGGTATGCAACAGAGTGATTTTTAGAAAAATAAATCAAAAGCCTGCAATTTTGCTTAGCTTAGATAGTTAATTGTGAAATTTTGGATTTAATCATACCGAAAAAAATATCTTGTTTATGGACTTATATATGTAACGCAAAAATATATGTAGTTTTAAATGAAAATGTATGTAAATGGCTAAAATATTAGTTTTATTTTCGTGTTCCAACCTTTATATCGCATGTCAATTAAGAATTTTAATTAATAATACGAAAAATCAAAACTGTGATTAAAACAAATACTATACTTAAGCTAAATAATCAGGTAAATGAAATGGCGAATGATTCACTCGCCCTAATTGCCCTTCATAAAATAAATGCTTTATGGGGAGACTGTATTGCATATTTTTCATCTCTACCTGAATATTATTTATATAAAAAATCTATTCCCAATCGCATGTTCATATTCAAGATTTTCTTTAAAATATTTCGTATCTTCATGTGTTCGACGACTATTGGAGTGTCTTGAAATATTATCAACAAAAATTTAAGTATTGTATCACTATTTTACCTTTTGCCCGCCTATAATCTCTCCCATGTACCGTTGAATCCTCAAAGATTCCATTCACCCTCGCCAATTGTTTACTTTGTCACATACATCCGATATCCCATATTAATGATCCCCGGCATCATTATCCCCCCGATGCAGACCCGGAGGAAACACATTACAGGAGATCGACTATCTTCTTCGTGGGCGGCGTCGATAGTTATGTTCCGACAATGAGGCCCATTCACGCCCCAATCTTATTGTTTTCTCAGCCGAATTTGGAAGTCTTACAGCGATCCTCTTACTTGTTCTGACAGAGGCTGGAGTGTTGGGAGGCATTGTGAGAGCAAGATGTAATAAACCGTTGTTGGAGGTTTGTACGGCTATGAGCAGAATCTGGGCGCTAAGTTTAAAGGTAGTCGTAGTTACATACGGTAGGACGGAATAGGTTCATATTTAATGTGTTTTGTTCCATTCTCTCAAGTGTAAGGGTTGGGAAGGAATGGTTATGTTCTTCCCTTATAGAACCCTCGCTGTAGTGTTACCCTTTCTACAAGCTAACCTGAATACATTTCCTGGAATATCTTACCCCCTTGTTTTTTCTATCTTATTTTTATTCATCACTTAATGAAAGTCAGTAATACAGTTTTCTATCATCATAATCGTAATTATAATCTAAAATTAGCAATAACAATTTAGAATAAAAATTTCTGTAAACTGGCTTAAAAACCAATGGCATCAAATCGTTCTAGATCAATATAATCCTCTTCACTGCTTAGAGGAACCAACGCCATGTGAACGACTTATAATTTATATTCTAACACTCTAGGTGGTCTCTGAACGTACTTATGTCTGGATTCCAAAATACACCCTTTCTCTCACCCAATGAGACTACAACTTTACTTAGAAATTAAGAACAAAAAAAGTTAGTAATTTAGAACATATAAAAGATAAATATTATACGTCCTCAGAAAGCTCTTGTAGAAGATCAGAGCTCTTGCGCGATAGGGTAGTTACTTATTTTTAAAAATTTTATCGTCTACTCTAAAGTCCTGAAAACTTCATTTTTACATTGTCATCTAGATTTTTTTTTATGAGTAATGTAAGATGAAATTTGGACCAATTCTTCAAAACGATTAATAATCTGTGATCTATACTGAAATAACATTTTAAAAATTCAGTTCTCAACCTTCTATTGGCGACCTTTCAAGTGCATGGATCTTTTTTTTGAGTTGAGTTCCAGTCATACTGTAAATATTTTGGGAATAACTTGGGGTACGCATAAACTGTGCAGGAAACAATCGATCGGTAAAACAAAGATTAACAGAACTTATAATAAAAAAAACCCATAAATTTCACTCGGTATTGAAACTAATACATCGAGTGGAAAATAGCCTAAAACTAAATATTTATGGATCGTTAGAAATAATAAAATTTTTCATAACCAATCCAGATTTTGGTTTAAATGACCTGATAAATATTTCCAGTCGTCCCATTTTTAATTTATTTCTAATAAGAACGGAAAAAAACAACCAACCAGTCATAGGAAAAACCGAAAGGTATTATTCTACGTGAACCTTTCCCATCTTCCTGATAACTTTCTGGAGTCCGTTTATTTCCTTAGAAAATACATATCTGTCATACCAGTGAATAAGTGATTAAGTTGAGTTCTGACCAAAGTGAGTTAAGTGACTAAAAAAGAATCGTGGAGGTTTTTCTTTATGAAGAATAAGTCTTTAAGTAAGATGTTTATTTTAAAACAGTCGTTTGAAATTAAACAGTCATTCATCATGAAAAAACCTCCCCTATTTTTTTTTTAGTCATTTAACTCATTTTTTGAAAATTCGACATAACCACTTATTCACTAGGAAGACAGATATAATGTATATAACAAAGTGCTGATTTTTAAAAGTTTTTGTTTTAGAACTGATGATGAATGTTTAACATCCAAGACTAGTTTTCAAATAAAATAACTCCAATAGAAATTAACCAATCCTAATTTTGGGATTATTCACTAATAAATGCTAATATTAGTTTTGAATTATTTCATCAATTAGGAAGGAAATTGGAAACCCACAGTTTGCGTTGTCCTATATCTTTAAACTATACCTGGTTTCTGTTTCTTCTTTGCATTGTTAATGCAACACTCCCCGCTGCAATTGCTTTTATATCGCCCGCTAATTAAATTCTGCTGCAAGTACAAAATTAAGAATTAGCTCAGAGATGAAGTCGGAATTATACTCCATCTAATGGACACTTTGCTCAACGAGACGGTTCCCCCAGCAATTAGACGATAAGCGAATAGCTTTAATTGAGTATAAGGTTTTACAGGCCCTATATTAGAGGTCCCTCGGTCACAAAGCGCTTATAGTGATCGGGAGGCCTCTGCGAAAGCAGAAGGATTATTTTGTAAATTGATATTGGTCCGTAGTCTGCGGCACTGCCAGGGACCAACGGTTCTCTCCCGCGAGGGTGTAATGTTTATGCTTCGTAAACCCCTGATGGAAAAGTCTAATTGAGGGGCTTAGTTCAGTACTTTGGTGACGTAAGAAACGCAGACTGCAGTTGGCAATAACCGATTCCATCAACGAAATCACTCAAGTCCTGTTATTCAACTGTTGAGTTTTAAGACATTCGTTTTTAGAAACAACCCTAAACATTGTTCATCTGTTGAAGGGTATGTTTAGAATGGTTTGAAAAATTTCATGGCTTCTATTCCATCATCTAAGCTCGAAACGGACCTAACAATGTATTATCCTCTAAGATATATGACCAAATTAATCGTTAAATCTCGTTACACACTTTCAGTACTAAGACAATCTTATTTATTAACTTTACGTTGAGCATTGTTTAAACTGAAAAATAGGATTGTTAAATATTAAATTTCAGTTACTTTATATCTGTTTCTTTACTGATTTAATATATCTAATCTATTTTATTTTTTGGAGATTAAAATAGATTACACCTTTTCACATGTGTTTTCTTTGCCTTCCTCTGTGCCATATTTCCTTCATTCTCTTGCTATGGGCCTCCTTTCTTCCATCTGTCCAAGGTCTCCCAGTTTTTTTTTCTTTGGTGCTTCTTCTCGGCCAGCTTTTTAACTGTGGATTTTGGATCTAAAAATGTCTTTCTAGGATGTCCTTTTGAGTGATTCCTGCTAGATTTACGTTCTTAATTTCACCCATCTATCTTTTGTGGCTTTACTCTTATGTTCACAAAATTCCAATATTCTTTTTGTAAGACGATTCGTGTTCATTCTTTTGATGTGTCCGTAAAAACTCAGTCTTCGTTTACGAATATCACTGTAAATATATGAATATTGTTTAATTTCCTGTTTACTTCTGAGCCTATATTGTTCATATTAAAATTTTGAACTAAGAATTTTCCTTATGCTTTGGCATTCTTTTTTCCTCATGTTGTCGATATCAGCTTTCCTATTCAGAATAAGTGTTTTTGAATTTTAGAGACATACAGGATATTCTTCTTTTGTTATTATTATTTTAAACACTAGCCCGAACTCGAATTTCGGACTTCATTATACCACTACAGAACTACGAGTGGTAAATAATACATGCCTACTAAAAATATAAAGACCATACTATTACTAACATTTCATTATAAATTTTATTTTTAATAACTCTCAACGTATCTCATCACGCGTCTACATCTTTTCCATAGTTGATTGTTAGAAGTTCGTCTGGAATATGTGAGGGGATTTTTCGAAGAATTTTTGAGTTTTTCCTTTTCTTGGATACACTTATTCCTTATCACAATGTCTCATTATATTTTGAAACATATTTTCTTTAATGCAAACTGTTTTGAGAATTAGTATTCCATAGTTGGATGAGGGCATTCTTTGGAGTGGAGAGAATAAATTCTGACCAATCTGTCCACTTCATCTCGATCTTATCTTGGAGTCATAATGTCTGAGCTATGTCTTTACTCTCGGCTATTATTTATCTCGTGTTATTTTTATTTTGTCTTCATATCTCGTGTTCATCCCTTAGGATATGTTTTATTGTTATATCTGGGTATGTTGAAAGAGGTCGAATTGGCTTAAAATAAAATATAATATACAATTACTGGGCAAGCAATGGAGAAAAATACATACTGATGTAGTGATTGTAATTGAATGGGTCCGCCGAAAAACTAAGCGACAAAACAAATTTTGAGTAATCAGTGAAAGAAAATCATAATCTAAAGTTTTTGTTAGTTTTTATGTTTTTTTTTTCACCTTGTAATTTGTTATATTTACATGTATAATGACATAATGGATTACTATATCATACTATGATGTATTTTATTATACATTTTAAAACTTTAAAATCGCCACTTCGGAAATTTTGTCGCTTAGAACGTTTTTTTAGAAAGTTTAGGGTCAATGTTAGTGACATGATGGGCTAGGGTCTAATGCATGAGTTGCATGAGTGTTTGATGCACTTATGTTTTTACACATATGTTCTTGTGCCAGACTAATGCATGAGCAGTAAGTGTTTAATGCACTTATGTTTTTTTATAGCTTTTATTGAGTAAATATTAGGATTTGCCTTTGTTAAGGGTGAAAAGTAATATAAGATGGTTATGAAAACATTAATAATTTATTGATAATAGGTTGGACCTAGCCACGTGGCTTCTAATAGTGCTTAAGACTCATTAAGGCCTTTGAGTGTCGTGACACGGGCTACGAAAATGAAAAACTATATAATCTCTCTCTCTCTCTCTCTCTCTCTCTCTCTCTCTCTCTCTCCCCCTCTCTTTCTCTATTTCTCTCTTTCCCTCCCTCTCTCATCCTCTCTCCCTAATTATAAGTTTTGCTGTTATTTATCTTCAGAGAAACTATTTTTGTTTGCTAGCGCAATTCCAAATTTCGAAATAAAATGAAAAACGATCCCAATGCTCAAATATCACAAAGACACCGTCTAATATACGGCTTAGAGACGATGACAGACACAAAGCTGCGACCTCATTACGTTCTCAATGGATATCGCCCACACGGTGGCATTATAATTGATATATTGCCTTACACATTCTCTCCTGTATTCTTTATATTGTATCTTTCGTCCTTAATCTCTCGTTCCCCGCAGGTCTTTGGGACATATAATTCATTAAAAAAGAAAAGAAGATGGTCTTCATAAGAAAAGCTGTTTTCTTTCTTAGGCCATTCTCCGCGCTGAAAGCGTGCGAATTAAAAAGACCAAGAATGCCCTTTTACTATAGAATATAAGTTCCTTGGGAGAAAAAAATGGATGTCTATAAATGCACATATTATCAAAACTTTGAATAGTTCTGTTCATGACAGAAATATTTTACGTTACAATAATTTCTTTTTATTTTAAGGAAATTGATTTCAAAATTTATCTTATAGTTTCAATGTACTCTTTTGGTAAAATATTTGATCTATATTTGTTTATTTATGTTATTTATACTTGATAGAATGTCCAAATTCCATATTTTGTACGAACAACAACTGATCAGTCTTTACATAAAAATTAATAAAACAATCGCTACTTTAAATATATTCACGTAAGAGAAAAAAAAATCATAAGTATAGATTGTAATCAAACATATATAAAAAAGGGAACAAGAACATCGTGTAAAACTTTAGCTAAATTTTAGTTCTTATTTTTGCTTACCGCTTTGTAGTATTTCACGTACACCAATACTTGTTTCTATTAGATGTAGATATAGATTATAGTATGCTTGCCTATTTATAATAGGCAAAATTTAAATATCAAACTATACAAGTACTAGCTAATGAATTCATTAGTTTTGAATCCAACCAGGGCAGGTTAAAATTTAGTTCATAGCGGACATAAGGAGTGAATCTTAATATCTAAGCTATAACAGTTCAGTAACCTGTAGGATTTCTGCAATACCTAGTTACAGTATATGAATGCTTTAAGCCCTAAAAAACAATAACAAAAAAAAATTGTAACAGCTGTGGGGATCAATGCATACCAGTACGGATTTTTTTTTTAGATATGTTAAAAGAATATTAGGTAAGAAGATCTAATTAAAAAAAAATATATCAATTGGAGAACGCATGATAGAAGGATCAATTAGTATTAATGAATTATTTGTCACTTCTCTAGAATTTTTTTTCTTTATTTCTATACTAGAATATATTATATATTTGAATACATAGAGTTGAATAGAGTTGAAAGGCGTATCCTAAGGAAAATTCATGGAACGAAAGTTCTCCCAGAATCACGAATTGTACCGACAATTGGAAACAGCTAACACTAGTTGGAGTACTACGTGCACCTCCTGATAATGGAAAACAACTGTCCTACCAAGAAGATCTCACTAATTAAAAGCTATGTATGTGGCTTACTGAAGTGAAAAATACCTAGATTCTGCTGGAAGTTCTTACCTTGATGTGTTGGGTCGGTCGAAATTTAGAAGTACGGTGAATTCTGGGGCCCTACTATCCAAAATTAAAAAAAACATCCAAAGGAACTGGTCATAAGCGCTACTAGAAAGGCTTAAATCTATAATAAATGTATATTTGAATGTCACATTTACCATAATTCTAAAAAAGTACAAACAATTTCGAAATACTTTTTTTAATATAAGACAAGAAATCAAACATGTTGATACTTACCTTAAGAGACCAGATTGAAAAAGCTTCTATAATATATCAGGAGTATAAAGAGATAGAGTGTAAAAAGAAATAAATAAACAAATAAAACTAAGAAAGCCTAGGCACCCATTTGGATCAAGTCAGTCCGTTCACCCTGTCGGCGCATAAATGAAATTCATATTTAAATGAAAATAAGAGCTGATAGTATCAGACACCTAGACCAAGAGAGACTTATGAGCCACAGGTCCGAGCCCTCATATTCGGAGCATAATCTGCTACACTTTATTGGACAGGGACAAGAAAAAACGATCCTACCCCCTCCTCGGGTTGACAGATTTGTTTACAGATAAATCTAGTCACTTGCCGCCTGTTTACTTGTTAGTGTTAGTTAGGGCGATGCTTTGTCGCAAATCTTTTTCGAAAATTTATCTTCTGTTGGCTTTTTGAAAAGGCCTGGGCGAGGATTGTTGCTTCTTATGAGATTTATCTTCTCGGGAGGTTGGGTCCTGATTCTAGTTCTACTTTCACTTATAAAGTAGTCTACGAACGCTTGTGTGGGTTGCCGTAAATTTTAAGGTTTTGATGAAGGATTAACGTTTTTCGAATATATATATTTTTTTTATTTATTCATTATTTATTTGGGTAAGTATTACAATCTGCCTCAATGTGGACAATAAGTAATTTACTTACTTACTGATGGGCTCTACTGCTTTTGAAGAACCTCGGCCTCCTCCACAATTCGTAGTCACTCCTGACGATCCTTGGCTTAGTAATATGGATCCATACACACAATGAATATTTTTTTAGAAGAAAAATATTTTTTTCAATAAATATTATAATCAAACTCCCTCCATAGCAATAAATAACGCGGATGTTAATGAATCCATCTACAAAAAATTAATAAAAATCTTCTAACAATACAAAATTTAATATTATAATGATTAAAAAGAAGAGATCGCTGTTCAATCGGTTGTATCACTGTTCATCAGATCCAATTGGGATTGTAGTGAGTTAATTTTTTTAATATTTATTCATAGATATTTGACAACTAATGGCAACTAACTCCTGAATTCAATCACCTAATTTAGTAATGATTAAATCTTTCATTGAAATCATCATTAGTTCATTAAAAAATGACTGAGAAAGATTTAGTCATTATTAAATTATGTGGTTGATTCCAGGAAGTTAGTTGGCAAATAGTAATGATTAAATTTTGATTAATTTTCAGCTATGATTAAATTTTACCCGACTCTGGGTAAAAGGAGTTTACTATGCATTGGTTTTAAAGATAAATACTTAGGACAGGGGTGCTCAAACTTGAACTGCTGGCGATCTACCTCAATATTTTTAGACTACTTACGATCGACTCTGAGACTGCAAGTGTGTGTGATGCAGGGTTGTCGTACATACACGATACACCCTACCTACCTAGGTAGGGTGTACCGTAGCATATATAGATATTAGCTTTCTGCACAATATAGGTACATTATTTTAGTCAAGGTTTGGGTTAGGTTTAGTTAGGTTCTTCTCTATAATATCAATGAAAAAACTCATAGTTATTCAAAATTGCGAGTTTATTTGTTGTTACAAAACAAAAGAGTTACATATGGTGTTAAACTTAACTAAGGAGTGGCTTTGGATGTTGAAGCGTGGCACTGCATGTCCTCAGCATACTTTTCATAAGATGGTACGTAACCACTGAGTGCTAATCTCAAGCATGATGACATATGATCGTCAGTTAGTCGATTGCGATATTTTGACTTAATTATCTTCATTTCAGAAAATGCAGACTCACACAAGTAAGTTGACCCGAAAAATGCCGTCAGTTGAAGGGCGATTTGCCTTACATTCGGATATTTATCTTCAGATATAAAACACCAGAAATTTGTATCAGATGCTGTAGCTTTGAGATGTATATCTGATATAATCTGCACCAACTCATTTTCAACAGAACATGAGTTCATATTAAACTGACTTGCTATTTCAGTAGCTAATTCCTCAATGTTTTTACATGAAAAAGGATAACTCATAAATGATGCTATATTTTCCAATTTACTGCAATCATAAAAACGCATTTCGAATTGTCCCAAAATATTTGATAATTCAGCCTCATACGTATCATAATTCAACTGAGGAATCCTTGCTTTCAAAGACGGAAAATGTTTCAGATCCTTTCTTTTCAGTTGATCTATCATAAGTTGCAATTTACTTTTGAATGCGTTTACTGCGCTAATCATCTCAATAATAGTTTTTCCTTTACCTTGAAGCTCCAAGTTAACGGTGTTTAAGTGCATTGTGATGTCAGTCAAAAATGCCAAATCATTTAGCCATTTTTCGTTTTTCAAAATCTGAGTGTCATCACCTCTTTCGTCTAGAAAAGCTGTTATTTCGGGCAATAATTCTTGAAACCTTTCTAGGAATTTTCCGCGACTCAACCACCTGACGTCCGTGTGAAGAACTAAATCAGTGTGTTCAGCTGACTCCCTATCTTCCAACTGCAACTGAAAGAGCCGCCGTTGCAAGCTACGTGCACGGATGGAATTCACAATTTTTGTTGCAATGCCCATAATTTCCTCCGTGTTTAAAACTTTTGAACACAAAACTTGTTGATGTATAATGCAATGGAATGAAAAAAATGAAGGGAATTCTTCATTAGCTCGACACAATGCCACAAAACCGTTTTTGTTTCCAGTCATTGCTGGTGCTCCATCGGTTGTAATGCACACTAATTTATATATTGGTAGCTCGTAGTTTTTTACAAAATTGAAGAAAACGTCATATATATCTTCGCCACGGGCCTTCCCCTTCAGAGGAATGATTGTCAAAAATTCTTCCTTAGCCAACATGTCATTGAATACCATCCGAATAAAAAATACACAGCTGGGCAGTGTCTGTCATATCGATGGATTCGTCGAACTGTAAAGAAAAGTATGTACATTCCATGATATCATGTTTTAGTTTATCTGCGATGTCCTGACTCATGACTTCAATACGCCTTGTGACAGTCGGACGAGATAACTGAAGTTCTCTAATAGCAGACATGATTTCTGTTTTATTTTTAAAATCTCCAAATAAAGTCTCACCCGCTTCAATAAATGCTTCCTTCACCACCGATCCATCTTCAAATGGTTTCTTGTGTTTCGCCAAAATATGAGATATTTTAAATGACGCGATCGTAGCAGCTTTTGATTGTTTGGCTGGTCTTGTGAACATGGATTGTTCTTTTTTTCAAACAAGATATCAAATCACTTACTTTTCGTTTTCTTAATTCACTCGGTAGCGGAAAATCCTTTTCATAGTTTTTATGAACCGTTTTATGATGCCTCTCTAAGTTACCACGCTTAGGTATTGCAACTGACGCACGACAAATAACACAAATGCACTTACCCTTCACCATAAAAAGAAAAATTCTTCCTCCCAATCCTTATTAAAATGATACGTTTTAGATTTCTTCACTGCACTCATTTTCCACTATTTAATAATAAACTTTGTATCGACGTAGGATCGCCATCAAGTTACAATTCAGAATGACTCCAATTCCTGCAGGCGCAACATTTATATCGGCGTGAACGAAAGTCTCGAATGTTCCCGTCAAACGCGCCGCCCGAAACTAGACTGTACTGTCTCTCGTCTAGAAACAACACGGCTTTTCTTTGACAAGTGCCGCGCGTTCCTTTGATAAAGCCACCTTTTGCCGCAAGCAGTGTTATTTTATTACGTAATACATTTTTGTAGTTTAGTTACCTACCTACTTATTAAAATTTTTTTTCTTCTCGAGATCTACCCAAAAAGCACTCGCGCGACTAGTCGATCGCGATCGACCGTTTGAGCACCCCTGACTTAGGAGATATAAACGCTATTGTTACATAGTGTACAAGAATTTATGAACGATATGTTTACAGGAATTTTGTATTGTATTTATAAAATGTTTTGCTTCATGAATGCATAATCCAAAGTCGAACCAAACCATCTCGTAATTTTCTCTTTCATCACATTATTTGTGACTTAATAATTAGGATGCTCCTATCAATGAGGCCCCAAAAAGTATGATTAAATTGCCCATAATAACGGACTCAGGATATTTATGCAAATTTATAATTAAACGGATTATGTTTGAATAATGTATAAAGGAGATTGAGAATGTTGGAAGAGATTGGACCTAGGATGTATTTCAATTTCCTAATATTGTTTAGTTAGATGGTAATCTGGGGCTATTGTCTCGACTCCATTGTCATGGGAGCGTCCTTTCTTAGCGTGGAGGTCCTTGCACTTTGGATGTGGCGGTTGGCTTCCTCTATGGGCCGTGTAGTCGGGGTAACATCCCAAAGGGGGGGAGGGGGGTAACATCCCCGGGGGGGTCGGAGCTGCCTAAAGAACAGGAGGCTGGTACGATTCCCTTTAGCAAAAGGTTTATTGCTGGCCTCTGTATTGCGGGATCTTATGGCGTATACTGCTCTCGCTCCGGGCTTATCTACTCCAGCTGAGGTATTTAGAGGATCAACGATGCCTTTTCTATTACTATCTTTTTTTTTTTTTTTTTTTTTTTTTTTTTTTTTTTTTTTTTTTTTTTTTTTTTTTTTTTTTTTTTTTTTTTTTTTTTTTTTTTTTTTTTTGTAGGTTCTCTGACTTGTTGGTCATAAACTCGAAACATTATATTTCATTATATGAAGTTAAGAAACGATTTAAATATACTGAATGCTACTGAAAAATTTTGTTTTCTTACAAGCTATGTCCAGATTGCAGAGGAAAATGGTTACAATGAAATGTCAATAACATGGAAAGAACTACTCAGCAGTAGCACTTCAATAAAAGTTATAAATTAAAAGTTCTCTTGGCCATCTTTATTTTCAGTCTCCTCAGAGGATTATCAGGAATTGAGTGTGAGGTATGCTGGGTCGATTAGAGAGAGTTTGGAGTTTACTTTGAAAGGATATGTTTTTTGTTTGGGATAAAACAGAAACATATTGAACATTAACATATTTATAGATAAATTTGTTTGTGAAATAATAAAGGGCATTGAGGATTTCGGATTGTAAGGATTGAATACGAGAATAATTGGAAGATTTAGTGGAGTCCTAAAGCACAACTCCGTATGTCCAAATGGGTCTAATTATTATCATGTAAATAAGTCAATTGTAATTTATTGAGAGATCTGAACGCTTGTCTAGTAAATGTTGGAGTAATCGGAAATGACAAGCAGTTTCTTGCCTTTGAAGTCTGTTATATAAATTTTCTTATTTATTATAATTATTTTTTTTCTATGGAAACGGGAAAAATAAATAAATGAAGAAATCACTGTGGAAGGATTTGTATTTAAATTGCACTGGCTTAAAGCTCAGGGAGGGTTTCTGTCTTATATTTCAAACCCGCTTCCTCAGAACATATTCAGAGATCCAAGAAGAGTCCCTTGGTTCACATCTTTTAATGTGAATACTCAAGGAATAAGTTTAAAAACAGGATTTATGTCTGAATATTTTATTATTATTTTCATTTGTTATTTTTTTATTTATTTTTGACTTAAAAAACCATGAATGTAAATCGTAAATAAATTGATGTATAGATTTTTCTTTTAATATCCTGACTTCTAATATTTTGAATAAAATAAATAATGAAATTATGTTATAAATTGTTACTGTTAGGGTATCCAGATACTTTTTCTGAGTGATACTGGCGAGAAAGATAACCATCAGTGACCGTGATACTCGAGCAATAAAATAAAATATAATAAAGTTATATAAAGTATTAAAGACTGTTGAAGAGTGCACGAAAGGGACAGGGGAGAGAGAATGGATGAAAAAAGAAAGCCGCAAACCGGTAGAAAAATGCAGGCGCTCCAGATGCAGGCTGGAAATGCATTATGGATGCCCCCTCATATCCACGTCATCCGAGGCAGGTAGGTTTAATCAAATTCACTCTATCAACAAGTCAATGCCTCGCCTTCGGAAAAACATCTCCGAAACTAGCCCGTGCTCTGTCATTATCTGCGGGTTTAGTGACCAGAAATGGAGAGTTTTTTTTTTCAAGTTTTGAGTGGGTTTTTCCTGGTTAAATCAAAGACATGGTCAGAATTGTTTAATTATTTTTATAAAATATATAATTGCCTTTGAAAAAAAAAAAAAAATTAACATAATTTAAAGCAATCATTTTTGTCTGGGGAATTCGGGAAAAAAGGCCTTTTTTATAGTGAACGAGGTACCTCTCCTTGCAGATGTATGTTTTTTTGAAATCGGTATTGTGCAAGATATTATTTGAAATAATATTCCGGATTGTATCTTCGATATAAATCCAAATTTTCGATTACTCTAATTCTGATCTAGGTTTTATCTATGTCTCGAATCTAAATTCACTCATTAAAGGGGAGGTATAACCCTGTGAAAATGATTTTCAGTGAACCCTGAAATAGTTTTCCACTCTCCCGCTAAGTGACTATATTTACATTCGATAGTTAGCATTTGGTATTGACGATAGTTTAGTTACAAATTTCCACAGAAAGGCCACTGAATAGAGAATGATCCTGATGACAACCTCATAACCGATTGAAGACTGTGAAATTTTAATTAAATGTTGCTAATTTTGTTAACGTTAAATGCTGTTTAAAATATTTAAATTTATTGTTAATGTTCTTATGTGAAACCTGAAGAAGCTACCTTGTCATCATTGCCAAACACTTGTTGCCGAAAGACAAGTGAGGGAGATGAATATTTTATCTAGTTGCACCTAGATGATCTGAATATTCTGATTACAGAGCATACATATTTATAGAAATATTGATATCCATGCCTATATAATACACATGGCCAGTTTGCGTTATATATTCCCCTAATAATAATTAAAATAATATTTTCTTCGTAACAAACGAATTAAATGTAGAAAGACAAAGAACATTTGCGAACTACAGGTCTGCATCGAACCCAAGACTAGAGTTATAGTTTATTAGTCTCTACACATCTATGTGGTCTATGCAGCAATATGTAAGTTATATATTCTATGTATTATTATGTATTTTATATATTTATATTGTTGCTAAGTTCATTCTTTAAATTACCTGTGTAAGGTCATATAATTTTATTGTAACCTTTTTTGTTCACTGTAAGGCATGATTATTATATCAGTTATTATCGATTATTATATTTTATATAAATATTTATTATTCAATTCTTGGAAGTTTTCTTCGAACTTCCTTAACATCCTGAATATTTAATCTTCCTCAGCTAACTCTAATAAACAGAAACTCAATATGCTTCTAATTAATATAAACTAGATAATGATAGGATAAAATAGACAATTAGACTAGGTAGTGAGCTCACAGAAATTACAAGGATAGTGAGTGATATTACAAGGATTCCGCGAACAATATGCTTTCTTAGCAACGACACGTTGCCCTAACTTGGTATCAAACAAAAGAAAATTTCTCAGGACCATGGCTTAGATCTATAGCATCGAATTGTCATTGCTTTTTGGAGTTCCCAGGCAAATTAAGTCTTTTGTCGGGTTATCTATCATGGTATCACTAAAAGACCCATTGTATGTTAATAACCTCCCTCCCGCTATATGGGTTGAAGGGACCTTGTAAAAGACTTTTTTTTCAGCGTTTCTGCAACCACGTCCATGAATCTTGTGACTATCGCCCCAAATCTAAATAAAGTCGTACCTCGCCGGTGTTTGAAGTAGACCCGAAAACGAGAAAGTTCATAACTCCTCAAAATGGCACCTGACCTTTGGTAACTTTTTTTTTTTTTAATCGTGTTTACTCACTAATTTTATTTGGTATTAAAATTAGAACATTTGAATTATCTTTTTATATATGAATACAAAAATTACAAAAAGCTATTATTGAGAACAGTGATCAAGTATTAAAATGTTTGTTGGAGAAACAAAGGAATGATGCTTGTATTCCACGGTTTCTTTTCTCTGGAATGCTTGGAAATTGTTTTATCATCAAAATGTTTTTTGTTTTTTTTCGAATGGTTTTTAAAACCGATTTAAATATTGCGGTCCAACTATACGCTGTATAAAAGGTGGTGGGAATAACGTATGTTACTAAGGAAAACTTCACAGGAGAGCGGGAAAACTAATATTGGGTTAATGAGGTACCTGAATTGACCTCTGAGTGCAACATGCAACGTTTCTCCTCCACCTCAACAATTACACAACGCTGTGGAACCGGAGCTGTTTAGGAACCTGTGACATCATACAACGTTATTCCATAGTTATGAGATCAGGTTCAGGAAGTATATCTTAAGCTACCTAAATATCGCATTCTCTGGAGGCGAAATTATACTTAATAACCTTGCGTATGGTAAGCCGAGACAACATAGAACGTTTTCTTTCATGAAACCAAACATACAGCCTTATTCCCGTCACCCGTTCAATTGTTGATTACCGTTTGAAAGACAATATGTAAAGCATTAAAACTTCCAATTTTAGAAGGAGTGATTTCTTTGAATTCTTAACATTATTTCCCCACGGAATTAGTTCTTAGTTTCGTTGTTAATTAAATCATAATATGAGTCATTTATAAAAATAAGACATTAGTTATGGATCCATTTATTACAAAGCAAAACTGTTGTATTCCATATATGTAACACTAATACTCTTGTCATAAATATTCCCGTCTCTTAACCAGATCAAAACCAAACCAAGATAATACCTAATACAATCCTCCCTTTTACGTTTTGTTTTATATATTTTTAATTTAATGTTCATGCTTAGGTCATTATTCAGACTGACAACTTCATGAGCCCATTTTATTGTCCTTGATTTCACCACCTGATATTTATAGATTAGGTTCGGGACTATTCGAGAATAACTGGAACATTTTCAGAGGATACAGGAATGATTTGTACTGGAAAAAAATAAAGCCTGAAGGAGTATAATCTATGTTTTCCATCATCATAAAACCGCCATTAACTATCAAAATCGCTAAAATGAAACGAGATAATAGGAGAGAGGCCACAAGTGGCTTTGTGCCATCCGATGAGATTTATAGTTCTCATTTTGGCAAACCCGCTAGGAAATCTGGCAGTCGGTCAAATGGTCTAGTAGTCCATAGAGTGGTCACTCCAGTGATCTAGCTGGAACGTTTTCCGGCAGTATTAATTGAAAAAATTCAGGTTTGTTTTCACAATAATATGTGATTTTTGTTACATTATTTGTTACTTATTTTTGAACATATCTCATGAAAATATTCACAATTAACAAAAATCTTTTGAGAAAAATATGCGTGTATCATAGAGTGATAATATAACAAATTAAGAAAAAGTAACAATACTTTAGAAAAAATAAATGCATCTCCTCAGTCCATGAAAGTAAGCTGTTTCTGGATCAACAATAATGAAAGAAGGTGATGAAATATTAGAACCTTTGTTGTATATGTACGTGTTTCAGTAGAAAATTCTTACTTTTCTTAGTGTTATCTCTTCTGTCTTTTTTGTTTCTCTTGAAGTCATTCTACTCTATGTTTTTGTCATATGTAGTATCTTATTCTATATTACAATGTAATTACAAATATAGGTTCCTTTTTATTTTTAGCGTTTCCTAAATCCCAATGGTCCGATTGTGATCCGTGTTGAGGTTTCACACCACTTAAGTTCGTGACGGCAGATTCAGTTCCGAAATTCGTCTTCAGTCTGCGGCGCCCGACCTTATAGAACACTTTCACGAAACGAGATTAAAAGATAACTGCACCACCACATTCGTGAACTGACCGGATGGTATAAGTCGAGGGATTCCTCATGGTGGATTTCACGCCTTCTGTCATTTAATTTATCTTAATAATAAACTTTAAAATTTATTTATGACCCGTTCAGACACATGTTTCTCTCTGGTTATTGGTCGTAAATGCCCGGCTGTGACACTTTCAATGCGGAGTTGTTATTTAGAAGTGATTATCTTTCGGATGCGCTTCGTTCGAGAGTAATCTCATCTTTGTTCCGAGACGTTTCGAATCGGTTTTATTACCATCTTCGGGGGCCTATATGCGAGAAGTTATCGTCCCATCCGCCTCCAACTATTCGGATTTGGATAGTTAAGGAGCGGAAAACTAGAATTGTCATGGCAATTTTTTTTTATACGTTTGTGACGCTTTTAACTGCCGTGATTATTGAATAATGAAATTATTGAAAAGATATCCAATTTGGATTTAATGATACTAAACCTCCTTTGAATATTGTGATTTGTTCTCAGACATTAAGAAGTGACATAGTTTTTCTGGTTTATTCATGGCTTAACTAATATTTAATGGTGTAATCATTTTATTATATTATATTAAAATCACTCTTCTTTCTCTACATATTGACAGTGATTAAGTATATGGATGTCTCATAATTTATGTCATTCTAGTATGTCAGCCATAAAACACTAGCATAAATGTGTAGTCTTCCTATGATAATGTTTTTATTTTTTTATAGATAATTTTCCGTTGTTTTTTCTTTTTCCATTGTTTGTAGTATTTATTTCTATATTGACTATTTTTCTTCTTTTTTTCCTTGTTTATCTAGTTTTTAAAATTATTTTTTAATATAATGTAAAATCATTTTATTTATCTGGTTTTATTTTTAAATTCTCTAGGACAGATATTATTTTTGTTTTAGTTATGTATTATTATTCTCAAGGGACTTCCCAGAAGAAAGTTTTCTTTCAATTCTATATTATAGAATCATGGAATAATCCCAAAAGTCTTGTTATTTTATTAGTTGATAATTAGTGATTAATTATAAATTCTTGGAAAGCAGTATCATACTAAAAATTAATTTAAACATATTTTTATTTTTTTTCAATTTCATCAGGACTTTTTGTAGTGGTCTTGTTTTATTAATAATGCATCAACTTTTATTACGTTTCAAAAATTGAATAATGTTGAATAATCATATTTTTACTATATTTCTGTTTTGTATTTTCGTCCAAAAAAAATATCTGCGCCTTTCTGTTCACTTCAATTGTAAATTTATAAATCAAAAAATAGTTTTAAAAAATATTTTTTCTTGTGCCGAGGCGACATCTTAAGGTTTGAGTAATGTGGCTGAATTACCTTTCACAACCGTTGATCTGGAAATTGTAAATAAATCCTTACTGAACTATCAACCACTAAACACTGACCCTGTGGTAATGTTGGTGTAGGAATTCGTCGTTTATTTTGCCATTTTTCGGACTTTGAAGTTAGCATTTCTGTAATTTTTATCATAAATAGTTGAGTCGAAAAGAACGAGGCATGTTTAGTTAAAAAGCTGCAGTGCCAGCAATTTCTTTTTTTTAATCCTTTTAGTTTTTTTATTCATATTCAAATCATTAGTTTTTATATTATATTCCTTCCAACTTGAGCGATTAAGGACATAAACAATTTGATAAAGACTATTATTTTTTTTCTAAGGCGGTATTATTTTTCTATGAATTTTTATCTTAATTCCAAAAATTATATATAATAGTTTTTCTAAAATGTTTCGCATAGCGTAAAGGCAAATAAGGCAGTAAAAAAAACAACAACTCCTCATCGGAATCGCTAATTGAGCAGTCGAATAGCGGTATGAGGAGAAAGAATTTAAATTAAAACTCTTAATTACACGCAGCTACTTATCATTAGACGTTCTTCAAGAAATGTCTGATTCATGGGTTGCGGAAATTGTCAGGCATCTTAGAATTGGATATATGTACTGCCGCATATTCTTATCTGGCTTTGATACATTATGGCCATTACTAGGGAATTCTTATACAGATGCCGAATACGTCGCTTCGATGTCGTCCCGCACGGCGCATTCCACCTCCGGTGAACTCGTTCCGAGAAGTCCTAGTTCAATAGTAGAACTGACTGAACCAAGTTGGAACGGAGTTGGGTTAATTCCGGAACCGGAGCGATGATTGTTGCCGACAGTGGATGTTAACTATTGACGACATCGGTAACTTCCTCACCACTGGCCGCTGGAGTGCAGTCCACTCTCGGTCCTGTTCCCGCTCCATCAATCTGTTCCAATTAGGTGGTGTCGAGTGGCATTCGGAATTCCTGCGATGGCTTCTGTTATTAAGTTTAATTGTTAATATTTTATTATGTGTACTCAAAATGATTGATTATATTTGTTACGCGATTATTCCGTAAATTATGAATCATTTAGATGATTATTTTTTTTTATCAGTAGGTCATACTTCAGAGGTGGCCCCATATAATGTTTATTGAAATTAACTCACCGCTTTTTATGAAAACAAAAATAAAAACCGATTTCTAAAAATAAAAAAAATAAAAAAATCGACTTCCATATTAAACTTATATGTACAAACTTGGATTAAAAAGGAAAAATAATATTTTATTTACTTAAAAATAACATTTTACTAAACAAAGAGTATTAAAGGATAATCAGCGAAATTATTGATACATATATACCTATTCACAATTTAAGATTTTTTTTTTTTTTAACATTGACGGTTGTGTCTAAATGCATACAAATTTTAATGCACTTCTTTAAAATTATCAGTTTTCTTTTGATTTCTGTTTGTTGTTATTGACTGCAAAAATAACTGATCATAAATTGTGAATAGGTAAATAACTATCGATAGTTTCGTTGATTGTCCTTTGATGCTCTTTGTTTTGAAGTAATTAAAATATTATTTTTTGGTTCAAGTTGGTACTTGTAGTATCATTTAGCTTTTGTTAAATGATGGTCAATCTTCTAAGACTTACTCAACAGTTAAGGCTGCTCTGTTTTCCTTATTCTGTTCATTACCCTTTAATCTGCAATGGGATGAAACTCACTTCTTACCTTTTTGTGCTGTTTAATTTCTAGCATAGATGCCAAATAACTTCAAAAAAATTTAGTTTTTGTAACGTTCAGAATAAAATATAAGTAACCAGACCCAATCGTCATCTTATATAAATTATTATATGCATTATTTTTTCATTCCAATCATACATGTATATCACGCGCCTGTAGACCACTACCTAATCTAATACCCTTCACTGACCTTCACCCGACAGCAATCAAGAACTATCAATCACAGGAAGCATATGAAAGTGCCCGACGTGGCCGGGAGCTCGGGGTACGCCCCAGTGACCCTGATCTTCAGAATCATTGGCTTCTTTATGTTCACTATATTTTGTATTAACATAAAAAATATACTCTAAATTAAACCTTATTTACAAGAATTCTGAAATTATTCTTAAGATAATAATTTACTTTTATAGTTTATTCCGTGTTTTTTTTTCTCCTTTCCATCTGTATTCTTCTCATCTTTTCTCTCACCCCTCTCCTTCTTTCCTCCATCCATTTCACATCTTCCTGCATCTTCCTCTCCATCACAAGAACCTTTATGATTCTCATTATTTTTCGGACTTTTTCTCTCTCTTGGTTGCCCTCTGTTACTTGCCCTCGTTTATTTGTTACGGATATCCCATGGCGTTGTTCAGTTTCATCACTTTATCAAATATTAGTTCATTCCTATTCCGATTATTTCTCTTGATATGTCCGAGGATTTTAGTCTCTCTAAAATTAGTTTCTCTTTTTGGGGAAGAACATCGTCTTAAAGTTTTAGAAAATAAAATATTGCGTAAAATATTTAGCACAAAATTGTATGATAAGTTGGAAGAATTTAGAAGGTTCTAGAATGCGGAGTTATATCCTCTCAATATAGTCCTGGTAATAGGAGCACGGCGATTAGAATGGGATAAGTCATTGTTGACAGACCGATACGCAGATGGGAGGATTATGCCAGCGTCGATTTATGAATTTGAGTATTGAAAGTAGTGGATTGGAATGAGGTAGATGGTCAACGATTGTTGGTGTCGACATAATTTTTCTTTTCATAAAGTTTTAAATTTTAAACATAATTTTTAGTATTTAAGATATATATTTTAAATATTATGCTTTACAACTAAGGCTTTTTATTGTCCGTACATTATCTTTATAAATATATAGAGACAAATATCGTAATTATTATTGTAGAAATTTTAATTTTTTTTTTTTAGTGGTCCCTCTTTTTGTCACTTAGTCATCCTGGAATTTTATATCATTATCATACGATAAAATTATTGAGAGGAAACATTTCAGTTAAATTTTATCGAAAGGAGAGATAATTTCATTTACAAAAAATAATTGGTACGAATAAAACTTGCTGTTAAATATTTCCATTACATTTAACGTTTCCCTCTAAGACCGGATCTAAGTTCTCTTTTTTAAGTTCAGCTTCTTTTAACATTCTTACTTCCATGTAAATATTTATAGATGAAACTTTTAAAATAAATATCTAGGAACCCAGTATAAACTCTTATTTTTCAGCAGCCATAAGATAAATAGAAGTTAAAAAAAAAAAAAAATTAAGAACGGCTATGTGTTGGCACAGGTCCTCCCCCTTGCAACTTATCTTCGGGGCCTGGATTAAAGAGGCGGAAGAATGAAGGAGGAGGAAACCGGATTAAGAGGAACCGGAAGACAAACAGTACAACGGCATATGGGGCGCGAATTGGGGGAAAAGATCCAGAAGGCAGAGAAGCTATAACTCACACGGCGGGGGCGGGAACAGTAAATCTGGCGGGAGTGGCTGATAGTAAAATAGTAGCGCTATCTGTCTGCTTTGTCCCTGCGGCGGTGATGAATTGATAAGCAGTTGGGAATGTCTGAGGAATTCGGGATTTGAGGAGGATCAGTTGCCATTTTGTAAGGACAGCTTCGGGGCTAGAGGCTCAAGTTATGGGATCAATGGTTTCTTTAGTTGTATTGCCTGTTCAGTGTTGGTGGGCCCAATGGTAGGTTGCTTCTTTTTATATATCGGCCCAAGATTTTTTTTTTAAATTATAAGAGCGGAAAAGTAATAGAAAATACATAAATTAAGTATAAAAATTAATGACTAAAACGATAAATTCAGAGTTATTACACCAGGAACAATTTGGCCTGTCATTATCACATCTGTTTGTACATTTCTAGTTTTCAAAGAATTATCACCGAATTTTCTAAGGTCACTGTAATATTGCTTGACATTCCTAGTAAATTCAATGTGGGCTTGTACTTACACTCTGGACTCGATTAACCGCCGTGGTTGGGAACGAGATTAGCTCGGATAACAAAATCCTCGGTTAATCGAGAACCTAAGAAAGTGAAATACATAAGAAATAATAATGTGGAACGATTGATGTAATTATATACATCTATTTAATAACAAAGTAAGATTTATTATGTATGGAATAATAACATGGCTTATTATGGCTTGAAAAAAATCACCAATTATCTTTTCTTCCGACGCTCTATCTACCGCCGTATGATCTCTCCAATATCCAAAAATCATGCCTTCTTCAAATCACACATCCTACACCCTTCTTCATGAAAAATTGTTTATGACGGTTACCTAGTTGACTGTCTTCCTCATCCTCCAATCATCTCGTAGTAATGCTCTTACAATGATAGCCTGATGTCTGGCAATCTGATGTTTTGTAAAAGAATATATAGTACATAATAAAGTGAAATATAAAATAGAAGCCTCCGTTGATCGAGACTCGGTTAATCGAGTATTATGTATTATGGTACCATTCAGAAAATTTCATAACAGATCTTTAAATTGAAGAATTACTCTATTTAAATAACGAAATGAGCTCTTGTACAGCTGTGTTTTATATTTTTAATATGTCAAAATGTCGGCAATCCATAATGAGTTTTTTCCTTTCTTCTTACTGCATCCAATGTTTTTTTGTTGTTTTTTTTAAAGCTCAGCCTTGAACAACGGTTAAACTATGAGGCAGTATAACAAGTATAGGTTTTTCCCACTTATTTCATTTTGGATTCAGGTAATATGTAATGTCTTGGACATCAGGAGTTCATCACTCAAACAATACCGAATTTAGAATTAAAACGCCTTTTCCGGTTGGAAATAAATATTTACCGATGAGGATGCATTTAGAACTTCAATTAGATTACACCTAATGTCCTCCAGAGTCGCTTCATGAACGCGGCCAGATCGCAAACAGAGACCCGGACAGTTATCAACTGCGGACATTATTGAGAGGAGTTCTGCCGAAGGTAAGGTAAACTCATAAAGTGCCCCGGGGTGTAATAAATATCGGGACGTGTGTAATATAGTGGGGAGGGGGAGGGATAGAGGGGTAAGGGGGGGGGGTTGGTGCACTCGTGCATGACTCTGCTCATCCTCAGGATTTACTGCAGCCTGGGTACACGATGCAGCTGCCCTCTCCGTTCCTGAAACATTGGATTTCCTTGGAGTCTTCCATTTTTTGGAAGCGATGTGTCTTATTAACTAGCAGGAGGATTGTTAAAGGACGTTCTGCTGTTCAGATATAAAAAAAAATTACTTAGGATTACTACATATTTACCACTATTGGAAGTTTTTATCCGGAGATTTGTTTCGCAAGTTAAACGTTTAACATTAGTTCTAAAAACCTTTGAAATCAAACTAGTTGATACTCAAGGAGGTAAAATAGATGGGCTTCTAAAAGGTATAAGACTTTCAGTAGACTGAGTCTAGTAGAACGAAAGGGAGAGCTGGATAGTTAGGTAAATACATTTTGATCCCAATATTAAGTAGGTAAATGAGAAATCCTCTTCCATGTGTTTGAAAAGAAGATGCCCGAGAAACCTCCTAATGTAGAATTGAAGTGCTACTCGTGATTGGTTCTTTGCATATTATTGACAATTCATTAACTATTTTTTTAAATATATATCAATTTATTGAAATTTACAACTATACAAATATGTACATCAAGTAAATGAGCTGATAACGATTACAATGACATATAACAACTTGAAAAGAACTACTCATCAGTAGCACTTCAATAAAATTCTACACTAGAAGATTTCTAGGCCACCTTCTTTTCAGACGCCTCGGAGGATTATCGGGAATGGAGTGGGAAACTAATGGATTTGAGTGATTATGAAGCTTACTATGAAAGGATAGGTATCTGGTTTGGGGCTAACTCAGCAACATATGGAACATTAAGGTGTTTATATATAAGCTTATTGGTGACAAAGTAAGGGGCATTTAGGATTTTTCGAAGGATTTTGGATTGTAGCGATTGGATACGAGATGAATTGGATGGAAAGCTCAACTCCGTACGTCCAAATAGGTCTAATAACAGTCATGTAAATAAGTCTTTTGTAATGAATTGGGAGGTTTGATCGTTTGTCTAGTAAATGTTGAAGAAGTCTGTAACGACGAGCAGTTTCTTGTCGCTTTAGTCTTGTATGTGGATTCCAAGTAAGACGTTTGGCCAAGTGGAGTCCTAGGTAGCGGATCTGTTCGACAGGGATTAGTGGAATATCATTGAAGGATACTGTTGGACAGGAAGTCGTAGGCTTACGACGCAGGGTAAAGGTTAATTGGTGAGATTTGTTTGGGTTTATTTTGATTCTCCATTTTTGACACCATTCTTGATTGTTTAGGATATGGGATTGGAGTGTTTGGGAGGCAACGAAGGGATCATTGTTTACTGATAATAAACATGAGTCATCAGCATAAATGGTGAGGACAGTGGTAGGATGAGTTGGGAGTCATTAACTTAAATTTACTTATTGTATATATGCATACAGTTGTAAATATAAATAAATAGTTACAATATATATTACGTTAATATTTAAAATCAAGGAAATATATAACTGGTCATTTGAACAATTTGATTGGTCTTAAACGATTTTATTACTTCTAATAATTCGTAAATATTTAATTTTGACTATTCTATACGTTATATGTAGAATTCATAGCATTTGAAACTGATAGTCGGATCGAAAGTTGCAATAGCATTGTCAAATTCAATCCTAATTGTATTGAATCTTCTATACCATCATGCGTATCTCTAGTAATGAAGAGACTAATTAAGAAGGGTATAATTGGCCAAGACAGAATTCCACTCAATCACCATGTTTTTCTTTCATTAAAAAGTACCCAATTCATAGAGGCTGGATGTGCCCTGAATGACAAATTAATTTTCAACAAATGTCAAGCTTCTTCTTAAATTAGAGTCTCCGTCCATCTTGCCCTTAAGTTTCCTTTACTATTATTTTTTTTTACTTTTTTCAAATTTCTACCATGGTTTAAAAAAAATGAAGACATCAATATTATTGCTATGACCTTCACTTTTACCCTTCACCCGTTCGGATATTACCACACAATTGTTTAATTGAATCAGATGATATTAATAATATATTTTTTTTATAGTATTCAGAAATTAAATCATGCTATATTATTTATCAAGTTTGTTTTATTTGAAAATATTATCAATTATAAAGAGGAAAAATACAAGCTTCCCGGGCTGCTTTTGCGAAGACCACCCTCGTTTTACCGAGTCCTTTTTCACAGCGTCTCGGTATTTACATAATTCCACAATACGAAGCGTTGAAGCGGAGGACTTCCCCTTAAATTGAATTTAATGCTTAAAAAATTGAAAAATAATTTAATTATAGTTAGGTTTGTTTAACAGAAACAATTTTAATTTGAATACAAAACTGTTGAATAATAGATTTTCTTTAGTCTCCTCCAAGTTGATTTATAATTGGCTATAAAATATTTTAACAAACTTTTAATTTTTTATTAATGAATGAATTTTTAGGGTTCGTGAAATTATATCAAGTAATTTTTTTTTTAGGAGTAATCCTTTTATTCTCATCTCTTGAGCAGTAGAATTAACATTAAAAATTAAATACATTACTTTTATTTTAAGGACCCATATTTCTTGCTATGTCACCACCTAATTTCCAGTATTATTTTAGGTATTTATTTTCTTCATGTAGTATTTATTTGTCTAAATAAACTGATTAGTGACTCATTTTCATAATTACACCATCAGTGTATGAAGTCATCCATGCTAGTTTACAACATTGACCAATATTTAACCAGCGCAATATTTAACTGTGCCTTTATAGTTTAATAGTTAATAGTTACCATCATTTTTCGTGAGTCTTTCAATAATATATTAATCGATTCATTTGGCGGAATATTTTTAATGTAACTGTATTTTTATTGAAAATTTCATATATTTACCTCTTTCATGAGGTTAATTGAATCTTAATATTATATGCGTATATATATATATATATATACATGATTATAAATAAAAACAACCTAAAAATAATCACTATTATTATGTAAACAAAAACTTTTCATTCGGTATCAGCGCAATACATTGAACACATTACTATTTTCAAGAGTTAACTTCATACCAATTTTTTTTCATTTCTTTTTTTTTTTTTTTTTCGTTTCAGACTACTTCAACATTTACTAGACAAACGTTCAAAGCCCCCAATTAATTACAAAACACTCATATACATGACTGTGATTAAACCTATTTGGACGTACGGAGTTGAGCTTTGGCTTTATTTAGCCCACACCAGATACCTATCCTTTCATAGTAAGTTCCATAACCACTCAGATCCGTTAGTTTCTCAACTTGCTTCCCACTCCATTCCTGACAATCCTCCAAGCCGTCTGAAACGAAGATACCTAGAGACCTTCTTGTGTAGAATTTTTAATAAAGTTCTACTGATGAGTAGTTATGTTCAAGTTTTAACATGTTATAGTGATCGTTGTCAATACATTTACACATTTATACATACACTTGATGTATATATTTTGTACAGTTGTAAATTTCAATAAATGTATATAAAAAAATTTAAAATGGCTCAAGAAAAAATCCTGTTGCCTACATTTTACTCCTCTGGATGATTTTCTTTGTTAGCTTTTTAACTTTCATTTCTTATTTTTTATTATAAGGTTTTTCCGTTGGCATAACGAAATTGTTGGTATGAATATTAAAAATATATTTTTTTTTTTTTTTAATTTTGTATTAAAGACAGATGGACTTTAAACGTCTTGGCCCAAAATATATATTTGTGTTGAATTTTATTTAAATACATTTGCTTTTCATTGAATATCAAACTTTTAAATTTATTGATATCGTTCAGAATGGTCTCAAACTTTTGACCAGTAATTTGTATATATAAAAATTTTTAAA
This sequence comes from Euschistus heros, assembly GCA_003667255.2. Lineage (NCBI taxonomy): Eukaryota > Metazoa > Arthropoda > Insecta > Hemiptera > Pentatomidae > Euschistus > Euschistus heros. The sequence continues at coordinate 318,813 of RCWM02000385.1, read as the reverse complement.
AAGTACTTTTAAGAAAATACATGAAAATGTCACTACCCGCAAATTTCTTTTTCGTTAAATTATATGAATTACGATAAATTTAATTAAGGAGCAAATAAAATCAGGAAAATAGCTAATGTAGTGTTTGCTGTTTTCTTTCGATACTGGGATTATATTACAAATCCCCTTCAATAAATGAATTCCAAAAATAGTCCCATGTAATCATAAGATAAATCTTAAAATCGTTAAATATTTCAAAACAGTATCCTTAAAAACCGTTAAAACAGCATCCTTAAGGACGAAAAACTAATAAAATTCCTCCATCTTAAAACAGCATCCTTAAGGACGAAAACTAATTTTAATTGTGGAAGGAGAGAGTGGCCAAGGATGTCCTTCGGCCTCAAAAAATCGTCAGATCCTGGCAGATCTGTAAAACAGTGATGCTCTAGTTTACTATTTATTTATTAATTTCTGTTTTAAAACATACCTTAGTTGTTGAGATTGGTGTGGAAATCTAATTTCTGTTAATCCTTTTTATGTGACAATGCAGATAACTTTGCGAGGGGAAGGATTGAATTTATTAACCCGTATATATGATTATCATTATAGCAACATTAGTTATACTTAATCATCGATTTTGATATTGCTATGCGCATTATTGCTAACAGTATAAATATGGAATATTGGCAGTATGGTTAAGGAGAGACACGGGCGGAGAGGATGTAATCCTAAACCATTTTGGCTGTCAGCATTTCTCCTGATTGCTGATTCCCCAGGCCATTAAGGGCTTTTGAGGGCTCCACTCCTCGGATCCTTGAAAGCTACAAACTCGAGGACAGAACCTTTAATCTTTTACCTCAGGTTTAGAATCTCCTCCCCTCTCCCTCCCCCTCCTGCTTCCCGAGATTAAATTCTAGACCTCCAAACACAGCCCCTATTCAAATATTATTTCTGTCAAGGTAAATATGTTGAGTTTCCATTGAATAGTATTTTTTTTTTTATATTATATACAAATATGTTCATTTGAATGTATAAACTGACAGGTGAAAAGTTCCGAACCAGGAAAAGGCATTTTAATGGGGGGGAGGAACCGATACGAAGATAAATGCATTGGATTTAGTTATTTAACATAATTTTTCCTTCTATGTAGGAAAAGACGAAATTCATATTATTTCGATCTTTTGTTAGCTGGATCCCTTTTAGCCAGTTTTATGGTTATGTGTAGTTAGTTATTATTTTATGGTAAACACTCAGAAAACACTTACAATTAATCATAAAACTGACTACACAGTCAGATTCAAGAATACCTCCACTATTGAAAACTTCACCAAAACCAAAGATATAGATAAGTTGGAATTACAGTCTAATATGGTTTACGAAATATCGTGTGAAGATAGTTGTGGCAAGTCTTATTTCGGTACATCGGAACAATATCTCAAACGACGTGTTTATCAACATAAATACAGTTGCACGTCTATAACTAGAAACCCGAATAAACCTGATCAAACAGCTCTCACCATACATTACAGAAAAACGAAACATTCTTTTAAACTTGATTCCTCCAAAAAATTTTCCCCATGAACAAAATAATTTTATAAGAAATAATAACCATAGAAAAATTTAAAAACCGCACAATAAACAAAAAATCAGACGTTCTAAATCTCCAGTTGGTAAATCCCCCAAACCTTTTAACTGTTTTTCAAAAATTCCCCAGGTCAGTTGTGTACTAGAATTGTTAGAATTTAGTTGGTCCATACCATATCCACCAGTAACATTGTGAGTTGTTTCATACTCCTTTATATTCTGTAATTATATATATTTAATTATTCTAACACATGTTATATACTTATATTGTAGCTAATTTTATGTTTTGAAATAACTTGTATAACTTATAATTTCATTGTAACCTGTTTTTTTCACTGTAGGGCATGATTATGAGAAAAATATAGTCTCGAAATGTCGCCAAAATAAGTTGTTTTTATCTATTGACTGAACCACAAGAACCTTATTAAACATATAATGAAAATAACGTACAAAAATTAATATTTTTTTGTTTAAATGTGTTTCAAATTGTTCCTTCCAGTGGTTCATTTTTTAAAATGTATTTATATATTCAAATATGTAATAATGTAGCAAGTCTGAAATGATAATTAACTCTGTAGATTTTATATTACAACGTACTGATTTAATAATAATTTATTTATCCTTGGGGCTTACATATTATTTTATTTTTAATTAGAACGTATTTTTTTTGTATTCAAGAAGAACAAATACAAAGCCGCGGAAGATCATTATAAGCGTTAAAGACCGAGATAAAGAAGGCAGACACGGACTTACTAAAACTGATGCTGGTAGTGGCTATGTTAGTAGCCTGGAGGGAACGGATAAGGAACCCGAGGATTTTCTGTAATTGGTCCAGAGATTAGTTTGCTCCTGGAGAAGGGAGATAACCACTTCACATCATCTCCAGCTCTAGCTCCAGCGGTAGCTCGCTTATCAGCCGCCAACTTCTGTCTTCTTATCCTCCGTTGTTTTTGCCTCTTTCATGGCCCGTATTCCGGATGTTATTAGTAACTCAGTGAAACATCATTGGTAAATTAACTTTTTTTTTTTTATATATTATTTTTACTGACTCGTCCGAGCACTACCCTTACCACGTACGATGATGACACGTGTGTTATCAGTAAATAATAATTCTATCATTGCATTACAATTACTCAGATCTCATATTGTTCATGAATGGTGTCAAAATTCGAGAATTAGAATAAATTCAAATAAATCTTATCGAACAACCTTTACCCTTCGAGATAAACACACGACTTCCTGTCCTACAGTATCCTTTACGAATATTAATATCCCTTGTTGATCAGCTCCGCCAACTAGGAAGTCCTATGGACAAACGTCTTACCATCAATGATATTCCACTAATTCCTGTTTAACAGATCCGCTACCTAGGACTCCACATGGACAAACGTCTACTTGGAATACACATAAAAGACTAAAGCGATAAGAAACTGCTCGTCGTTACAGACTACTTCAATATTTACTAGACAAACAATCAAACCTCCCAAATTTCATTACAAATGACTTATTTACATGACTGTGATTAGATCTATTTGGACGTACGGAGTTGAGCTTAGGGACTCTACTAAACCATCCTATGACATTGTATTTTACTACATATTTTCTTATTTTATGTATTGTATGCAGTTGTAAATATCGATGGGGTATAAATATATATTAATGTAGTAAATTTAATTCTATTTGTTACGGATACGAAAAATATTATTTTATTTTTTATAGAAAAAATTATTACCCACATAAGTGGCTAATAATTCCTCAATTCCTTATCATTTCTATTATCTGAACTAATCTTGTAGTTCAGAGTCATTTGACTAATATTTTCTCTTAGAGATGTACCCCCTGGACATGACGAAAATTCCATTTTCAAGTTTAGGAGCTGTATGTATTGTGTACAGTTGTAAATATTAATAGAGTATATATATAATTTATTTTTAAATTAGTTTACGGTCATCTGGATACTCCCTCTCCTCTTTAAAAAAAAAAAAGACCAAAAAAAAAAAAAAAAAAAAACAAAAAAAAAAAAAAAAAAAAAAAAAAAGTTACTAGTTACTTTAACTCAATATAACAAATATACCATAACCATGATTTAGTTCCCTCCCAAGGTGAATATCACCACTGACATCTAGCTATTAAACCCTCAAGCTCTTGGATGATTATACCCACAGCATGAACTACGCGAGCCCAGAGATACCAGTTGCTGGATAAGAACGGTACGATAAGACTATGATTGGAAAGGGTCCCATTAAGAGCTGGGCTAATGTCAGTGGCAGATGCCTGGAGATAGTTGTGGCCATATGGTATGTCGTCTGACCTCCTGTCCCCTCGTCGTAAATTATAATTCGATATTTTTTTTATAAATATTTGTTTAAGTACATCAGTAAATAGGCGGTCGCTCAAAAATGATTTATTTAATAGTGGTAAATTCAATCTGTTCAGGAATTATGTTTTTTGATCAATGCAGTGAGAAATGGCTCCTAAACTTGAAAATGGGATTGCGGTATTGCCCCGGGGATACAGCAAAGAGAAGATATTATCAAAAGACTCTGAACTACAATAATACATTTTTTATGTAAAAAAAAAAATAAATAAATATTTTTTACATCCGTATCAAACTATTTTTTTTTTTATTTTTATTTTTTTTTATGCTTCACTGATATTAGACTCGACCAGTTTTGACTCGATATGTAAATATGGATAAATTTCTTGACTGTTACTATTAAATGTTTAGTGAGGCTCTTGAGGTTCAGTCAGTAAATAAAAACAACTATTTTGGCGACGTTTCGAGACAATATTGTTCTTATAATCATCCTGGCATCTTAGTAGAAATGTCCTAGTATTCTTCACACTTGGCAAAATAGTTATTTTTATTTACTGACTGAACCTCAAGAACCTTACTAAACATTTAATAGTAACAGTCAAGAAATTTATCCATAAAATAAAATAATCATTTACTAAAAATATTTTCTCTAAAGGAAAAAAAATACTCGATGTTGATGTACAATTTCGTCTTATGGGTACACTTCTTATTTTTCACGGAAAATCTTCTAACCAAAAAACATTCTTTTTTTTATCGATAAGTATATTTTTTTAAAATTATAGTTGATGAAGTTTCGTTTTCCCTTATGTGGCACGGTCGGCACCAGTGACGCCGGATAATGGTGTCAACTTTATTTTTTTTTTAAATTCTAGAAAACAGCATTATTATTATTCAAAATAGCATCATTTGATCGGGACGTATTTCAGGATGCTACAGAGTAAAGAGATTTTATTTTAAAATTAGTTAAGGAAAAGTAATTTTTTTAATGCTATAATCACAAGTGTATATGCATATTACTTTCAAACAAAGATTCTTGTTCCCTTTTGCCATCTAAAATTGATAATATAACTCTTCGAAACTCCGCCTAATGCAGTCGTTTCCCCACGGGCTTCAGCCATAAAATATTATTTATGTAATAATAAATCGATTCTCAGCAATAAATTGATTACAATAATTGCTCTTGGGTCATAAAACTGTGGTGAAAATAAGCTATACAATATATAGATCGTGTAAGCCGGAGAAGAAAGACAAAGACCCCCGGTCGGTCACGAAACTCTGACCAGACAAATAGCGACTATTTATTAGCCCAGGCTCTCCACAATCCTCAGTCAGAGTTATCGTCCCTATTAGGATGTTGCATTTTCAGTTCGTGAATCCGTTTATTTTAAGGGCCGTGTTTGTTAACCTTATGGAGCCACGACCTGGGCGATATCCGACGAAATTTGTTGGAAATTGCTTTTGAAATTCTGTATTTAAAACTAAGTATATTTTTGATGACTTGAAAAAATAAAAATAAAAAATAACAGTCGCAATTATTTTCAGTATTTCGATCTACAAACATTTATAATAATTTTGGTGAATAGGGTCCGAGAGTAAATAAATTAAGAGATACTCCCTCCACAGCATAACTCCATCCGTTGCCCGGACTCATTAAAAACTGAATAGAAGTTTTCAAATGTAGTACCTTTTGAATTTTAATATTCTTTTAAATTATTCTCGTTAGTGCTTTATTGAAAGGGTATCGAACAAGTATTTTTTTTTAAACATTTTATCTCTCCATGATTTTTTATATATTTTTTTAATTATTAACTGTCTTAAAATTGAGCTGAAAACATGTTTACAATTCAAAATATTCCTTCTTTTTAAATTTTTTTTTTTTTACTCATAGTTCCAGAGATGTTAACAGAAATATAGTTTTCTGGATTTATATCAATTAAAAAGAAATTTCAGTCCATGTTTTTAAAATTTATAAAGGAATGTTGAATATTTATAGATTCAGTAAAATAACTTAAAATGAATAAGTTATTAATAATATTTTTTTTTTATATTTTATATATTTTTAAAATTTATTTATTTGTTGATAATACAGTGATTACATGAACAATGCATTAATGACATGCACTTCAATATAACTTCTGTACTAGAAGGTTTCTAGACCAACTTATTTTCAGGGAGTTATCGGGTATAGAATCGGAAACAAGTTGCTATACTAGTGGGCTTTGGTATGGAGTTGATAAGGAAGGAAAGGCATCTGGTTTGAGCTACATATGCGCCAATGAAAGCATCATGAATAAGTTTATTTGTGGCACTTGCATTCTTTAAATACAACAAGTCAATTTGACTAAAATGATTACATTGACACGTCAATAACATGTAAAGAACTACTCCCAGTTGCACTTCAATGGTTCTTCGTTAGAAGGTCTCTTGATCATCTTTTCAGACGTCTCGAAGGATTATCGGGAATTGAGCGTGAGGCAAGTTGGGGGACTGGTGGATTCGAGTGGGTATGGAGTTTACTATGAGAGGATAGGTATCTGGTTTAGGCTAAATCAGCAACATATGGAACATTAAGACCTTTATGGATAAGTTTGTTTGTGACATAATGAGGAACATGCAGTATTTTTCATAGGATTGTAAGGATTTGATAGATAAGAATTTGGTTGAGCCATAAAGCTCAACTCCGGATTTCAAAAAAGGACTAATAACTGTCATGTAAATGAATCTTCTGTTAATTTGGCGTAGGAACTATATTGAGAATTCACACTACCAACATAAATTTATAATTGGTTATGTTTTTTAATTAATAATCTAGATTCTCTAGATATTAATTTTAATATTTCAATGTATATGTGTTTCCGTAATGACGCAAATGTTTCATCATCTAAGCATCCATATCTTGATTTTTAAAAGATATTTAATATGGATTTTTTTAGAGATTTTGTAATAAATGCTGTGTCCGTCATGAGTGTTATTTTTTATTTTTGTAATTTTTTTTCTTTTAAGTTTATTTTAATTATTTTCTTATTTTTTGTAACCCATCACATTTTTTTATTTAGTATATTGTTAATTATTTAATTTGTTCACTTCAGATTTAGTAACCTGCTGTTAAAACATATGATAATTGGATTAACATATAAGAAGGTTATTGAGCAGTTTTTGAGAAGAAGTTAACTATTTCCGTGTATTTATTTTCTTAATTAATAAATTTATTAAGCAATAAGCTGCTGTGTAATAATTTATACTGACTCTAACTACCAGAGCAATTCTATTCTTATTCAAAATTAAATCTAAAAAATAATGTATATTAATCAGAAATAATTATATGTACATTTGAATGCTTAACCCTTTTCATTGTAAATGAGTTTATTATTTGAGTCATGAATAATGTAGATAAACATATATGCTGTTTTGGAGAAATTAAATTATATAGCTTATATTTGATTTTAGTTTGATTATCAACTTTATTTATTTTTCAGTCATTTTAGATCATTAACAATAAGTATGTTTGTGCCATAATATGGAACGTTAAACATTATCTGATTTTTTTAAAAAGTTACAATACAATTGTTATTAAAGGGAATGTCTTAAATGAATCATATGAACCAACTAGGGCCTTTTTAAAAAAAATAAAATTATAATATTCTCGAGCCCGTTTCTAGATTTCGTTTTGTAATATATATTATTACTTAGCCTTGGTTGTGTAACTGACTTGAAATACTTATGTTGAGATATAAGATTTCTCCTCATATATTATCTCAATTCCTGTACATTCATATTTTAATATATTATAACAGTAGTGGTGATAGTTACTTTTATATTTATATAGGCCCAGCGTATAGTGTTGGTGTCCCAAATGGAGGCTGACCCCGGAGTTGGATAGCAGCGGGTGGTGCTGCGTGAGACGCCTCCATAGCTCAACCTGCTCCCACCTCCTAATGCCTCTAACTCAGTCGAGACTTAGTGTTAATGAGTTACATTTGTTTTGGGAAATATTTATAAAATAAGCTGGCGCACAAACAGTTCCAACGGTGCAATCTCACCCCCCCTCCCCCCCCATCGGCCCCTACTGATGTAATCAGCTACCGATCACATTGTAATAGCTATACCTCATCGGTCGTGTACCTTGCGGACCTTTGATATCACACCGCCCTCTTCTTTCAGATGTCGTAAAGTTCCAGATAATTACTTGATTCTTTTTAGGATTTGTTTTTTTTTATTTGTATAATCACATTCGATGAAGAAAATTATAGTCCTAGGAAAGGGAAAATCATAAAATTGTCATTGCATTGGAATCGCACCACGTCATCCCTATTAATCTTTTCAATTACTTTATTTTAATTAACTGTGAAGCAAGCCTTTATTAAAAAAATTTTTTTTTTCTTTTCTTTACATATTTTTCGTGACCTAACTTATTGTTTAACAGCATCGCAGTACTTCACAAAAATAATTTGACGATCTTCGATAACTGTTCAAACCGATTAGTGCCTACTTACAAAAAAAAGAAGAAAAAAAAGATAAAATACACAGCAATAAATTGTTGTTATATCTTTAGCCTGGATCTATAGTTCTCTTGTGTAACGATTTTTTCACACTTAAAAATGTAACATTTTGACTCGGTCTAGATCTGTTAGAGGTGCTTGGATCAAAAATTTTCCGACAGTTTCCTGATCAGAAATTTTATGGAGAATATTTTTTGTTACTTTTATAACATTTATCGGTAAGACCTACCGTTAAGGAACTATATTTGTAGGAATGAAAAAGCTTCGTTTGAATCCCCTATTTTCTCTTCACTTGGTTTATTCGAATAATCATTGGTTTTTTGACTTAATTTAACCCCCTAGTGCATAGTGTAGCATATCTACAACATTATATTTAATATTATGGCAGCGAACTCTCTTTGCATTTTCTGGAACTAAATCTTGTATTAGAGATGCTGCATCATCTCTCTACATCATCAAAGGCATGAGAGGACTTAGCATGCCCTAACTGGACCAGGCATGTCTCTAATTGTCACTTACATCTTCAAGTCCTCAGTTGTGGAGACTCCTCCTTCCTTCCAGTAAAGTGTTCTTATTTCTTTTTATAGCATCCATTGTTTTTTTTTTATCACATAAAATTTCTGTGCTTTTTCCCAAGGTATGTAGTTTGTAAAATATCAATGAGGATAAAATTCTTGTTTTTTATTATCGAGATAAATCAATTTTTAGTTATGTGTAACATAATGTATATTATTAATTAAAATGGTTTGTAGGTGAAAAATATTTTTTTCAGTATTTTTCTGTTAATAACCTGACCAAAACATATTCAAAAAAATTTATTAGAATGAAAAAGAAAAAAATCATGCACTAAAGGGTTAACTATTAATTTAAGTAATTTGATACAAGACTAAACCGACAAGAAACTGCCCTTCGTTACAGACTACTTCAACATTTACTAGACAAACGTTCAAAGCTCCCAAATAATTACAAAAGACTCGTATATATGACTGTGATTAGACCTATTTGGACCTACTGTGTTGAGCTTTGGGGCTCCACAAAACCATCCTATTCATCTCTTATCCAATACATACAATCCAAAATCCCTCGAAAAACACCTTACTTTGTCACCAATAAACTTATCCATAAAGATCTTAATGTTCCATATGTTGCTGATTTATCTAAACCAGATACCTATCCTTTCATAGTAAGCTCCATAACCACTTAAATCCACTAGTTTCTTAACTTGCTTCCCTCTCTATTCCCGACAATCCTCCGAGGCGTCTGAAAATAAGATGGCCTATAGAACTTCTAGTGTAGAATGTTTATTGAAGTGCTACTGATGATTAGTTTTCATGTTTTGACATATTATCGTAATCGTTATCAACACATTTCCTTGATATATAATTATATTGGTAAATATTTTGTACAGTTGTAAATTTCAACAAATGGATATAAAAAAAAGAATGAAAAAGTAATTTAATACTTTTAATTCTAAAATGTGAATTGGGAAAAGTCGTAGATCATAGATAAGCATAGCCATGGTCTATTGTTTTTCCCATTTAGGGAGAAATTGATTTATCTTTTTGTTAAAATAATATACTTAATACACTTATATGATTAGAATCATTTTATCATGTGCTCACATTCATCTTGTAATATTGGTGCTTAACTTCCTTATGATGTACTTCTTCCTACTAAGGCGTAGAAGATGAGTTATTCTGCACATTAAAAACCTACACTAGGTAGAGTAGAATGATTGAGATTAATTTTATGAAACCACCACAAAATATATATTAATGGACTTAGGTGAGAATCAAACCCGAGACCTGTACGCTCTGAGCACTCTGGCCCCAACGGCTATTTCGGCTCCTACCCATGATTATGCGCATAGTTTCTTAGATGATTATTTTAATAATAATAGAATTTGTAACTTATTCTTTCACTCAAGTCTTCTGTTATATTTTGATCAATTAATCTGCCCTATCTACTGTTGGATTCTAACCTTTTTTAAAAAAAATGAAAAATATTTAAAATACAAATATCTTCTTTCTGCTAAAAACTTAATTTTAAATATTTTGGTAAAGAAATTATTAATTTTATTATAATAGTCAATAGGGTAGGTAATTCATATTTGTTATATTTTTTAAAATATTTATTCTAATAACATATGCCTACACGGTGTTTTTTAAGTATCCGAATATATTTAATATTTATTTATTTGATCAAAATTTAAAATACACTTTCAGATAAAAACTAAATGATCTGCTGAGGATAAATTTCTCAACCGGTTCGAACCGGTTGATGCTCCCAAATGACACAAATCATCCACCAATCCTGTAATTGCTGGGAGGAAGTCCCCGGGGCATTACCGTTAATTGAATTTACAAGGGCGAGGTATTGAGTTAAAACGCTGGCGTGATAAAGTTAGTATAGTTTATATTGATCTTTCGAGTCAATTAATTACCCCCAAATAAGGAACAGGTTTTAGCGGCACCGGCAGCAAATATTAATTTACTTTTATGGGCCGGATCCGTTAAGTATATTTATTAAAATGGTCTTTTTATTAATTAATAAACTATTTTCCCATAACTTTTTTTTCCTTTATTATTATTTCTTTTTATTTTAAATAAAATATAAAATAAAGTGGACACGCCTTCATTGACCAATTAAATTTAATGAGTTATTTGCCTGATTGAATGGATTCCCGATAGGGTTTAGTCCCATTTGGGATCGCTGGACCTTGTAATTTTAACGATATTATCAATTGCACTTGGTTTATTAGGTGTGTTTATTAATTACACCTAATCACTTTATAATTTTTAAGTGATCTCTCATACCCAATTCCTTTCTGATGACGCTTTAATTTTCAAAACAGTTTGAGGCACATTTTTTGGTACTCCTGTGGGAAACTAATTGCACGTTATTTTGGTATATTTTTTTATGAAATCGAAAAATTCTATGGTCCTGAGAGATCAATAGTTGCTCAATTGTTTTAAGATGTACATATGTAGAAATGCGGACGTTGTGCTACCACGATGAGATAATATCTCTAAGTCAGAAAAAATCTATTTCGATTTATTTACTTATAAAACGTTTTGAAGTTCTACAGTACATCAGTTTCACTGAAACAGTACATCCTTATTAATTATTCATGAAATTTTACTGTAGTGAATATATTGAGTGAATACCATAAAAGAAGAATCTAAGGATATTTCAATAAACTTACTCGCTGGAAGTGCTCCTTTAATAGTTACACCCTTTCTAAGAAGTCTCTCTGCTTAGATTTCCCGTGTTCGATCAAGAAGCAAGGTAAGAAACCTCCGAATTTGTACGAGTATGTAGTTTATTGTACAAAAAAGTTAGAATCGGGTCATGGTGGAGTCAAATAATTAACAAATAAAAATTAAGGTCATCATAAATACTTTTTTATGTTACTATCAAGACTCACCATGTCTCATCGTTTATGCCATATAACAATCGCTGGTTTGTAGTATTGTAGTTGTGAATAATATTATGTTAAAAAATAAATAATTAGGATCACTAAGAATTTTACGAATGATTTTAGTTTGCTAAAAGTGATATTTATTTCTAACTAATTTTTTTAAGAAACTTGAAATAAAATTTGAGCTTCACCGCAGTTGAAAATTTCTTTTAATATGAATATCTATCTATCATAAAATTCTTCTCCTGATTTACATAGATCTCTACAACTTGCTCTACAGATCTCGCTCTAAGCAAAGTTTTAAAAACTATTGTTTCGTCTTTAAGTGCAATTTACACAATTTTGACGAATAATGGTTAAATAAAAATCTGGGATATCATGAACTGTCACAATATAATTTAAATTTTGAAACCACTAGAATGACCTGACCAAATGTTTTCGGCGAACTTTCAAAAGGTTATTATTGCCTTGTTAGAGCAAAACTCACCGCCGTTGTTCAGTACATTAATACCGCTACTCATTATAATTACCCATTACTTTTATGAGACTTTTGGAAAATAGATTCGGTGTCAGAAGCAAGCTCCATAAATTGTCCTGGTAATCCTAAAGGGTAATTTATTGCGCTATTTAATGGGTTCAGAGCTGATTAAATAGGTCTCTATAGGCAGCAAACCATTGCCAGGCTAATGTGTAACCGGCCATGGGGGGCGTCGCGCCGCGGTCACGTGATTAAAGACGCATTAGTGCGCGTGTCAATCGCATTAGAGCTATATTGCGGCAATATTGTATTAGCTTTTGGTAGGAAGCGCCATCTTAAATTGCGGAATGGTATCGGCCGCTTCCACGCAATTAGAGCATTAAGGTCCTGTCTAAATTGTGCCACTAAGCACGCCTCCGTTATATTGCACAATTTAGTGCGATTGAATTGCATTAGGCCTCGCGTAGGGTAGTGCCCCACCTTGAGGTGGAAGGTAGTTAGGAGGACGCTAGGAGCAACGGGAATACAATTATGTACATTGCATCCAAGTCGCAACATATTGAAATCATTTGGAGCTTGGTACTTTGGTTAGATTATTATATTCTAATTTATACATTACTGTAGGATGACTATCTACCTCTGCTACACAGGTCATTTAATGATGTTTTTAATTTGCATTTTAACCTATGTATTCTTAATGTTCCATATGTTGCTGATTTGGCCCAAACCAGATATATGTCCTTTCATACTAAACTCTATAGCCACTCAAATCCACTAGTTTCCCAACTTAGTTCACATTCAATTCCTGATAATCCCCCGTGACGTCTGAAAAGAAGATTGACGAGAGATCTTTTAATATAGAATTTTTATTTAAGTGCTACTAGTGAGTTGTTCTTTACATGTAATTGTAATAATTTCCACAAATTTACTAATTGTATTAGGTTGATGCGAAAATAATGCAGGTTTTTCGTATTCAGTAAAAGCTTCTTTGTTTTTCCAATTGCCTTGAGATGGCGTACGATTGTTGACTGATCCACATCGAGTTCTTCCGCTATTTCTCGAGTAGTTTTGGTGGGATCAGCTTTAACTATTACCTTTAACTGTTGTCAATAGCAGAGGGACGGCCACCGTCTTCTTTGCTTGGAAGGTCAAAATTTCCACTACAGAATTTTTGAAACCAGAATTAATGGTACCTGGCCCACAAACTTCATTAATATTTCGAGCCGTTTGCGCAGCACTTCGACCGAGCTTGAACTCATACAAGTAAATTTGCCGAAAATAGCTCCTAGACGTCATTTAGTCTGGAGGCACGAAATGGACTGAATTAATTGTTAAAAAAAAAAAAGATTATATAGGAAAGTAAGCGAGATAAATAGGCTTTAAAATGATGTGTATGACTTAGCATTGTGGATTAGTTTTGTTTACACAATTGGAATTAATAATGAAACGGAAATAAAATCATGCATTATTTTTACATCAACCTAATATATATGTAGTATGTTTACAGTTATAAATATCAATAAATATTTAAACAAAAAAAATAAATGTATATCTATTATTTTCTCTTACTAAGCCTCCACTGAATTTTACATCAGTGACGCAGCTGAGAGCACCGCTAGGATCTCTTTAGACCTGACTTTTGACTCCATACGTGGAGGGACAGGTTTAGTTCAGACTTGGTGTATATTTTGCATATAGAATATAATTCTATTTATCTATTTTTATTTTTGCTATTGTTACTGTATTTTTTTTTCACTTTATGTATTGTATAGTTTGAGGTTCTTTATTTATTTTTATTCTCTTATTTTTCATTTATTTCCTATTGTATATATTTTGTATGGATTCATTAAGCCATCCATATTACTTATTGCTCGCTTTTGAAATAGATGGTAATACTTAATCAATAAAAGGTTTTAAGTAAAAAAAAAAAAAAAAAAGATTGAAAAATAAGTTTTAATAAATTCAATTTTATTTTTTGTATTTACGAATTATATTGACAACATTAAAGGATATTAAGTAAAAGTGGATTCATTCCTATGTCCATGTACACATTAATTTAATTGTGTGCCCTTGACCGCGGAATCATCTTCATCGTAAAACAGTAAAATGAGCATCAATACTTGAACATTAATATAATCAATAATATTTTTTGTGTTCATTTTCTGTGTTCTTTTTTTTTTTTAAAGGAAACTGAAATAGAATAAACTTTCAAAGTGGTTATACATTTTTTACCAAGCATGCTCCTAGTTATATCAGGCTCTCTCTTTTAGTTCTTCGTGTTTGGATTCTTCAGACCAATTACGCTTTTTCAGTAAGCTTAATCGTTCTTTTTATGACGATCTAGACGTAGAAAAATCTCTATGCCTAAAAAACGTATAAGCCCCGTTAAATAAAACTATAAAATCGCTCTTCTTAATATCCTCTTCCCTTATAATGAGCTTACAAGAAGCAAACAGGAGATTATCTCTCAACGCCAGTGGACTTAGTTGGATCCGGGCAGTATTTTTATGAGCCCTTTTTTACAGAAGTCCTATGAAGGCTTATCCCTTATGTATTACTTACAGGCTTGGCAGTACTTACTGTTCATGATCGTATATATTCGGATCTGGTTTGCTGGGGAAGAATGTGGCTGTATGGTACTTGTCTGTTGTAAGAGAAATTGAAAAATACTTATTTAATGAAAAGGAATTACGGCATAGGAAGATACGGGATTTATATTTCAAAACCTGGCAGTTGGTGGTGTTGAAACGACGTAACGAATTATATAAAGGTCGTGGCTTGGCTCCATCCATCATCGTGGCCCATGAGTTGGGTAGTCGTTGGGAATATCTGTTGATGCGCGTTAGTTGATTCAATTTGAAAAAAAAATATATTTCGTAACTGTAAGATTGATTGTTGAGTATAGACTGTTGCACAATTACTTGGGACTTGAATCATTACTTCCATTTATTAGCATTTCAAAAGTTTTTTTAAAAATATATTAGTTTGTAAACTTACATTTCTGCAAATTAAAATTCTCAAAACTTTTAACAAATTTAAAATAAAATTTTTTTTTGTTTTTGCACATAATAATTAAAGGTTTTTAATAATTCAAATCAGGACATTTTCAGAATAAATTTATCAATTTAAGTTATAAAATCATCTTCTGGTATTATATTTTAAGATACTGTCATTTTATATGTACATTCAGTATTTTGACTAATGAATTCTGGAACTGAAATTTATTTCTTAGTGTGCACCTACGGAATGAATCTTGACCTTTTCTCTCTGGTTAGAATATTAGAACAATATACAATAACTGCAACTATTTCTTTAAGAAACTCCCATAACATTAAATTTATTTATTTTAACTTACATTACTTTCTTCTTATTCTTATGTATGGAGTTGAGCTTTAGAGCATTACAAAACATCAAAATTCATGATTCGAAATTCCTAAATAATTAAATATTCCTGAATTATCAATTAATATCTTGAATAACTATTTACCACAAAATATATTAGTCCTCTTCCTTTTATTTTTCTAACTTAAACTGTCACAATAGTAATACAATTTGTATCCTTAGTAAAAGAAAGATGGTTCTGTATTCCGTTTCACCAACACAGACATATCTAGGTTTAGCTTATTTACCAGCCTTTATCATTCTCTAATTATATGTATAGATACTAGTTTTATAGTAAAAAAAAAAATTATAAAATTTTAATAAATACTTTTAACTCTATTTGTATGCATAGATAAAGTAATGATTAGACAATAACCAGATCTCTCATCCAACGACTTTGGAATCTCCTTTTCGTATTTTCTGGTATTTCTGTTGTAGCCGTTGTTTCATGAGTGATGTATTGTGTCTTAGTAATCCGTCATGAAATCGTTTATATTTAGTCCTTATTTATTTATTAAATGATGATTACTTAAAAAAGGTATTGATGCGTTTATAATATTTTTTTTCTTTAAGTACGACCCCTTAATTAGTCAAAATATCTAATTTAATTTCAAATGGTAGCATACGAGACTTAAAAGACAAGAAACTGCTCGTAGTTTTCGGCTACTCCATAATTTACTAGACAAAGAGTTCAAAGCTCCAAATAGATTAAGAGAAACTTATTTACATGCTGTCATGTAAATACTGTTATTTAGACCGTTTTGGACATAGGGAGTTGAGCATTGGTGCTCTTATTATGCCTCAAGCAAACTTATCATAAAGATCTTAAAATTCCATACGTTGCTGATTTCGCCCGAATCAGATAGTCCATACCCTCTCGGATCCACTAGTCTCTCAATTTGGCTCACACTCCATTTCCGATGATCCTCTGAGGCCTCTTAAAAGAATATGGCCACGAGACCTTCTAATGTAGAACTATTGAAGTGCGATTGGAGAGCAGTTGTTTAAGTGTTATTGACATGTCATTGTAATAGTTTTCCACAAACTTTCTTGTTGCATATAATGTATACAGTTGTAAATACCAATAAATAGTTTTAAAGAAAAATTTCAGATGGTAAAATTTGTTGCGTTCCTCCTGCCTAACATTCCAAACCAGAGCTGCAAAAGTCGATGTGGTTTACTAATTGACACGATTACTGACAGTTTGATTGACGTAGGAATGCTATAGAATTAATTGCAATTAAAAAAATACCACTCCTATTTTAACTCATTTTAATGACCCCAAGCGAATAGGTTATGGGCGTTGTATGGTCGAATCTTAATAAATTGGATAATAGTGAAACTATTTAATGGTGGCTATTAGTTCTTGAGAGGCCGTAAAGAAATATTGCCTCCTACCTTGCCATTAGTCCTTTATTTTCTTCGACATTTTAACTAAAAGACCAGTTCCTGGGCTTCTGGTGTTTTGGCATAACTATCATTAGTTTTTTGTTTCTTTTAATATGCTAATACGATAGTTGGGTTCGCCGACCTTGGACAAAGACACCTAGGGCTGGAAACCGCTGAACGGTAGAGAGCCATGGAATAGGTTGGATGTCTCATTAGACACGTAATTACCCGAAAACCAAGAGATGAGACGTTCCTTAATCTTCCTCCGAATCCCTAATCTGACTAATTGCCGAGGGTAATGTCACTGAAGATGCCCCACAAGCAGAAACTCCTTCTTTAGATCCTCTTTCCTCCACTAATTGGATGGGTGGAAGGGGTGGGGGTGGATCCTCTCTAATTGTGGATCATTGTGACATATTGTAGTTTACCCCGGGGCTTGGGCCCCTTAAATAGTTTATAGTTTATAACAAATAATTTTAATTCTAGAACGATTTCCTCAAAAATAATTATAGTTGACAATATTTTTATTATAATTATATAATCATATGGTATCATATTTAAAAAAAAAAAAAAAAAGAGAATATTTTATTCTTATTATAATTTTTATAATTATATTTTTAAGTAATTTTTAATTTTTATTTTAAATATTATTTTACATATACATGTACATAGTACATGTGTCGAAACGTAAATATAAACAATAAAAAATAAAAATTATATAAAATAAAGAATAATAATTTATATAATATAAATAAATCAAAATTGAACAAAATCAAAAAACAAAGTTATTTTATCGTCACAAATCCTTTAAAAAATTTTTCTTTTTTTTTCTTTTTTAATTTATTGATATTTACTACTGTACAAAATAATATACAAGTATATGTGTGGACAGTGAATACAATGGCATGTAAATAACTTTTGAAGAACTACTCACTAGTAGCACTTAAATAAAAACTACACTAAAAGGTCTCTAGGCCATCTTGTTTTAAGATCGCCTCGGAGGATTATCAGGGATGGAGGAGGAAGCAAGTTGGGAGACTAGTGGATTGGAGTGGTTATGGAGCTTACTATGGAAGGATAGATATCTGGTTTGGGCTAAATCAGAAACATATGGAACATTAAGATATTTATGGATAAGTTTATTGGTCACAAACTAAGGATTGAGGATTTTTCGAAGGATTTTGGATTGATGGTTTAGTAGAGCCCCAAAGCTCAACTCCATACGTCCAAATAGGTCTTATCACAGTCATGTAAATGAGTCTTTTGTAATTAGTTGGTAGCTTTGAACGTTTGCCTAGTAAATGTTGAAGTCGTCTGTAAAAAAAAAAAAAAAAATATTAAAGAAAAATGTATGAATATGTAATGATTTAAAGATATTTCATATTTATATCCTCTATTTTTAGTATGGAATTTTTCAAAAATATTTTTAAATCTTCAAATAAATTGTTTATCAAACATTGGCCATCCACTAGCCAATGTCCTAGTTTCTGTACTGTTTTGTCAGTAGTATAGTTCTGTAGACAGTGAGTGATCTGCATTCATATATGAGGTATATATGTTTCCCTCGTTGAAATTATCAAATTTACATTAATTAGTTATTATTATATTAAAAATATTTATAATAATTAGTTGATTTTTTATTTATTAATTAAAAGAATACTCTTTTTATGGATAAAAATCCCAGGCTTTTTACTGCACCTGGTGTGCTTTGTCTCTTTTTCCCTACCTAGTGCTAGTTGTCCAATTATATGCCAGCTGGATTTTATGAAATCAATTTATTACCTCTCATATTAATTTTGTATTATTATTATTTCTTTTTTATTGTAAACAAAACTTTTATTGAGTAATTATTATAATATGCCTCAAATAATAAGTAATCAATGGTTCTATGGATCTATTCTCACATGTACAATAAAAAATTAATGATATGAAAAGAAAAAATAACATAAAACTATATAGTAAAAAAAGTGAAAACAAAATATCAAATTAAATACAATTTCGATGAGCAAAAAGAGTTTAATGAAAATTCGAAAATTTGACTGGTATAGATTCAAGGACAACAGATAAATTGAGGTCATTTATGTACGGTCACTTTTAGTTCTTCTACTTGTTACTAGTTTCAATTTATTGCGTAACACGGATTTTTAAAAAATATTTATTTGAAGTTTTTGAACTGTAGTAAAACATTATAATATCATTATATTAACATATTTTTTTACAAATAAAATGTTTTTCTATATACCCAATGAGCCCAGTTACAAAGACATAAAACTTTACGCGCTGTCACCAAACAAGATCCAAAGTAAATCTTCTCGCTGTCCCGTCTCTTTGAAATTTTCCCTTGTTTTGGGAAAATGGACAGGAAAAGCGGCTTGATGTATAGAGAATTATTCAGGAGGCCGCAGGAGTGCTCCTCTTCATAGTTCACAAGGACAGCAACTCCTTTGGTATTCATCCGAGGTCCGAATTCTTCAGAGCTCCCCCCCCCCCCCCCCCCCCATGGGGTCATGAACAGGTCTTTTCCCTCGTAGGCATCTTCACATACCTTAGAGCAATCTAATTCGACATCCCCCTTACGAAGACGTTGTGAGAGGGGACAGAAATCACCTTAGACACTTCGCCATGTGTGAATGTGGAATATACGGTCGGAATGCAGTGGTAGGGAATACCTTAGGAGAACGAATTCTAAGTTCAGGTACAATTAGAAAGGAATTGCTAAAACATTTTAATACATTTTTCCTGTAAATAAAAAAATATATATAAATAAATAAGATAATTAGAGGCCCCTTTGAACCTGTCGGCTAAAGAAAGACTAACATGGAACATGTTTTAGGGGTTGTCCCTTACCCGTTGATACTCATATGTTTTCTGAATATTTTTTTCCGCTTACCATTTATTTATTTGTCTATAGGAAATAATTTTTCAAATTAAATAACATTATCCTACTGAGCGTCTATGAACGTATGTCCTTTATTTTCGTCCGCTTTTGAAATTAAATTAACAATTAATGATTATTAATTATATTATTAATACGAAACAAATAGGGGTATTAAACGCGATCTTTTTTCATTGAAGCAATATAGCTCCTAAGCGTTAGGTCCTAACGACAAATGTCATTCAACAAAAAATATTCTCCATCAAATTTCTGTCCAGAGAACTATCATCTAGTTTTCTATCCGAGAAACACCACGCTAGAGCATGTCAAACTACGTGTAATGCCATGCGTTTCCCGAAAACGTATCAATTTTCACCAACCAGGCCACAGGTAAAACATATTCCATGCTAAAAAAAAAAAAGACTATATGGCTTTCTTAATGAGTAATTAATGAAATAAGAACTTCAATTTTATGAATATTATCGGTAAAGATCAAAGGAAATTTTCAAGAGAGGAGTTAAGAGCCATCGAACTCCCCCGTCCCTTATTAAATTTTCAAAACTCTTCAAAACAAATATTACCTACCTAATGGATGGTCTTTTGAATGTTGCGTACTCTTGTCCAAAGTTTCAATCGCATTATGATCAAGAAATTGAGCAAAATAAAAGAATTTTCCTTTACAATTTTATCTTTCTTTTGTAAACAAGTTTCCATTGCTTAAGTTGGTTTTAAGATTTTTTTTTCTTTTTAAAATCCGTTTGAGAGGGTCTATAGAAATTTTCTTTTATATTTAAAAAAGCTTACGCCACTTATTTATAATATACATCTATTTTTTTCTATTGTTTTTGTTTTCAAATGATCAAAATATTGAAAACTATTTGGCACTCTGTTTACTCTCAATAAATGTACTTAGTAATCCGTCAACATTTTGGAAAGTTATATGCCAGGAAATTATTTCAAATGTTGAATTCGCGAATGCTGTATTTTTTTCTTTTACAAATACTAAGGGGAGGGTTTTTCTTTTTCGATCGACCTTTAAAAATATAAATATGCTATTCCTTTGATACATATTTTATTCCATAGTTTTAATTTAATTAAATTAATCCAACATTTACTATACAAAATTTCTAAGGTACCAATAAATTACTAAACTCATTTACACATCCTTGATTACACATGTTTGGAGCTCCACTCAGCCTTTTAATTCTTCTCTATACCATTCCTTACAATCAAAAATCCGTCGTAAAATCCTCAATGCTCCTTATTATTTCTCAAATAAAGTTTTCCATTAAAATCTTGATGTTCCATATGTTGCTGATTCAGTACTTGCCTTTCATAGTAAACTCCATACCCACTCAAATCCACTATTCTCTTAACTTGCTTCACACTTAATTCCTAGTAACACTTCGAGGCTTCTGACAAGAAAATTGCCAAGAAAACATTTATTAAAGTGCAACTAATAGTTCTTAACAAGTTATTGAAATGGCATTGTAATCAGATTCAACACATTTATAGTATACAACGTACACAGTTGTAAATATCTATAAATAATTTTTTTTTTTATAAATGTACATGTTTTAGTAACTTTAAATTAATTTTCGCTATTTCGCAACTATTCAGGACCCTTTTATGTGGCAAATTATTACCAATTTTTTTCACTATATTTGGTTTTTCCGCACCTCTCGCTCAAACCGCGACAATAAGCGGATGTGATATTAAAAAAAGAAAACTTAGATTT
Source organism: Euschistus heros (assembly GCA_003667255.2). Lineage (NCBI taxonomy): Eukaryota > Metazoa > Arthropoda > Insecta > Hemiptera > Pentatomidae > Euschistus > Euschistus heros. The sequence continues at coordinate 297,152 of RCWM02000385.1, read as the reverse complement.
ACGAGATTTATCTTAAGAGATCACTTAAGAGATAAAAGCAGCGTTAAGAGATCTCTCTTTTCAGCGTTTTTCGGGTCTACATACCTAAAGTCACCGTGTTTTGAATTGTAGTGTCCTTGAACTTTTCCATGAAATCTTTTGTATATAGTGTGAATATGGTCCTGTACTGTGAGTATGTTCAAATCAGTATGCTACTTGTCAAAATTAAAGTTATAAAAAAAAGTTTGCAGGTGATAGTTTTGTTGATTCAACATATCGTTCTTTTTTTTTTTGGTTGAAATTAGAATTTTTCTCGTGTAAATTCATGGTATTGAATACAGTTAAAGTGTAGTGCCTTATGAATAGTTAAAAAGTTGAGTGATTATAAACAAAAAAATTGGGACTCATTTGACGATGAGATTTCAAATTCGAGGTTCATTTTTAAGTGTTGTAAAATTAAATGAGATCTTTTTACTGTAGTTGTTGATTGAAGTTGGAGTCTAGTGAGGAGTTTCTGGGTTCTAGCCCCAGTCACGGTGGATAGTCCGGCGGGTGTTTTTTGTTCCGTCGAGGACTCTTCTTTTTCACTAATTGGGCCGAGAACTGTGGCTGTTACAGATAAATTTGCCATGGGAGCCTTTTTTCCAGCCAGATCTGTCCAGTAACTCTGCGGCAACGGCCATTTGGAACACAGCTATCGCTTCAGTAACGGGCGCCATATGAAGCCCTCCCGAACAGTAGACAAAAGGTTGCCTCCGAGCTGCGGCGGTGGGGGAATCCGGTTTAGTGAATTTTGATTGTTCCATGAATATTAAACATAAATAAATATAGAGGGATGATATATCGTATCGTATCGCCAAGAGAGGAATCAGTATCGTCAGCCAACACGCGAATCCACAGTCGCAGGCGCCCATGTAATGGAACTAGCGGTACACCTCCACAAGAGACTAAATCAAAAAAACAATTTTCTCCGCTGGGTTTCTTCTGCAAAAGTCATATTTCTTCTTTCCCTTTAGTCATCTACTGAGGAATTTCCACATACGTCTAAACAACTTTTTTTTTATTTTATTTATTAACGGTACTGCACTTTAATACTGAGCATTGATGTTTCTTCTGTGGCCTGGTGCATTATGGCTGTAATTTCCTATTTATATTCCTCGGATTTAGATAACTCGGAGGCTTCATTCCTCTACCACTGGCAATAGTTAGTCTAGTTACTTCCTCATATGTATAAAACATTTACTCCATGGGTGTTCCCTTTACTTCAGTGCTAATACGTCTTCACTTCCCAAAAATTTTAATTCGTCGCAATAATATTACTCCAACAATATTTCTCGAGAGTTCACAGCTCTCATTTATTTTGTCAACCTATCCTTCTTTGAACAAAATTTGCTAAATAGGATTTTATTTTTGAATTATATGTAGTTTTTCTCTCAGTTATTCTTCTTTTATCCATAGAATTTCTTAGGGACAATTTTTTTATTAGCGTAATGTAATATTGTTGTATTCAACTGAGGAAAATTTACTAGTACATATATTTCATACTTAAAACGTAGACATTCCTCTAACTTCTAATATAAAACTTATTAAATTAATTTTCTTTTTAGTTTCTTTTCTTTTTTTTTTATATGTAGCATTAACATTTTGACATACTCTTAATTTTTTTATTATTATTATTTATTTTTTGAGACCTTATTTATTTTATTAAGTACTATTTATTCTTATTGTTCATAAAACATTCACAGATAGTATCCTCTCAACTTATTTTTTTCAAGTATCAAGTTTGCCTTTATGTTTTAATGTTTAAGTTCCTCAATTTACTGTTCAAACTGCCTGTCTGACTGTAAAGATTCAGAATTACTTTTGATTCCAGTTATTGTTGATTTACCAACCTTAATTTCTGACCCGATTCACTTTTTTTTTAGACACGTAAATATTTCCATTTTGTATTTAAATGAAAAGAGCCCTCGTTTATTATAAGCGTGGATAATGACATGTAGCTTTTAAAACAAAAATTGATCACAAAGATGTATGCATCACTTCAGGTGAAATCTATTTCCAACCAAATGATTAGGAAAATATTGAGTGGAACAAATGTAATAGTCTAATTAAGTATACAGTTCTCAGTTAACAAAATTGTATGTTCGTATAAAAGTTCATTTTTTGTTGTTTCTGTGAAAAATATTGAGCTTCCCTTAAAGACGTTCATAGTAAGAATAATTTTGTTTTTCATTTAATTTTATTTATAAACAAAAATGATTTTAACAATACAAATAAGTAATTAGGTGAATTATAATTTAATAAAAATTACATTTAAAAAAAAAAAGTTTCCGTTAATTGAACGTTCCGATAACTGACGCTCGGATATTCGACGCTCCACTGTATCATATTTGTCTTAATTTTTTAATTTTTTTATTCTTTATTGAAAATAAATTACATAAAGCCAAACTAGGCTAATAAAAACATAGGTACATGTTTGGATACACATCCATCTCACATGAAACAATAAGTAATAATAATAGAGAAATCTATAAACAAATAAATAATGCAACCGATATAAAACAGTAAGATAACTTTTTAAAAAACCTGCACAGCAAAATAAACAATACTAGTTAAATTAACAATTTATGGATAATAATAAATAATTGTCAAAATAATCCAAGCCTGGAGTGATAAGGATAATAATATAAAACTTATGCACTTACAAAATACAAACAAAAGATAATAAAACTACTTTTGTAAAATAATACAAAAAATCAATATTTTCTTAATAACTTTATGGTGTAAAAAAATATTTACACTACTCCAATTTATGTAATATTTTGTAATTTATAGAAATTAGTTTTTTAGCCTTCAAGTAATATGTGTTTTGTCCGTTTGTGTTTGTATCTTTTTAGAGTTTTCTTATTGTAATTACCTATTTCTTGGATATTTGGGTTTTCAGATATATGAGGTTGTTTGCGAATGAATGTTTTGTTTGATAGTGGATTGAGCTCAGTGAGCATAGTGGATATTCTTATGTATCTAGGGTAATATTTATTTTTTAATCTTGTTTAAATTCCCTAACATTTCTTCGCGATTATAAATGTATTCTTTTTGTAGTATTTTTACAATGACCGCTCACACTAATCGTTTCATTTTCAATAGAATATTTCGGAAGTGAACATCCTTTGGTTGAAATCCCTGTAGAGCAAAGAACATAGTAACACGACTATCAACTAGACAAGCGACAAACTTAGCGACTCTAAACCATTTTGAAAATGGTTTTATTACTTGATAAGTGCTGTAATATTTTTGTCTAAAACGATCTATATAATTTTAACTATGGTTCATTACATTATTTAGGCGATTCAATAGTTTAAATATTCTATGTGATCCTTTAAAAAAGTATTCCAGTAAAAATATTGTATATGTTTCGGAGTTTCAATTCCTCACGGTAACTTCCTGGAGCTGTAACCTTGCGACATTTGCCTAGGATACCCATATACGATAAAACATCTCGGGTCAGAATGTAAATTCATACGAGGGATTTTATAAGTAATGCAATTTGATTAAATTATGCGCATAACTTATCCAACCTAAGACTTTGGGGCTCTGTTTTAAAGGTCGGTTAATGATAGTTGATGATCCGGTGGCTGCTCCAGAGGCCTAATAGCTTTCTAGCCTCTAATGACTACCGTCTCATCTCTTCCCTTCGATCAAAGTCCCATGTCAGGGATATTTATATTGTCCCGAATCCTCCAGGATCCGGTCTTTGGTTGTCGGAGGATAGGAATTTCCGAACGTTCATTGTGGAAGCACTGAAATAACTATTTATTTTAAATAATTGTAATTATTTTCCCTACTCCATGATTGTCCTCAAAGATCTATAAATGTCATATATTTGGTATTCAGATTATATTTATTATTGCAAGCTTATAACACAACGTATCAAATGTTAGTACTTACTAAAGGATAAAAGAAACAAATATACAGGGTTGTGTATCGAATATACGAATTATCACACATATTTTTTTTTTCTTTTTAATAAGTGTCATAATAATAACTGTGATATATCGTTTTCCTCATCTCATATCTTCGATCTAAGCCTCCTCTCAAGGATATTCATATTTTTCTATATCATAAAAAAAAAATATAACATTCAAATTTATATTTAAAAAAGTAACAAAACCTTATAAAATTGTTTTAAATAAGGGGAACCTCTGACTAGGGTTGAGCAATAGTCGATAGTTCCTATCGATATATCGATATGTCATGCCTATCGATGGTCACTATCGATAGTGCCGACTATCGATAGATCTTTTTTACTAATTTCAAGTTTTGAAACTTTCGGAATTATGCTGATCTTTCTCTGTCCAGTTTCGAGTTCTTTGAAGTTCAATTCGGAATTCCTAGAGCTCAAGTGTTCTCTCCAAGATTAAACCAAAAGAAAGCAGAAATGCTAGTTTTTCTTTCGTGAAATATGTGGCTCAAGGAGCACACTTGACTCTTGAAATTAACTATTTCGTTATTTTTCTTTTCTGAAGATTTGATTTTTTTCATTATTATTGTAACCATGTAAATTGTAAATACCTTTTTTAAAATTTAAATAAATTAGTTTTTTTCTCTCATCTTAATGATATAATCTTATAATTTATAATCCTGCAAATTTCAAATAGTAAGTAGATAATTGAATTTAATTAAATTAGTTGAAATTCTTTATTGAATAGCTTTGGAAAAAAAAAAAAAAAGAAACTATCGAAAAACTATCGATAGCAATCGATAGTTCTCAACCGATAGTATCGGCCTATTGATAGTGCTGACTGTCGACTATCGCCCAACCCTACCTCTGACTGCCTAATGTTTAATGCGTGATAAATAAAACAATTAAATAATATTTAATATTATAGTAACATTATCGGAATTTCAAGATATAAAAGAAAAAACAAAAATAACAGACCGATAAACAGATTATTTTTGTCACATATAGTATTAGAGCCCTGAAGAAGACAGGTCGAAACGTTGGCACGTATTGAAGAATTTCTTCTTAGACGTGGTGTTTCTCTTTGACTGGATCCCTGATCATCTTCTTCCATTCATCATAACAGTCAACTATACTTTTATCATTATAAATACATGTAAAGTTGTCCAGTGGTATATTGTTTGTTTGAGACACCTAATTTTTGACACGGCATATAATTTGTTTTGAATTGTAGCAATTATACAAGAAATAAACTTTAAAAAAAAAATTAAAACAAAAAATTATGGGTATTGAATATCGATATTTTTCTAATCATCATTTTTCACTCCTTATCCAAATAATACTGGATGTCTATTCCTCCTCTCCAGAAACAGAGTGCCAAAAGAGATTAGATTTAGAATCATAATCTGTAGATTTAGATTTATTTATTTTTGGACACTTAACATCAAGGTCTTCAGTGTCCACTTCCTTAATTCTTATTTTTGTTAATTGTTTTTGGAATAAATTATATCTTTCGAAAAATACAATCATTATATCAATATTGGATTGGATATCTCTAACCTTTTTCAGATTTTTTCTTTCTAACCGTTTCTGCTGGAAGTTGGCTTCATACCATGGGCATTCCTCATAATCTGTATATCAAATTGCAGATTTTTGTAATTTTATTTCGGAATTGATGATCAATGCCTAAAATTTGAAATTTAACTTCTAATATATTTATAGAAGCAAATAATTCATCAATGCCTAATTGTATTGATCCAACTACACTATCATGACCTCAACAGAATAAAATCCTAGATTCACCTATGTAGAGTGTCCTGTTAATAAAATACTATCCTACTTTCTAATAACGCATATATACTTTCTTTTATTTATGTTTTATTGTTGTTGTTTTTTATATTAAGAAATTCTTCTAGGTCGTAAAGAATACACTGTATAATTTAACTGCTGCAGACATTAAATTTTAATGAAACTACAAGTTTTTTTATTTTCATTTCTTCCGGTCTCCACCCGAAGTATAATTAGAAATTTTAATGGAATATTATAGGTACGTTTTTAACCCACGAACAACTACTATTTTACATATTCTTGAATGGTTTTATCAGTTTTTTGTGTAATTCAGAGAGTCAAGAACGATTATGGGTGTTTATAGATACTGTAGTTCTGCTAGGATATGCCTACGCTTTGCGGTTATAAAACATTAGATAATGCGCAGGACACCATTTCGCTGAGTATCGTATAGTCAAGTTTGCTACTTCTTATCGTTGATATGGTTGTGCTAGTGTCAGGTTGTGCTGAGGAAACTTCGTACATACCGCTAGCGAAGAGAAAGATAAATAAAAAAAATTGTAATGTTATTAAATATGCGTTCTCAGTCTGAAGAAGCCACGAATTCGTCTCAGTTTTTAAATTATTAAAATTTATTTATTTCACTTAAACATTGTGTATATACCAGGTATATATAAAGAAGTCCAGATTTGAAACTGTATACACATTGAAACAATTTCTCTGTTCAAATCTCTTTTCGAACTCATTCCGTGTGTAGAGATAAAGTTTATAGTTCAATATAGTTTTTTTTTCATTATAATATAAATGCCGACATTTTCTTTAATGTAACTAATAATTATGTAATAAGTTAACATAAAAGCTAAATATAAACTTAATATAATTCCCAATGATGGATGATCAATGCGGCGCTGCACTAATAAGGCTAAGGACATAATCCTGATATTGTAATTAAAATACTATTATTAATGTATTTCTGTATTTGTATTTGTTTAGTTATATAATTAATTACATTTTGAATTTTTATATTATTAATTATCAAAATCTGCGCTTCATAAGGCAATGAGCAACAGAGACGGAATCAATGTACACATGACGTTATGTTATTATTTTCGTTTTTTTTATCTGCGACATATGACTAGATAATAAATAATAAATGATTTTTAGAATGTCACCTCCACGTATTGGTCGTCCTATTTTCCAATTTTTAAAGACCATACGTTTTAACTGACGCATTATCGGTATCAGCGAAACCATAAGTTGTCAGAGTAAATACCCGTTCGCCCAGATCGTAATCGGGCGTCACAGTTGCAGGAATCGCGTGCCACCGAAGTGTAAACGAGGGGATGACATATTTACGAAGCCCATGCGAAAATGAATTAAGCTGTTCGGGGTAACGTCGCTGCATTTTTTTAGTTTCGTGTCTGTCAGTTAGCGCTGAAGTATGTGGTTTCTATCGATCTCTTCATATGAAGCGTTCGTTTTTAAATACCGCTGCAAAGTTTTTTAAAAATATTTTCCTTCAAAAGTGTTTGAATATTTTTCTGAAATTGATATTATTAGATAATCTAATTTGTTTTATTAAAAAATATATATTTATATTTTAAAAATATAATTCTGAAAAATATATTACTAATGAAGATACAGGTGACTTCCCGTTATCCAGTGTTACCGGAGCCCAATGGCGTCTGATTTAGGAAAGCGCCGGATAATGGAAATCATCAACGATAATTAAAAAAAACATATCAGTAATACAAAAAAAGAAAATTATAACTTAGAAGATCTTCCGTGAAAAATATGTTAAGGTATCGACCCTGTAATATGAAATTGTACAATGTATCACAAAACTATCAGCTATATTTAATTACTCGTAAATATACTAATGATAAAACAGATGAAATTATATTTATTACACAAAAGTAATAAATAAATTAAAAATATAATTTAATTAAAGCAAACATTTTTTAATACATATATATAAGAATAAAATAAAATAAAAAATAATTATATATAAATGAATATTAAAAACAATACAAAAGAAATAAAAATATTGATTATTTTATATAATCACTTTATTAAATAGTCTTACTAGATAAGAATAGACGATCAAATAAAAAAGTGTTAAACATTGTTCAGTGAAATGGCTGGTAATATGGACATATATGAAAAGACAGTGTTAAAATAATCACAGCTTAATATGTAAATAACATTTTGTAATTAATTGTAAAATTGATCATCATAATTATGTAGATTAATGTATTATAAAAAAATTTAGAAGCCTGAAGATGGGACAATGTTCCGAAACATGTTACAACATATATTAAAATATAATAGGAGTTACGCCAAAAATACTTTAATTATATCTCCTTCGGCTTACATTTTAATTAAATAAAATTATATTTATGGTGAGATATTATTTTAATGTTGTAAATTTTATTTTATTTGTTACGCAAAACGATAAATATAATTTTTTTTTCCTATAAAGTTTATATATAAAAGGTAAAATTATTATTCGTTTAGGAACACAAATAAGAATTTAGGCCGATCCAGAGAATGCTGGATTAGAGAGAGTATACTATATTAAGAATTTTATGTGAGCTAATTATTTGAAAAACATAAAGTCAACGCATGTTTTTAGTCTAGTCCGAAAATGACACAAAAAGTTTCCATTAAAAAAAAAAACTTTTATTTTTAAATTTTTATACTAATTTATTTTTCAAGCATATATTATGATGCTTATATATTTTCTAATCATAAATTATATCATATTGTTATTATTTTTTTTTTTCAGTTGTGCTGCTAGATACATCGCGCGAGGCAACCCTGCAATGGACAAGTTACCCTTACGGACCTCAAGCCAACACACCAGGGGTAAGTAATTATATTTTTTTTCTAGTGAATAAACACTGTGTAGTCTTTTTATTAATCATTTGCGCTCATAAACCCGCGTTGAGTAATTACTCCTATAATTACAGAGGGGCCCCTCGTATAAAGAAAAGGATTAGTTAAATTTACGAGGGAAGTTGGTCGACGTCAGAGTACTTGTAATTTTTAATTGCTCCCTGGGCGAAATAACAGTAATGAGCTGTAATATAGAAGAAAAAAATAAATACAAACAAAACGATAACGGAACAAGACAGTTCTCAAGCAAGTTGTTGAACGCTGGTTCGCCGAGATCTGACCATAACTCAGCCCTATCTGTGCCATTAGTCGCGGAAGTGTGCCTTGTAAATCAAGTGATAGTCTGTTGTGGGCATCCCTATTCACCGAAACTACGACTGGAGAACTACCGATATATGCCCTTTATGTTATGTTCCTGTTTCGTTTTGTTATACTGTTTTCTATATCCAATGTAGGGAAAGCTAGAGCAATTTTACAGTTAGCGATCCCCTGGAAATTATTTTTTATTTATTTTTTTTTACTATAACTGGTTTGAAGTAAAACATTTGGAATTGTTTAATTACACTCTAGCATAGTTCCCATTTGCATGTTATTGTTATATACTACGATTGATTTATCTCTGAATATTTATTGATATTATTACCGAATTGTGATTTTTTTATCTCTTTATTTCAAACTATTCTGGTCAGATATTAATTTAAAAGTTGAAGCGTTTTCTTTCGAAACTGAACATGTTCACTTCATAAAATGTTTTAAAAAGAACAAAAAAACACAGTCCAGTCCTTCCCTGCTGTTAAATCCAAAACATTTCTATTATTTTAATCCTTGCTATGTGTTTACTTACTAACTGAAAATAAAGTAAAGTAGTGTGTGCAGTTCACAACTCGTATGTGTAGATCTGTATACAGTGTTCCATTACTTACCTACTGTTTGTAGTTTATTTATACATTTTACTTGAAGATCATGAAATTAATTATATAACTCAGCATTTTTATTTTTTATTTCATCTAAAATTAAAGCATGAAATTTATGCGAATTCATCATACCAAGATGGTGATTGTTTACTTTTTTTTTTCTTAGTATTCCATAGCAATGATCTAATATAGATGTTTTTTTTTTAATTAATCATTATTATCCCTAGCTTTCCTAAATCTTTAAACAATTGCACCAGATAATTTTTTTATTTATTTATTTACAATTTGCAAAGTGACTAGACATCAGTAGCAGTTCAATATAAATTCTGTATTAGAAAGTCGCTCGGACATATTTTCTGACTACAATGAAATTTTTGAGAATCGAATGAAAAGCAAGTTGGAAGCGAAATAATTAGACACATTAAGCATTTTACTTAGGATTTTGGATTATAAGGATTGCAAACGAGACGAATTTAATTATTTAGTGGAGCCCCAAAACTCAACTCTATCTTAATAGGTCGAAGCCTAGAACGTTTGTCTTGTTTATGTTATAATTAAAAACTACGAGGTTCTTATGTAAAAACTTAAACCTTTTGCGTTTCAGAAATACTTCTATATTTATTTTGTCACTATACCATTTTTCCCCTTAAGAAAAGTCCCGTTACTAATGTTGTCCCAATTGTATACATTTAATTTCGATACTGTTTCATTGCTGGAATTGGACCGGTAATGAATTATTCTTATCTCCTACTCCTGCCCCTCGGAACCCCGATCATGACACACGCCTCTAAATAGTCAGATCCATGGATTATACGCCTCCTGTGTAATCCACCGCCGCGAGATAGGCGTTGAACGCCGCAAATAACAGCTATTGTGCCACTATTACCCGCTTTTACGTCTTCTTGCCTTCCTTTTACAGCCACTGTAGCATATTATCTTACGGTAGTTCACGCCCAGTAAAACATCTCAATTGCATTTTCTTGTTCCTTTTGTTTTTTTTCCGAATTGTAAAATTAAAATTATTAACATAGTTGTTTTAAAAAAATTAAATAAAATTTAAAAAAAATAGTTTTATCCCTTTTATTTCATATCATGTGTGTCCCTATCACTTTTTTTATTTAAATTCCAGTTTTCCAGTTCCAGTAATTAACTTCATCTGACTTTAAAATGTAATATCGTATTTACAAACTATATATATGATACAAATTAATTTAATAGTAGTTTAGGTGGTTTAAGAATTATTTTTCCTGAAATATTTCTATCTCTGCCATTGTTTAGTCAAATATATTGAGTAAATAGGACCCTCTGGCTACATCATTCAATATATCTTATATAGCCACTGTTATTATATTTGCCCATGATGAAGATGACGAAATTTTGTTTGAATAGGCAAAAATGTTTTATTTGTATATGATAATTTTATTGAATTATTAATAATAACCATCCTTGATATTCGTTGAAAATTGATGTCCATTTAAATTACTAAGAAATAGTGTTTTTTATGACAAATTTGTTAAGCTAGTGTTTTGTTACTTGTAACTTAAAACCTTTTATTATAGTCGAATATTACAAGTTTTAAAAGAATTTAATATTTGTCATCTGATTACACAATAAAATAAAGTAGTAGATAGAGGATAAATATCTCTCTCTCTCTCTCTCTCTCTCTCTCTCTCTCTCTCTCTCTCTCTCTCTCTCTCTCTCTCTCTCTCTCTCTCTCTCTCTCTCTCTCTCTCTCTCTCTCTCTCTCTCTCTCTCTCTCTCTCTCTCTCTCTCTCTCTCTCTCTCTCTCTCTCTCTCTCTCTCTCTCTCTCTCTTTCCCTCTCCCTTTCTCTCTCCTCCCTCTCCCACTCTCTCTCTCTCTCTCTCTCTCTCTCTCTCTCTCTCTCTCTCTCCCCCTCTCTCTCCTATCTCTCTCTGTCATTAATGTTGGTAAATATTTAAAAACATTTCTATCACAATCACTGCCTAATTTAACTATGTTCATGATACTACAGTAGGAGTATAGGAGGATCATACGGATGTCCGTTTGATCTCCTCAGAACTAAATATGAATGTTAAGCATTCGAAATCATTTTTCTAATAAAAGTGACAATTACTTTATATAGTAATTCTATTGACCAGTGTTCCATAGTCGTGTGGACTAATAATAAAAATTAATGTTTGTAAAGATTCTTTCAGTTTTAGTATAATGAATATCCAGGCCATTGAAAATATTGGGGAAGGTATATACTATTTTTCTGAGTGCGTTTTACTTCAATGTCAATGTGTTTAATATTGGACATTTTTAGAAATTAAAAATCCATTTTCCTTCTCATCGAGACTCTCGCGATCCAATCTTTGAATCATATTCTTTTCTACCATTTCCCATTACTGATTTTTTCAGTAAGGTGGCTGGACAATGCCATAAGCCCCACTAGCTGGGAAGGTAATATTTCCCCTCAATAAATCCATATTAGCCGAGCGGGTCTCATATACCTGTTGCCGGGGACAGGAAGGTAGACAGGCCCTATATCCTCCCTCATACTGATTTATTGATTATCTCCGAGAACAAAAAAATTAATCCAGCTCAAAGTAGTGCTGACCAATAAGAACGTTCCAAATTCCCCACCATTCGTTCACCATTCCTTCATATCGGAACCGATTATTCCTCCTGTTTCGCAGATCATTAGCCTTGGCTTCGAGTCCTGTCTTTATTATCCTAATTCCAGGATTATAGGGCTGACGCACTATCTCTTATTTAATTAAGGACCATCTCTCGCATTAATAAGGATTAGCTATTCGGATGTGGCCTGTTTTGATTCTTTATCTCAGAGCCAGTTTGTCATTTCCTCTAGAGTTTAACGATCATGCCGCATCATTCTTGTTTCAAAACTCCGTATATATAATAGATTACATTTAAAACTATTCAGAGTACATTTTTCGGTAATGGTTCGGATCGGCGACACCAACCCCTAAACCCGCTCAGAATACCTTTTATCGATTCTAACCTTGTACCGATTTATTTTGATGTTCTAGTCGCTGCTTTTAGAGGGGAAAGGTTATTCTCCTACATTTACTGAGAAACTCTAAATCCCTGTTCAAAGTAATATTAACTTCTGTTTACCTTCTAATATTAAAATGAGAAATAAGGAAATATCAAAGTGGAAATAAGGAAATATCGAAATATAAGACACTAAATCAATTTTGAATTAATATGAATTTAATCAACAATTAATATACTACTGAACCACCAGTAAAGTTAATTCCTGATGAACTTTCTGTCACAGAAGTGAAAATAACAAATTATAAATATAAAAAAGACAGAATCCTTAAGTATTTATTTGGCATAACTCCTATTTATTTAACATTTGTAGCTACATGTTTCGGAGATAATGTTTCATCAGGCTTCTATTTTTTATTAAAAACACATTAATCTATAACATTATACCAATAGTTCTACAATTATATAGTAATGTGTCATTTACCTCTTAATCTGTGATTATTTTCACATTGTCAATTCTCCATGTTATAAGCCATTATATGTGTCGTCTAGTTGCAAAACCGGCCATCTCCAAAAACCAAAATTTTTCAGGAGAGCTGATTTTCTGTTACATCACGCCAAAACGAAGTAGGAAGAAAATCTCTTCGGTTTCTAGTGGCACAAGGGTAGTGTGTTTGAAAGCACTTTTTGAAATGGAAGGGGCAAGTGGAGGGGGTGAGTTACTCAATTTTTTATTTTGGATTTGGCCGCTTTTGCAACTCATTTTGGAGTTGGCCGGTTTTGCAATGAATTAGAACTTAAAAATCACAAAATTTAATGTAAATATTGGGTTTTTTTGGGATGCAAATGAACAAAACTTTCTTCAATAAGTGAATATTATTTGAAAAAATTAAACTCTGAAATGTCGTGGTGTAACTCAAACATCTAGACGGAACTATATATGTTTCATTCAAGGAGATTAATTTCTAGTTATTATATTAAAAGGCATAACTCCTCATTTGCTTTATTCATTTACTACATGTTTCGGAGCTTGTCATGTTGCTCCATCTTCAGGTTCTACAATCATTATGTTATGTTATTTTACAATTCTTCACATATAAATACATCCTTTAACATTTTTGGTTTTTATTACCTTACACTGTGATGTTCTCACTGGTCATCTCATCTACACTGACACCACTGGGCAATGTTCAATTATTGTTTTGTTTATTTATTGTCAGCTACTGGCCTATTCATTTAGTTCCTATTTTACCATTCTACTTCCATTCTATTATTTATATGTGAAGAATTGTAAAATAACATAACATAATGATTGTAGAACCTGAAGATGGAGCAACATGACAAGCTCCGAAACATGTAGTAAATGAATAAAGCAAATGAGGAGTTATGCCTTTTAATATAATATCTAGACGGAAAAACTGGCGAGAATTATTTTTAAAGTAATAAGTTCCGAAAATGGACGGAGAGAAATGGAAGGCAGAAGATGAAAAAGCCAGGGGGCGCTATATGTTGTCTGTTGTGCTAAAAGACGAAGAAGAAGAAGAATTTCTAAAAAACGTAATTTTGAAAAACATAAACATTCAGAAACATATACTCTTGCGGTATTATCGTCTTCAACAGGCTAACACATTTCTTTCTGATATTCTTCTTCATCCCTCTTATCTACTTCTCTGCTTCCTCCTTCTTGAGCAGCTGATGCTACAACGCACAGTGGGGCAAACTAAAGCATAAAACGTGGCAGAAAGTCCTAAAACTAAAATTTTCCTTTCAACGTGATTACTTAATTATCTGTTAGTTAAGGCTCTGCAGAACAAAATAATGTAATTCATCAAGCTGATAACGGTCATGTCTTGTATTGATAATCGGTGGAAGTGGACAAAGTTCAGTGGCATCAATGACAGTGTCTGCATCAATTTGTTATTAACAGATCGTTTGTTTTTTTTACATACAGTATTGATACTTGTATATTTTTATGACATGGAATCATCATCTTCAGGTATATAATTTTGAAATATAGTATTATATTTGCCTTAATAATATAATAAAATAAGATTATTGATTTTAGTTTATATGTAGCGAAGGGTTTAGTAACCTTCCAAACCCGTCCAAGCATATTATTTTCCACCATCTTCTAGTACGTTATGTAAATATTATGATTTCGATAAAAAATCTTGCTCCAATCTGCCCCACCGTCAGAAAAATTATTTCTTCTTTGTTATTGCATAGACGAAAAAAAATCATTTTATTTCCTATCCTATACACCTATCATACACCTATCCTACAAGCTTCCACTAAAAAAATGGCAAGACCGCAGCAATGAAGACAAACAAGTTGTTAAAGAAACCAAGAGTCGAATCCAAGAAAGTTTAAAAAAAAAAAAAAAAAGTGTGGTTTGATTGTTGACATGCCTAAACCTGGCTTTGGAAATAGTAACGATGGAAATACGGCTAGGCGATTTTTCTCTCATGCTGTTATTTCGTCAGAAATTACCGGAGTTGACACTGAACTAATTAAAAGGCTTCATACAATACTGATAGCAATACCAAGTGGGTACGAAATTTAAACTAATGCCTATCAAGCGTTTGCTCATGGTACTGCAAAGTATTATGTAGAAAAGTAACCATGGTACCCGATGTCACCGATCCTCGACAAGTTTCTTATTCATGGTACAGGAAGCACAGGAAGCTCGTAACAAGGATTTCAAAAAATATCGTGAACATCACGGAAGTGAAGTCAAGAAAAATCCAACTATGATATATTCATTAACTTTTTGTTGTGTTCAGACCCAATTCTAACAAGTAAACGAAAAATAACTAAGAAAAAATTTAAGTCACTACCGAAAGAGGCTTTAAACTTTCTTTCTTTTTCTTTCTTGCTAAATTAGCTAGAACTTCTTCTACAAACTTCTCCATAAAAATCGAATGAAAAGTGCACAAACGATAATGGCTGGCATAAACGTTAACTACAGGAAAAGCAGGAGCAGACTGATATTGTCTGATAAGGGGGCTTCTTGATCTGGAACAACAGCGCGATCTAGCGGATGTGGAGATGGCCGGTTTTGTAACTCACTCACGGAAGGATTTGGCCGGTTTTGCAGCACACTGTGTTTTTCAAACGCAGGTTTAACAAGGATTTCACGGGTTTTTGCGAGGTTTTTTTGTTTCCAATAGATGGAAAATGTTTCTTAGGACTCAGAAAACAGAAAAAACGAATTTCTCAAAATTGAGGAGTTGGCCGGTTATGCAACAAGACGACACATATAATATAAGACAGAATCCTAGTTGAAAGTGATGATGTCAATTTCTGCTATATTTTCTCATGGGAAGTGGAAATAAGAAAACATAAAAAACCTGTGATATACTTTTTCACATTTATTTATAAACTGATATGTTTTATTGAATTAATTATACAATCTGTCTCACTTTAGCACAAAAAGTAATATGGATGACAAAGAATCCATTCACAAAATATGTATACTGAAATTTTATCACTGAAATTGAAACAACAAATATAAATATATAAAACACCAAATCCATGTACAAATAAATCTTGTTAAGTTTCATAACACTTTTACAAGTTGTAAATTTTATCACTTAAATAGATAGAACAAATATAAATATGTAAAACACCAAATCCATGTACAAATTAATCTTCTTAAGTTTTATAACACTTTTACAAATAAATTAGATGAATTAAGAAAACATGAATTCATAAAACACTTAATCCTTTATGAAACTCATTTTGTGAACTTCTGTTTCACTTATTTACATTTAAGAAGTCTAAATATCAATATAAACAATCCAAGTAACAAAGTGATTGTTTACTAAAGGAATACTAAAAATACTAAACATGAAGTGAAGCTTAAGGATCGAACTGGTATTCATTATACCAAATATAAAATTACAAAATCTAAAGCTTTTTTTAGATTGGAACCATTATCCACAAGCTGCTGACCTTTGGCTCAAGTTTTAGGGTAATTTTGAGTTTAAATTTGCAGTGGAGAATGCATTGTCAGCGATTAAGTCACATTAGGAATGTTGATGTATATATGTATGTATGTATACATATACATATATATATGTATATATATATATATTATATATATTATATATATTTGAGTATTGTCGATATCTACACCATGGATTCTTTAATATCGGGATATTTTAATAATAAATAAACTGTGTCCTTAAGTTATTTTTTTCTATGTTTACATATCTATGTTAGAAAATTTATATATCCTCGATAACCTGTTGGAATTTAAGTAAGCTTTTTGAGATCAAAGATTTTTTCAATGATTATATTACTTTTTCTTTTCAATTGGGAGTCCTTGACTCGTTTGCTATTTGTAGCATAGAATTTATTTATTTTTCAATAATTTTGCTTAGTAAACTCTACATTGCATATCGAAATATTAGACGTGTAACTGTCATTCGGTACTTCCATGTGTGTGGATCATACGACCAAGCCGCTGTGAGGAAACCATTCATCAGCAAGAAAAATCAGAGACCCCGCCTTAAATATTGCCGTGAGTATTTACATTGGACTTTGAATTAGTGGGAAAATGAGGTTTTTTTGGACGAAAAAAATTCAATAAAATAATCTCAATAGAAGCGGCACTTAATTCATCAATCCTAATTGTATTGATCCTTCTATATCATCATGCGTACCTCGAAAAAAATTCAGTTTGATAGCTAGTGACAGGAGACAGTGTGTAAGACGACCTAGAGGCAAAAGGAATAATTTTCAATAGCAAATACCAACTATTATGTTTGATGGTAAAAATGTAACGGTGTGAGGTGTATTTTCAGCTTATGGTGTTGGAACATTCGTGCTCATAAACGAACATATGACCGGTAATATTTTCAGGAATATAATGCAAAACAATTTACTGCTATATGGGGAAAAAAAGAATTGCCGCTGTTAGGTTTTGAAGTAGCTGGCTTAAAGTTTGGAGGGTAAATCGATAGAATATTTACGGCAGAAACTGATAGAACGTTTAAACTCCGGAAAATCCCAAAATCATAATGAAATTTATCAAAAATCACCGAACACTGGCTGTCCATTCGACAAGACAGAATTCTATCCTTTATAAATTAGATGTCCCGATGGTGTTTAGCTGATATTTCTGCGAAAGGTATGGCAATTATTTATTAATAAAAATCTACTGAAAAAGCGGTGGGGTAACCTCATAAAACTAATAAAAGTTGAAAAATTTGTTTCCTTCATTGGCATATATTATTTGTTTTCCTTTAAATTAGCGTATTGCTTTTGCAGAAAACTGTTTAATTCTTTATAAAATCCTAAATTAAACTAAAATTTAAAATAACGAAGATATAAAACCGAAGTTAAGATGAAATTTCGAGGTGGCCGGAAACTTATGAAAGTAAAGTTTTCAAAAATTTAAGACAAGAAATCAAACATTGGTACTCACCTGAGGTGATCTAACAGATATTTGAAATATATTCATCGTGGAAAGGGAAAGGGGTAAGTAGGTTAAATGTTTGGGGTTTATCATGGGATATCCCTTATGACTCATTGGTTTTTCCTGTTCATATTTGAAACAAATTTAAAATGGGGCTATTTGAAATGTTTATCTGGTCATTTAAACAAAAATCTGAATCGGTTTTAAACGATTTTATTATTTCTTATGGTTCATAAACATTTTGAGCTATTTTTTAATTGATTTATTATTTTTACTCCCGAGTCTTTATTAAATTTATTGTTATTTTCATTTAGATGGATACCAAAATTGGAGTTTTGGGTCTTATTATTGTATGCTCTTATATGTTTTTTTACTCTTTGGTTTACCGATCGTCCAGTTTTTCTCGTGTATCATCAATCCTTATTGTATTGGTTCTTAAATTCTTTACCATTAGGAAAAGAACGGTAAAATAGAAAATACTTATCTATTTCATCAGTTCCCCTTTAACGAATATGTCATGGGTTTTCATGCAAACATACTGTCAAATTGACCGAAAATATACCCATCCTCTTTATGCACAGTATCTCTACTATTTATTAACAATTATTCATATTTTAAATTTATTTATAGTTTATTTTTATGATCATATTTTATAAACAATGTGGATTATTAGGAAAGCTGAAAATAAAAACTTTTGACTGAACGCAAATTAAAAGGAAGTCTTTCTCAGATTTGATTTTGGGTTGCACATATATTTCCTGGAAAATATGTTTTATTCAGCGTTTTATGGTTACACTTGTGAACTTGTGTTAATTTTTTTTTTAGTTTTTATGCAAGCTCATTAAGAATGTATATTCAATGTTGATAGTATCGATCCTACGTCGGAACTCGATTTGACCATTAGTCTGATTTCTTAATCCCGGGGGGTGACTCACCCCTATATTAGGGGTTGTCACGTACCCTTATTCGGGATATCTGTACCCGCACGTGAGGGGGAAGACCGAAAAGTCGATCCTGCCACGGCTGCCATCGGTCAGGCGACTGGAATTATCCTCGTATCCGTGAAAAATCAAAGAGCCCTTATGCGTCCTATTAGGGCCTGGATTAAGTGTTCTGTGTCAGGACAAATTCACGTGAATTTATTATCAGAGCATACAGTACGCCGTGGGTGTATACTTACTAGGAAAATGAGGATGTCGTGTTAACTGCTTAATATAACGGTCACCCTGGGTCATTGAGGCGGTTCAAGCGGTAACCATCATAAATTATCGCGTTTGATTGTGCTCGGATTGAGATATAAAAATAATGAAAGCCTTTGCTAACTTAAAATTTGCGTTGATTATATAATTTTGCATTGTACTTCATCCATTATTCATTTATAGTGGAGGTTTAAAATTAAGGATCAGAGTCAGATTTCTTCTTAATACTAAAAAGTTTCCATAGTTTGAAATTAATTTGAAAATATAATAAAGTCTAACAAATATATTTTTAATTAAATCCAATGCCCTTTCTCTAAAAAACTTGCACAGTTTCCTTTAGAGGTCTCATTTTTTAGAAATTGGAAAAACAACGAAAATTTAAGAGCAAATCTGGTGATTTTTGGCCTGCGTAGTGTTATGTCCATCTCCTATACATCTATGATAGGTCAACTTAGCCATCTAACAATTAAAAATATATATATTTATTAAGATTTACAACTGTATAGAATATAAATATCTATGTTATCTGAAAAGTTACTTTGGTTATATAATTTTGTATTGTATAGTCTTCCAGTATAGAGGTCTCAAATTAATGATTAGAGTCAAGTTTCTCAGAACGAATTCTCCATAGTTTGAGAGGTGGCGAACCCTAAAATCGGTTTAAGTCAAACCATTTTAATCTTATATTGTTTTCTTTAAAGCTCTCATTTTTTTAAATATTTAAAAAAAAAAATGTTATACCAAATCGTGTTTTCGCCTGCATAGTGTTATGTCCAGCTCTTAAAAGGATAACTTAGTCATCGAACAATTTAAAAATATGTATTTATTATTCCTTACAACTGTTCAGAATATATACATCTAGTAAATGTATAGTAAAATAATTATAATAATTATAATAGAACGGGAAGTAAGTTGAGGGACTGGTAGATTTCAGTGCTCATAGAGTTTACTATGAAAGGATAGGTATATGGATTAGGCCATATCATCAACATATGGAACATTTATGACATAATATGGGGCAGTAAGAATTTTATTGTAAGGATTGGATGGTTTTGTTGAGCTCTTAGTAATTAATATCATTAATATTGTAATTAATATGAATTCATAGATCATCATCATCATCATCAATCAACGCTCATTCGCCTTATTTTTTAATTGCTACTGATTCTAAACCGATCAGGTCGGAAAGGCAGAAAGGAAATGTTTGTGTATTTGCTCTAGTGCAAACTTCAATAAATCCCAAGATTTCCTCTCCTTTCTAAGTTGCTAGACTCTTCTCACTTCCTCCGGATCTGCCATCCCAAGACGTCTCTGCCGAAGGAGGCGAATCGGCGGTGCAGATAACAAAGGGGCTGGAGGGCCGGGACGTGGACAAATGGCACCCCGAGGGGCCCTAAGAACCGAAAATAAATCACTACCATTAATCCGTAAGAAAACCGTCAGTCCGTTTGTCTACCGCTGGAAAAAGGGCTTTTCCTCCGGACTCTCATCGACAGCTCAATTTCCTCCCATTTCCTCGGGATAGACCTTTGCCCCTCCTTCCCTTTATCCCATTATATCCCTTTATATCCTTTAATGTAATTTTTCATCCCCTGAGACCTCCGATATCTTGAGGGTGGTTTTTCATTATGTATATTTTTCTCTTTTTTTATCGATACAGAATGATTGGATTCAGTATGGAAAAGTGAATCGGAATATTCACTGAATATTATTTTATAATTAAGGTATAATTAAGGATTATCGTTTATGGTCAATTTGCGGTCTAATTTTAAACCTGGCTTACGGGGTTTTAATGGTTTTTAAATACCTAAATAATTTGTTTACATTAAAACTGTTGAAATCAAAGTACAACCTCTCAAACAAAGGAATGGGTTCATTTGTGACAAAAGTAAGGAGCATTAAGGATTCCTTAAAGGGTTTTGTATTGGAGAAATACATGAATCTTAAATTATATGACGTCAAACCGAGAGATCGTCAGGATAACACAGATTTTTATAATAAGCTATGTCTGGCAGATCTATTACAAATGAAGGGACAAGTCTAACACATTACTATTCACAGCGGAATGATCAAGAAGGAATGATCTAACTGAATTTATAATTACTGAAATGATTTCGCAAGGATTTGGAAACTCTTCTGAAGTATATCTTCTTCCTACTTTCGAATAGCTTATATATCAGTACCAATAAACTTCTCATAACTGAGTAAATAAAGTTCCATATCAACAAGAAATGCAACAGAGGGAACGCCAACCGAACAAAAACCTACCCCAACATCCTTCCTAATGCAAATATCATTGCAAGAAGAACTATATGGAATGAAATCTCCCTTCCCCCTTCAGCAGATTGACAACAGATGCTAGTGCTGTAGGAGGGACTCTAGTAACTCAATAAAGCCTAGGATCGATACATGTGTACGCTCCTCCAAGACCCGGATGTGCGGGCACAGATGACACATGTGTGTTGTCCTACGTGTTATTGGCTGTACCAAACATGTGCTGGAACCGTTACTTCGGCGTGTCGCATTATTATTGGATGGCTCCGATCAGTGGATCGATATGTTCCTTAGCAATCAGCAATTAGTCTGCAGGCACCTTCATTGGCATGAGGTTACAAGAACTTGTACTACAATTCCACGGAGAGTAAAGCAGCTTGATACGCCATTATGTACCTATGCAATGAGATGTCAAGCAATATGTTTGTTTAATAATTATCTTCGGGATTCATGACTTATTTGTCACTTCTGTAGGATTTTATTAATTTGAAGACCAGTTTAGAATGTTCAATAACAACCTATGTCGGGAAGGAATAAAGAATACTAGGTTTTAATGCTGATTTAAAATAAATATGGCCTCGAGATCTGGTTTTGATGTAAAATTTTTATTACAAAAACAGTTTTTTGCCATGTAATTATAATCTCAATGCCGCATATTTACTTGTTTTTTTTTCTAAATTTCTATTAATAAATGAAAATAATAATAGATTGATGTCTAAATATTTCGTTTGCCGAATTACATTACAAAATTTGTCCTGGCAGTTTGTCAAAGTGAACGTTTGGGATTGTGTTAGATCCTGAAATGTTAATAAAAGGGTTTGTTATTGTAGTATTTCTTTTTACTTATTTTGTGGAGCAATGGCTGTGTGATTTTAATCCTATATGCCTACATTCAAATATTTTTGATATTTTTAACTCCAATATTTTTATCGCTATTGACCACTTACATATGAGTCGTTCAGAATCAAAATCCCTTAAGTCCTCTCAAGTCCACCTATAGCTTAAAGGCAATCAAAAAACCATTAGATCCCAACAAAAGTTGAATCTTAATCGGCCTATATCGCATGAAAACTCGCTGTTTTCAGGAAATTCTATTTTGTGAGTTCTTTGTATTTGGCACTTGAGGTACGCAGGATGGTATAGAACGATCAATACAATTATGATTAATGAATTAAAAGCCACTTGAAATTATTTTTATTTGAAAACTAAATTCGAATGTTAAATGTTACATATTTCCTATTTATAATCTGTAATAAATAAAAGAGTTATGAAAACTCGATAAAGAGCAAACAATTACCGTAAAATAGTTAATTTTTGGGACGACTTTAAAAAAAAACATGTTATGCCCAACTCAAAATAGAAACTTCCTGCTGGTGCAGAAATGTATTGAAATAAAGAATTCACACGTTTAAGATCATTCCAAGAACAGTATTGAAGATAGGTTTGGAGTTTGTTTAAATTTTTCCTCTGTCCAAAAGTTAGTATATTGTCATTTGTTGTCCTTTAAAATTTTGAAAAGTTGACAACGGGTTTTGAGTCTAAACGACTCATATATCTCTTAAAAAAATTAAGTTTTGTTACAGCCTAAATTAATGAAACAATTATAGAATTATGTCTTATTCTATTGCATTGTCTTGAGTAGCGTCTGGGTCCTTTTCTGTTAGGTGGAAGAGAATGCTGTAGGTGTACTAACGTGGCAATTAGAGACTTATTAATAATTCATTCTTCCTACGGAATATTTCTGTAGCGGAGTGTGTCCTCCGAAGTTGGTGAGAAGCGTTGAAGTATAGCGGCACTATCGCTCAACACGAAGGCAACCATTTTTATCTATTTTATTAAATCCAAAACGTTCTCTAGGCCATCTTGGTTGAATTTCTTCAAAAAAGTAGATGTCTTAGAATCGCTTCGATCTAGAAATGATAAATTCCCCTTCATTCCTTTATAAATCAACAACTCTTCCTGATCACAATCGTTCTTTATCAGTTATACTCGAAAAAATAATTTTTGCCGGTACCAAAAAAAAACGATCTATGGTTAACAAGAATTAATTATTGATAAATTTCCTTTAGGGTATCATTAATACTGACTAGATCTGGGTCGTAGGATAAGGACCAGCCAGTTGGTTGGCTCACAATACATCCATCACTCATATTGTCGGCTGTCTTGCGCTCTGACACAAGTGTTTTTGTGTCCGCTTTGATGGCCTCCTTCAAATAGAATGAATAATATTCAAACTGTTGCTAAATTAATATGTGAAACATGAAAGATCAATCATATCTTGAAACTTCGGCTGAAATTAGTATTGAAATGCGTCTGTTGCAATGAATGGTAGTGTAGCATAAAATGTTTAAAGTATTTTTTCGCATTTTTTTTTTTTTTTTTTAATTTTTTTTTATCCCTGCTGGAAGGGATTTTATTTATTTCTGTACACATCATACTTAAAGGTATACAGTGTACATGTAATTTATAATTTATGTTTTGATTATTATTTTACATATACATAGTAAATATGTCGAAACATATAAAAGTTAGAGTTCAAAAATAAAAAGAGAAAAAGAATGTCTAGTATCCATTTTAAATCTGTATAGATGTACCTTTAGTTTTATCAAATTTCTGATTCTCTCAGTGCTTAATTTTTTATAAGTGAAAATATAATCAAACTACTAACCTTAATAACATTTAAAGAATTAGGATTGGTGAATTTGATGAATTCTTTACATACCTCAAGTATGAAAGTTTATATAAGCAGGTCTTGACCATCTTTTCAGACGTCTCAGAGGATTATCGGGAATCGAGGCAAGTTGGGAAACTAGTGGATTTGAGTGGTTATGGAGTTTACTATGAAAGGATAGGTATCTAGTTTGCGCCTAATCAGCAGCATATAGAACTTTAAAAACTTTATGAATAGGTTTGTGTGTGATATAATATAAATCATTGAAAAATTTACGAAGGATTTTGGATTGTAAGGATTGGATACGAGAAGAATTGGAAGGTTTACTGGAGCCCCAAAGCTCAACTCCTTATATCCAATTTGTAGCCATGGTAGCCAACAAATTTTTATAAATAAAACTAAAACTACTGTTCAAAATAAATTTAATAATTAATACAGCTCCATAACCACTCAAATCCATTAGTTTCTCAATTTGCTTCCCACTCCATTCCCGATAATCCTCCGAGGCGTCTGAAAAGAAAATGGCCTAGAGATCTTCTAGTGTAAAATTTTATTGAAGTGCTACTAATGAGTAGTTCTTCTCAAGTTGTTACATGTCATTGTAATCGTTATTAGCTCATTTACTTGATGTACATATTTTTATAGTTGTAAATTTCAATAAATTGATATATATATATATATATATATATATATATATATATATATATATATATATATAATAATTAATACACATAACAGTGAAAACGTTTTTAAAACAAAAAAAATTAAATAACGGGAAAAATCTGAATGTCAGTTTCTGCAAAAGTACTCGTTTTATTATTTTTTTTTTTTAAACAAAGACTCCACTAAGAACTTGAAAAACTTGTTTAAAAGCGTTGGGTAACAGTACTAGAAACTATTCAGGTGAAAAATTTGTATTATTTTCGAAAAAGTATTGTAATCAAAGGAAACCGGTATTAACGGTTCACAACAATCTATTAAAGGAAAAACAAGTTTCTCATACAAATACACCACGGTTTTGGTATATTATATGTTTATAAATCTTGCGTTTATTTATTTTACATTATTTTTATCTATTATAAAAATAAGATGATATTTCTGTGAGAATATTATTATTTATTTTTTTTTTTTTTAAAGAAATATTAGGTATAGCATGATTTTATTTTTAAGGATAACAATGATAAGATTTTGAAGTATAATTTTCAGTTTTGGAATAAAATAATATTTTGATTCTTCATAATAATACTTTTAAATAAGAACATACTAGAGCAGGTAATAAATAAAAAAGGCTCGCATTTTTAAGTTTATAAACATATTTTAATTATATAGGGTGAACCTGACAGTCGTTGACACTTCGGATGGTTATTAACACCCTAATTTAGAAATTAAAAATATAAAAATTAATTAAATTCCTTTTAAGTTCTTCAACTCAACTGTGTTAAAATTCTTTCGATTCTGTCCTTATTATAGAAGATATCCATAGGGTATCAATAATTGACTTTATTGTCGCTATCTTTTAAAATACATTCCAGTATGTTTGGTGTGAACTTTCTTGTTTAATGTATAGTAATTAATGAAAAATGTCAACGCTATTGAATTATTCTTTCTATTAATATAGCATGAATTTTGCTTGAGGGTTGCCAGTTGCTGTTTGGATTACCGTATTAGAAAAATGAGATATGAATTTTAAAAGAAGTGAAAACAAGGGTGCTTTGATGGATAGATTTCAGAGTATTGGATGTACAGCGTCATACAGAGATGACATTTTTTTTTTAATAGCTCCTCCCCCCTGGACAAACACCAATATTTTTGAAGTTGACATGACATATGTTACATACATACACATCATATGGAATAAGAAAACAACGACAGGAGGGAATAAAGACTGAAGCTGTGACAGAAACAACTGTGAGGACCCCAACTTGATGAAAAAGCACTACTCATTAATAGCTGAGGACAAAAAGCTCTAGAGTACTTTGGAGTGACACAAAAAGTGCATCAGGTCTATACTTGAGAGATAAGGTGGTCAGTATCCCCCTCCTCACTGGTGGGCCCCCTTTTTTGTACCCTTTTCAATAGTGGTAACGATTTTTTAAAAACAATAAATAAAAAGTTTGTGTCATCGTCAGGGCTAATGACGGCTCGGAGATATGAGGGTGGAAAAAACAGAGAGGAATGGAAAAAAAATAAATAAAAGAAGTGACGATGAGAAATGAAGTTGTAACCTAGATGACGGGATTGGGGTCAGGGAAGGATCTGTCTTAGGGCCCGGAGTTGATTTTTTTTTGTCAGTTAGTGGCTACTATTGATAAAGCGAAATCATTTTTTACTGCTACCTTTTCTCCAGCTGCGATCACGGAAGGCTCTGTTTATCAGAAGTATGCCACTCTTAAAATAAAATAGTCAATCAATAATAATCAGTTTCCACTCATTTACTTAACTAGACCGGATTTCTTTTTTTTTTTTAATTCTTAAATTAGAACAAAAACAGGCTCGAAAATTAATCACCACTTCTGACATACTGATTATCTGAGACCTTCATTTAAATTATATTCTGTATTTATACTAAATTTATTTGATGATTATAAAAAAATGCTTTATTTTTTTAATTGAATGTATGATCAATGATAGTAAGAATAACGTGAAAATAACTCAAATTTTAAGTGATATACGGTGTAATTTACTACTGTATTTTACCACAGCTTCTGTCAGCGAAGTCATAAATCTTCTCCTGGGACCTCACTAAATCTTCTTTGTCCCCATCCCGTATTTCATTTTTTGAATTACGTTTTTTGATGCACTCTTTTTTCGGAAACCCGCTCGTTGGCTACCTCCACGGAACTTCCTCAGAGGTCAAGGATAAGAAAGAGATGAGACGTAGAAAGAAGCAGGAGGACATACGGACCACTCCCGTCCAATTAGGCTTTGACAACTGTTGACAAATTTATTGCTCCTCTGGACGTGTATCGGACTAACATAGCTTCCCAGAAACGAACTTCTTATACCGTCCGTCTTAGATACAATAACAGTACCTCAGCCTTCTGTCTGCGTAGATCGTCTCCGCTTTCCTTCTGTTTTTTTTTCTTTCCCTCCTTCCTCTCTCATCAACCGTCACCGTATCTCTTCTATAATTTGAATCTCAAATTTGAATATAAAGTGCCTTTCTAGGCAACCTGCTTCATTATTGAAATTTAGGCCCGGGATACCGGGACTTCATATCCGTCCGATTACACAGTTTGGGAGGGAACAAAATTAATTGGCTCTATTCGAGTTTTCTGTTTGATATTTGCATTTTTTACAGGTTCAATATTACCCTTGTAATAAGTATTAGAAAATTTAATTTAAAAAACTTTGTAATATTGATCTATAATTAATTTATTTAAAGATCAGTTAGAGATAATGACTTGGTTTATATTATTTAATGAATTAATTTTAATAATTTCAAAAATTCTTTGTATAGAACTTTAGTTCGATTTTACGAAAAATATATTGCTGATATTTTATTTAACTTATGAAGCCAATGCAAAAAAATTACATTAAATTATGAAAATTGAAATATAGGCAGCTCGCGATTTTAAATATCAATATTTATAAGGTAAGACACATATTGCTGGGCGACTGGTACAGCGCACCGCGACATTGAGGAGCGCATATTACCACGCGCTTTCTCCCAGACATGTGTTTTTTGTTAATAAAAATCATGTTTAATAGGAAATTTAGAATGAATGAAGCAAGAATAAAACTATATTTATTCGATTTAAGTTCAGAATCTGATTTAGATTATGCTGATGAAGTTTTAATGTATTCATGGACATCCTAGAAACCGAAATATTCTAATAACGTTTACCTTTATTAATGAAAAACCCATGGGCAGTTTAAAATGACTTCAGAATTACCCGATGAGTGAGAGTCTTAATACTTTTATATGTATTAAATGTAATAATTTCCTCTAAATTGAGTCTGTTATAGATCTTATGCATGAACATACATGCATGGCATCTTGTTCAGGCAACCTTACCTACATTATTATATACGGCAGACGATTTGTGCTTTATTGATAAAAGGGATTTCATAGGACTACCAAAAATAGCTCTAAGTTTCTTTTCATATCACAGGGCAAGCCTTTTATAATTGGGAGGATATCTTCTTTCGGATCCGTGATCCTGTCTTCCAGTGACGTCACGGTGTGGTATTATCGTGATAGCGGTGGGAGGAGATGTCGGACTGAAGAAGTCCTCGATAATGGAGGGGATGAGTTTTTAAAAGTCGTAAGTCACACGGCTCCCTTTCACCGCCTCCTTGATTTATACCGTTCGGGACCGTGACCCCCGCTCGTTCTGAACGAGAATTTCTCGAACGACAATGGAGGATACCCTAAAAGTTCTCTTCCCCCCTTTATCGCGACATGCCAACTACCAGCCGAAAAAACCACGTGGAGGAGTATAAATTATATATAATGGTGCTCTGCAACTCTCCTACCAGCTATCTACATCACATTTATTCCTTGGAAAATATCATCCCTTCCAGCTTATTCACATTTTATTCTTAGTATTTATTTTATATTTTTGTTTTCCACGTTAATCTGTTATTTTTGTCTCCTGTCTGTTATAAAGTAATCAATATTATAAAGTTATCAATAATCATATTTATCATTAATTATTCATTAATCTATCAATAATTTCGGTGTATTATTAAATATTAAAAGGATTCAGGAATTTAAACATTTCCAAATTTACATTAAATTATGATTATAAAACAACTGTAGCAGAAATACCAACATCTAATTAGTACGTTATTAATAGTATTAATGAAAATTTCCACTATTTTTATTCTAGACTCACAATCAGAAATTAAAAGTCATGAATCAATCCCATTTTTTCCTATAAATTGTAATATTTGTTAGTATATATTTTATTTTTATTAAAGATTATATGGATTAATTGTGTTACAGATGGAAAGGACTTTTTCTATTCGAATTTATTTTTAAAAAAAGTTAAATATAACCATTATTCAACAGGTTTAAAAACTAATATCCATTGGAAATAATAAATGTACATAATGTCCCTACAACTTCAAAGTATCGAATATAAAATCGATTAAATATACTGTTTTTGCATTTAATCTTCAGCGATTGATTTGGCATTATATGGCATAGTTTATAGCCCTAAAGCAATTGATAAACTAATACAAAAAATGTGTTTTTTCACATTCGATACTTAGCAGTAACCATATGATTCTAAAGACTGAAATTTCGTAATAATTTTAAGTTAATGGAAATTAATTTGTTTATGGCATTGTAAATATATATGTGTGTGTATGTGTATTTGAATTTTATACAGTTAAATATTCTAAGTTATGTTTTTTATTTATTTATATTGTTTATATTAAATGTGTAAATAAGAGTGCTTCACATTAACTATTTGTTGGTCAGAAATAACAATTCCTCGGAACGGACTAAATTAGGACCCGTAATAACTGGGCATCTCAGATCGTTAGAATTCCTTCCTTACTGTAATTGCTGGGCCCAACATGTTCAGAAAAAGTGGAAGGTATAAAAAGAAAAAAAAAATTAAGAACATAAGGGTTAGACCATCTTGGCGAAGTTGTTTTTTAAGAATACTGAAAATTACTCTTTTCATGCTGTGCCAATTATGCTGATATACTTTTTTCAAAACTTCCTCAGTGTCGTTGTAAATGGAATCCTTAATTTTAAGGAATGGATATTCTTTTTTAAATAAATATATTTTTTAATGGACGTAATTAAAGAGTTAGCATTGTTCAGAATATAATCAAAATGTGTTTTTAGAAGCAAAGAGAAGGTAGATAAGGCCTCTATTGAGAATGCTTCTGTATACCTTAGACTATGTTTGGGATCTACCAGACTAGATTTAAGTAGGGATTAAAACTATTTTAAACTCTTTTTCAATATAAATAGTCAATTCACTTATGTTTTCTTGAATCTGGAATAAAGTAGAACACATATATTATACTTTCAACTTTTTTAAAAATATGTACTTGGAAATTATGAGGAAGTTAAAAAAATGAGTCAGTTTTAGAATTTACAATTATATTTTTAAAGAATCGAATACTTTATTGTAAATTTTATTTCTATCATATATAGATGTATACAATGCTTAGACCAAGACGTACGCGCTTCAATGTACATTATTCCAATGCATCATTCTAAAGTCCTAAATGTAAAGTTAGATAAATACACCATGTTACTTGTATATACTTACATTTGATTTAGAAGATATGAAGAAAATGTTCAATGAAATTAATGGAGTTAGTTTTAGCCAATATAATCCATATATTTACTCAAAAAACCTGAGGCATTGTTTCTTCTGATTTACGAGTCATCTGTACCTGTCATCTCTATCAATTGCTTAACATTAAATACATTTTTTCTTTGAAAATGATGTAATGTGTAAACCGCGCTTGGTTCAGACTCTTTTGAGTGAGTTTTAGTCTTTTAAGATAAAATTTTTTTCATGGAAATACACTTGGACCTGTTTTTTTTTGTTTTTTTAATTATAGATCATAGTTGTGTTATAGAAACACTCGTTATAAAGTCAATTTTATTCGTTTTATCAATAACCATTGATATTTTTGGATGGATGAATTATTTGTGCCTTTATATATATAAGTTTAGTAAGGTTCTTGAGGTTCAGTCAATAAATAAAAAACAACTATTGCTATATTGTTCTCATAATCATGCCCTACAGTGAAAAAACAGGTTACAATATAATTATATAAGTTATAAAAGTTATTTCAAAACATAAAGTTAGCTACAGTACAAGTATATAACAACATGTGTTAGAATAATTAAAATATATATAATTACAGAATATAGAGGAGTATGAAGCTACTTACAATGTTGCTAGTGGATATGGAATAGACTAACAATTCTAGTACACTACTAGCCAAGGGGAATTTTGAATATGCAGGTACAAAAATGTTTCAGTGTAATCAAATCATTCTTCCATTTATTAGTATATTACACTGAAATATTTTTGTACCTGCATCTTGGGAATACCACCCTGTCCTTTTCACTTAATTTTTCTCTCATACTCCTCTATATTCTGTAATTATATATATTTTTATTATTCTAACACATGTTGTTATATACTTGTACTGTAGCTAACTTTATGTTTTGAAATAACTTGTATAACTTATATAATTATATTTAACTGTTTTTTCACTGTAGGGCATGATTATGAGAACAATATAGTCTCGAAACGTCGCCAAAATAGTTGTTTTTTATTTATTGACTGAACCTCAAGAACCTTACTAAACATTTAATAGTAACAGTCAAGAAATTTATCCATATATATATATTTCAGAATTCCTTTTTATTCTGCCTCCTCAGGTGTGTACCATAATGTTTGATTTCTTGTGTTACATTTTTTTAAAAAATATGTGTATTATATTCTATGTAGAAAAGTGTTGATTTTTTTTTTAAATTATTTTTTAGTTTTGGAACTGATGTTTGAATACTTAACATTCGAAACAAGTTTTCAAATAAAAATAATTCCAATTAATGGGGCAAATATATAATTCATCCATCCTCATTATATTGAATCTTCTTTACCATCATGCGTGCCTCAAGTTATTGATATTTTTATCTAAATCTTCGACTTCTGCCTGAAGCTCTGCTGTTGCTCTTTTATTTGTTAGCTTTTCTATTAAAATTTGAGGGTAAAGTTTTGTCTGTTCTGGTTTTCTTAGTTTCTAAAACAAGCCTTCTGAATATCCTACGTAGTTATTCACTGATTGTCCAATTGAGCCTGAGAATTCTGCAGCTGTCGTTCGGCGAACCGCCCTCTGCTTGCTCAGCGGACCGCTTTCGGTAGACTGAGTCCGCATGGGATTTTCCATCTAAATATCCCTCCACGGACAAAACACGGTAATAAAAGATTAATGACTCCCGTAATAAAAGAAGTCAATAGCCTGTTTATTTTTATTTTACTGTATTGGAAGGAGCTGTGGTACTTACCCTGTCTGGGGCTCTGTATATAACACTCATAAAATCAAGACTTTACTAAAACTATATGTATAATTACGGGCTAAGTTCCACGGAATAAATTTCATTACTGTCGGTTGGCGTCGTTCGGATTTATTTTATTTAGTATTTTATTTATTTATAGCCGGCCGAAGAATCATTTCTATTTGATACCCCTTTCATTACCCATAGTTATTTCACTGAGGGATTTTATTTTTATTCATGTTAATATTTTTTACCGCCTAGGAAGGTTTATGTTTTATTTTTTCTTAAGTAAATTAAACTTTTTTTTTTTTTTTTTTTTTTTTTTTTTTTATATGAAGATTGGGCAATATCTGTATAGTATCTAATCCGTGATTTTATTGGCACTAACAATAGAAAATTCGATTATTCATTTATTAGAACTTAGACAATAAAATGAAATAAAGAAGTTCGAGAGTATATTTTACGGTCTATCGAAGTTTATATTTGACTTTTAAAATAATTTATCTTTTAACATGATACGTTTTTTACAGGGACTAACTGAGTTTTTAAGAGTGTAGCCGTCCGTTACCTCTCGTAACAATTATTATTGTTACTCATTAATTACAAAAATTAATATTTTTAATTATTTTTAAGAATTATTATAATATTATTAATATAGACTTGGTGTTAGCATATAATATCAACCTAAACTTTACATCAACACATTACCTACTTTACTTATCATAACCTATATAAGCTATAACCTAAAAAATGGATTTACATACTAATCCTACCCGAATATGTCCAAATAGGTCTAATTACTATAATCTAACTGGTTCTTTTGTAATATATTGGAAGCTTTAAACGTTTGTCTATTCATTGGTGGGGTTGTCTATAATACATATACGTATATTTTATTTATTTCTTGGTTTGTAAAAAATAATTAAGTAAATACTTAGCGAAACCGAAGGTTCGATGCCGTCACCACCAACCGTTGACCACACGCCTCCCTCCAACCCACTCCCCCAAAACCCTAATCTCCCAGATCGGCCTTGCAATCGTCCCATCTACTTCTTGGTCTACCCCTCGGTCGTTTACCCGAAGGCTCAAAACTGGTCACTGTTTTTGGAATTCGATCATTACTAAACCCAACGACTTTACATGCCCATTTTAATCTTAGCGCTGCTATAACCTGAACTAATTTACCGGGTATAACTCGCGCAGCTCCGAATTGTGAAGCCTTCTAAATTCTCCGGTTTCTTCATCCTTTTTTGGGGCAAAAATTCTACGCAGCACTTTATTTTCGAAAACTTTAAGGCGTTGTTCCTCCCTTAACGTAAGCTGCAATGTTTCGCATCCGTTGAGAACTGTCGGTAGTATAATAATCATATGTATGCTAATTTTTAAATTTCTCGAGAGTAGTTTTGCGACTGATAAATAACAAGCATTACCGGTTTTTAACCTAGCCCTTATTTCCTCATGAGTTTCATTTTTCTTGTTATAATATACCCTAGA
This sequence comes from Euschistus heros, assembly GCA_003667255.2. Lineage (NCBI taxonomy): Eukaryota > Metazoa > Arthropoda > Insecta > Hemiptera > Pentatomidae > Euschistus > Euschistus heros. The sequence continues at coordinate 263,585 of RCWM02000385.1, read as the reverse complement.
TATTTAAATTGTTTAACGTGTTTAAACTTTATTTAGGAAATTTCTACATCACTAAAATGTTCACCGTTTCTACTACTAACCATATATTTCGTTTTATCGGTATTAATCACTAGACCAATTTCGTTACCGGTTTTCATGAGCGTAGTTGCACTTAATTTAATAGTTTCTTCGTTTTCACCTTTCTTGTTTAGATATTTATCAAATTTGGTAGTAACTTCTAGTATATATGATATTCGTCTTATTATTTTTGATTAAGTGGGGGAATAAAAAACATGCTGAAGTGTTGTTGATACACACGTTTTATTAGAATAGTTTTTACTTAAATAGTGAACGAAAATGTCACGGTTTTTTTTTAAAGATCTCTAAATAAAAAAAAAACAAACTTAATACGTATTATTTTAAATTAAAATTATTTTAGTACATTCGCATAGCATAATAAATATTTCATTGAAAACTGTACGCCTAACACTTCTTCAGTTTCTGAGGTTGGGTTGCACCTCACAGTTTGTGAGCCGGCCACTTCACACAGCTCTGGAGCAGAGTACTTGACAGGTCGTTGCTACCTCCAGCCACGAGCTTAAATTTTTACATCACAGAATGAAAAACTGCTTATAAATAAGTTCCGAGTTTTTTACCCTTATGTTTTAAAAAAATTTCCAATCCGTTTCAAATAATAAATAAATAGTGATTTTAATGTTTTATCAACATTTTCCAAAATTGAGCTATTTTTCTGATGTCGAGGATTTTCCAGATATGTATCAGTTAACAAGTATGGCTCATAAAAACTTGTTAAAATACTAATAATAATTATTTATAACAGTTAAAGTTATTTATTTAACTGTTATTCCTCAGGTTTTATATTCTAAATTGCAGGGAGAGATCTCCTTAACTACCCCGACAGGCAAAAAATTCCACCCAATCCATGCTTTCATATTTCAGCTAAAATTTCCATTCTTTTTTAAGGGTTTACGTCCTCATATATAATTTATGAGGGCACATAAAACTTATTAAAATTATTTTAAAAACTTGCATACATTTTAATAATTATTATAGTAAATTTTATTATTATAAACCTCCCTAGAACTATTTAGATGTTAAAGTTAAAAATTGGTAGAGTTGGGTTTATTAGTTTTACCACTGCAAACACTGTTGCAAAACAGTCACATATTGGTAGATTTTTAAACTGCACTGGAATCCATATGTTGCTCCACATATTTATAGCTTTAATAACAATTGAATTGAAAATAAGTAAATTTTATCATAAATATCTAGCTCAATATAACACCGTACCTTTTTAACCTCTCTCAAATGGTACTCGCCACCTATCGGTCGATTATCAAACTTCCCTGCGCACCACATCTTTATCGATTTTTTATGGCAATATAATTGAAAATCTTTAAATTTTATTATTGCTAAACCTTCTTTTAGCTGTGAAGATGATATGATTAAAATTTGGTACAGATTGGGACAGTAGTTTTCGCGGTTAATGTTCACAAATGAAAAATGGCTCGTCCTTTTATACAATAGTATTCATGAATTTTTTAATTACCTGCCCCATGTATTCATTACGTCTTGTATTCGATGGGGTATGGGTCTAATGTGATTTTAAATAAATTCTTGAGAGATATGTTCCATCAAATGCAAAACTGAAATAAATCATATCAATTCATTTATTTATTTTTTTAATACTGCTGTATTTTTTTTATTAATGTTTTTATTTATCTTTATACGTTTTATAAAGGTAATGTAATAAACACCTAAAAAACAATGAAACTTTTTTTTTTAACTATTTATTTATATTTACAACTGTATACATTATGTACAATAAGTTAATTTGAGGAAAATGATTATAATGACTTGTTAATAACATTTAAAGGTTTCCTCACTAGTAGCACTTAAATAAAATTCTGCATTAGAAAGGATCTTTGTAATTTTCTTTTTATAGATTATCGGGAATTGAATGTGAGGCAAGTTGGGGATTAATGGATTTGAGTGGATTTGGTATGAAATGGAAGTTGTATGGAGTACTATGTATGCTTTCTAAGATCGTTTTGAATAAGTTTTTTTGTGACTTGATAAGGAGCATTGAAGATTTTATGAAGAATTTTGGATTGTAAGGATTGGATATAAGAAGAATTGGAAGGATTGTGGTTCAAAACAGCGTTGTGGGTGATTAAAGAAACTTGAATATTTTATTGTTACATATATTTTATAAAGTATTTAAAAAAATTATAATCGCATTAGTAGGTACATAATTTTTGAATAATGCTTAAACCCTTATATTAGTAAATAAGTACTAAATATAAACATTCATGACAGATTACTAAAACAGTTATACTAAATAATAGGAAAAATATATTTAAAGGTTGGCGGATGAGTTTTGATCATTATCAATCTGCAAAAATTGAGTTAAAAGTATTTATTACAATTTTATGTGATTTTTTTAACTATGAAACTAGTTTCTATAAATATAATAAGGGCATGATACAAGCTAATAAATAAGCTGCACCTAGATATGTATATGTTGGTGATATAGAATACAAACCTTCTCATGTCCAAATGGATTCTAATTACTGTAATTTATTGGGAGCGATGAACGCTTGTTTAGTTAAGGTTGGAATAGTCTGAAACGATGAGCAGTTTTTTGTCTTTTAAGTCTGGTGTGTTCTTCATTTCTAGATTGAAAATTATTCATTTTTCCCTTGTTATACATAATTCGAAGCTATAGTTTCCTTCCAGATTGAATAGACTGTGTCTGTAAATACTGGGCCATCATATACTATAATATAATAATATGCAATAAAACCGTATTGTTTCGTCGTATCGAGTCCCTCTTCCCCGTCGAGATGATAATCTCCAGTTTTCGATGGAGCCCGTCAGTGTTTGCCCAAGTTATTAAAAGCTCCCCTTAAAAGCAAACATAATTTCCCAGTCAGTAATGCCATTGTCCAATATTGAATAAAATTAGCGACGCAACTCTTCATTCCCTTGTCCAACGCGTAGCAATAAAATAACAAAACTTTATTAATAAAGACATAAGAAATAAAGTTCTACAAGTCTGAAATTTTAAGCGAAAGAAGAGCGCTGTGGAGGGGGCAGGTATTAGGACTAAGCGCCTTTATTATTTGCCTGAATTCAATTTAGGTAGCAATTTATATGGAAATTTAGATTGATTGATGTGATTAGATTGATAGCAGAGCTCGGGGGCAATATTTCTGGAATATGAACTCAAATTAATTAATGCCTTGTAATTATTCACGCGTCTTGTAAATTGGGTAGAAAAACGCCGTTTGATGATGTATGTTAGAACAATAGTAATTAATTCAACTTATTAATTTTTTCCTATGAAGAATAAATTTTTAATTTTAAAAAGTATAAGGAATCTAAAAAATATTAACGTTTGGTTTATAGAAAGAATTGGCGGTCACTGAGAATTAATTTGTAAATTTAAAATCAATACTTTTCAGGGAAGCATTTTTTAAATTTAAATTTTACAATAAATCCATGATATCCTATTAATCCCTGTTAAACAGATCCGCTACCTGGGATTCCATCTGGACAAATGCCCTACTTAAAATATACGTACAAGACTAAAAGGGCAAAAAACTGCTCCTAGTTTTAGACAATATTAACATTTACTTTACAAACGTTCAGAGACTAGTTTAATGACAATAACTAGACCTTTGGACAATCGGAGTTTAGCTTTGAAAGTTCCACTAAACCAACAGATTCATATGCAATTCTTACAATCCAAAATCCTTGGAAACTCCTCAATGCTCTCTATTTTGTCATGAATAAACTTATCCATAAATATTTATTATATTATATAAGTAGATGAAGTATGGTATAAGGAAAATTAAGCAAAGATATCTCCCAACATTAATTTTATATTTCAAAAATTATATTTATACAATGATATGGGCGACGTTTCGTGGATTTGCTTTTAACATTACTTCATTGTTAACAAAATGAATTTCGACTAAATGTTTCTTTAATCGTTACCATTTACCAAAACATATTTCTTATTTAATAAAATATCTGAAGTAACTCAAAAGACATTATAATTGCTATTGCTTATCCATATTGAAACTCTTTATCCGTAAAGATCTTAGTGTTCGATATGTTGCTGATTTAACCCACAGATACCTATCCTCCATAGTAAACTGAACTTGCTTCCTGCATTTTCGATAACCCTCTGAGATGTCTGAAACCTTCTTATGTAATATTTTTATTGAAGTGCTTCTAATCAGTAGTTCTATAAAAGTTATACCGTTGTAATCATTATCCACAAATTTACGTGGTTTATACATTACATTGTATAGAAGAATTTAATCAACTGATCCTGTCAAATTATTTACCGGATTTATCTAAATTTATTCCGACCTAAAATTTTATGTACCATGGTTTTTATCATGTTGAAATTAGTACGCTCATCATTTTATTTTTTTTTTATTACTAAGATCTTTTAAATCTAGATCTAAAGGAAATGTAGGTACAAGAAAAAGGTTTTTATTACAATGAAAAGTAAAAAATATTTAAAAAAAAATTTAATTATTGTTTAAAAGAAAAGTATAATGAAATATGAAAAAGTGAGTGTTTTATTACAATGCATTTTTTTTTTTTTAAATTATTTTAACAATTGTTCATAGAACGTATATATAGAAAAAAAAACAGACATCCTCGTTGACTGCTATCAAATCAGAAATAAATAGGCTTTAGAGTTACTAACATAGTCACAGAGTGCTGGGAGATGATAAAAGTGCACTTAACTAATTTTTCGGCTTACCAACTTATTCCTTGTGACCATTGCAATGTGTTATACATAATTACGTATTATTTATATATCCTATAAGACAGTAATTTTTTTACAGTTATGTTTTAAATTTAAAGAAGTCAGTCCATTGTTTATCCTATCGATTACCGACGAGTCCATTTTTATTCCACCCCCACCACTATCAAACTCCCCGGAGACGCTATATTTCAACCGTAGGGCCGTAATATTTTTCGGAGCATCATAATGATAATTTATTTTCCAAATTAAAAAATAAAAGAGGGAACCAAAGACCCGTTAGGTATTCTGTCCCTAATCACGCGATCCCACACCCCGCTTCTGTCTTATTGATGCCGTTATATTTATTCCGGACGGAACTATATCTACATACTGGGGAGAATAATGTAACTGGATGAAGTATCGACCGTAGGTTGGACCCCATGGTGATTTCTGTCGGGTATTTGTTTTTTTTGTTTTGAGTGCCCCGGGTAGCGGCACACAGTTATGTTGTAACAAATAACTTACAAGACTTCTAAATGTGAGAATTAATATACCATTAAATTCGTGACGTTTGCTAAATCGAAGGCATTTTGAAGTCTAAGACTGATCTGAGTAAATATTATCTCTGGTAAAGGTATTTTTATATTTCTGTATTTTATATAACATACTGCTGGTATTTATATAATTATTTAAAGGCCCAAGAAAAAGAAAGTTCTAAAAACCAATTTTTTTTAAAGATTTTATTCCGGTATTGTATATGTAATTCTTAAACTTTTTATTTAAATTGTATTTACTATACAACATACTTATTATTTAAATTTCACAATAATGGTCTAGTGCCTAATTAACACTAATTAGAAGAGATTCAAATATTTAAAAAATCGTAGATTTGAATTAGTTATCTAGCATTAAAGTGATTTAATTATTTTGGAATATTTTTTTTTTTAATATTTTTCTTTTCCTTTTTTTATTTGTTTATTTTTTCACCTACATACTAATTTTTTTTTTTTTTTTTCAGGTGAGTACTGAATATTAAAATAATCTCCAGTTATCCGTAAGTATATTTTTGCTTTTGTGATAGACTCAAACTAATTTGTCCTTTTTATATAAGTTATTTTTTAAGATTAATTATTTTCGTATTCAAATTCATTTGGCTATGCTAGTTGTACTTCTGGGTTCGCCAACTATCTGCTGGCACGGAGTCGAAAGTGATTTTTTGATGGAAGGAATGATAATGGTTCATCTATTTTTTTTAATTTTATTAATTCATAACTGTACAAATATATACATCAAGTAAATGAGCTGAAAACGATTACAATAACATGTCAAAACTTGAAAAGAACTACTCATCAGTAGCACTTCAAAATTCTACACTAGAAGATCTCTAGGCCATCTTCTTTTCTGACACCTCGGAGGATCATCGGGAATGTAGTGGGAAGCAAGTTGAGAAACTAATGGATTTGAATGGTTATGGAGCTTACTATGAAAGGATAGGTATCTGGTTTGGGCTAACTCAGCAACACATGGAACATTAAGGTCTTTATGGATAAGTTTATCGGTGACAAAGTGAAGGACATTTAGGAAATTTCGAAGGATTTTGGATTGTAAGGATTGGATACGAGATGAATTGGATGGTTTAGTAGACCCCCAAAACACAACTCCGTACGTCCGAATTGGTCTAATCACTGTCATGTAAATAAGTCTTTTGTAATTAATTGGGAGCTTTGAACGTTTGTCTTGAAAACGTTAAAGTAGTCTGTAACGACAGTTTCTTGTCGTATATTTTAAATACAGGATTCAAACTTGTTATTCTCTGTTCCTTTCCGACTTTGGTGGATATTGGGCCGTAACATAAATTCAAAGTTTATTTCTTCGTGGTAGCTTTGCCCACTAGAGGTGTTAAGTGTATATTATTCGTATTTAAAAAATAAAAATATTATCGATAGTGATTTTACTGTTCCAGTTAATGCTGAATATAGCGGATATTTAGTGAATTTATTAATTATAATTTTTTCGGGGTATCTTTATTATATATGCCTTATGCAAAGTTGCGTTAAGTTAGGTGTGTTATTTACATCTTTTGGTAAATATCAACGTTTGTTTGGTTTTTTTGACTTCACCAATTTTTCATTTATATATACTATACATGAAATATATTTTTAATGTTTAACATTTGAAACTAGTCTCCCAATGAACTAAGTAGAAATGACGAATAATTCGTGAGCTCCTAACAGTGGCTTGAGAGAATTTAATTCCTTAAAAAGCGCTATCGATGATAATTTCAATTCTTCTCCTCCCTTACAATTGAGGATTGGTCGATAAATCAGGAATTAGGCAAAAAGCGAAGACCCCCTCCGACCCCTCCCCCTGAGGACGTATCGACTGCGGGCACAAGATAAAGAGCTAGGCCGCTTTAATGTGGATTTATCTGTGGACCAGCCGCGGAATTTATGCCAGGGAGCAACACCTCTAATTAGCAACGGGTTCACTTCTCACAGCCGCGGTCTATAAACAACAATACGCCGGTAATTTTCAATTCTAACTGCATTATCCCCTCTGTGCTCTGGCAATGGCTATCTCCCGGTTCGGGAATTTATAAGGAATGGTGGGTAAATTAATATATTTATGAATTTAATAAAACTTCGGCCTGAACAGAGAATTAATCAGCAATTGTGAGATAAAGAATTATTGTTGATGGGGTATTTGTTGCCTGTAGTAAAGATGTAGTTAGTCGGGGTGTGCAGTCAAAGATACACAGCAATTAAAAATAAATTTTAATTTACAATGCCGACGTTTCGACTTGCATTGCTTGCAAGCCTTCATTAGGTATAGATGAAAAAGAAAACAAACAAAAAGATATGACTAAATTGCAGAGAGTATAAGAATAACTGTATGAGAATAAAGACCATATCATAAAGGCTATATACAAAGACCACGAAGACCATACATAAAGACTATTGAATTAACAATTAAATTGAAAAGAAATTAAAATGAGTTTTAATTAAATTAAAATTAATAAGTAAATTTAACTAATTAAATATAAATATAAAAAGCTTTAAATTAATAAGTAGATACAAAGTAAATGATTTAATGAGCTTAAGTTACTGAGTAAATACAAACGATAAACAACAATTGTATGAAGTTGACATTTTATTATTATTGTTATTATTTTATTTTATTTATTTTATTATCAACTATATTGTCAGCTTCCTACTATTGTTGTTTATCGTTTGTATTTATTCTGTAACTTAAGCTCATTAAATCATTTTTATGTACCTACTTATTAATTTAAAGCTTTTTATATTTAGCTATTAATTTGTTTTATTTACTCATTAACTTTTATTTAATTAAAACTCATTTTAATCTCTTTTCAATTTAATTGTTAATTTAATAGTCTTTATGTATTGTCTTTATCTTATCTATTTGTTTTCTTTTTCATCTATCCCTGATGAATTTAATATTGTAATGCAAGCCGAAACGTCGGCTGTATAAATTAAAATGTATTTTCAATTGCTGTGTACCTATGGCTGCATAAGCCAAATACAGTCTTGAATCTTGAAAGAATTATTGGTTTGTTTGCACATTTGAACTTATCGTCCTTATGTACTCCAAGTTGGGCAAGAAATACGTGTTTTTCTGGGGAGCAACGAATCCAACGATAAGTCATTATCTCACATTTTTTGAGTTAATGGTTTTCTCCTTGGCAGGGCAAATATGTTCCTTTAATATCTGACTTGGTGATTGTCCAATTTTTAACCTGTACTTAGCTTCAAAGCCATTTCACTACAGTTCAGTCCGTACTACCCGTTTTTTGGAAAGTGGTGTATAGTTAGTTTTTAGGCGAAGGAAAATAGCATGTAGTAATTCTCTTTTAAACGATATATTTTACCCCAAATTTTCATAAATCTTTTCCGATTTAAATGACTTGACTATTTTGAGTCTACACATTAAATGAAAATTTCAAAAACGTTAGTATATGTTTCTTTTTATCCCTTCTTTTACTTATGGAAAATATTCTAATTATATTGTATCAATTCTGTCATGATGGAAATGGTTTTCTTCTATTAAATCATAAGATTTAAATAGGCCATTTTTTCATAATGGCCTCGTTTATTTCATGTTTGTTTTGTCTTTTCCCTATTGCTTTCCATACCATATTTGTTCCCGTAAGTAACCGTAGCTCTGAATTGAAATTACAGTGAATCAGGAAATCTTTCTCAGATATTGATACGCTGGCCCTTATATATTTTTTTAAACCTAACATTCCGCAGTTTTGGATACACAAAATGTATTGCCTCGAGTTATTAATAATTATTAAACGTTCCTTAAATAATATACAATTTTAATTAAAAGTAAAATATAACTAATTAACTTAAGTTGTTAATAATAACTAACTTTTTCTTAAATAAGATGTAGTTTTAATTAAAATAAATTTAATTAAAAATATTCTTATTAAGTTGAAAACTTGAAAAAATATTCCAAGAAATTGAGGGCTTAGAAATATTCAAAAAATAACTAATTTATTATTATAATGTTGTCTTTATACTCATTTTAAAATACTTGCTTTGTTAAAAATAAAATAAATATCTTTCAGTTCCTACCCAACTGACAACAAAACGATTTTTCTAAATTTGTAGTTAATTGACTATTATATTAAAACATGGCCTTTATTTATTAAAAATTTTATTGTAGGTTTATCTTTACAGTTTGTTGTTTATTGTAGGAATAGAAACTCTTTTTTGTAATTAATTATAATAAAGATTGTGATATTAACAAAAAATAAATTCGATAAATTCTACAATACTGAATAAGGAACTTACGTAAGCTACTGTTTTTAATCACAGTTTTCGTTTTGTTTCATTATAAAAAAAATTAGTCCCAACACGAAAGGGTAAATGCTATTTTAGATAAATATATATTTGTGTTACATTTATAACATCATAAACACGATATCTTTTTCGGCATTATTAAATACCAAATTTCACATATATACTATCTAAGCTAAATAAAGTAAATTGTTAACTGATTCATTTATCTAAAAAACACTCCGTTACTTACCGGTAAAAAACGGAAGAAAAAACATGGGATAAACATAAACTCTGTAGCTGCATGTAATGACGGCTGTAAAGCTATTAACGGAGCGATTCGAACATTGCCGATGTCACCCGAATCCTAAATGAAGTAATAATTTCCCACAAGGACCTTAATTTCTTTTAGGCTTTTCCTATAGTCATCCCTATCGAAAGTCTTGGTCTGTTATTTTCAGTTTCTCAGTTTCTTCCTTCATATGTTTGGTATACCCCCAGAACTCTTGTTCCCTGTCATTTTATACAATATTTCTCTATTAATCTCTTTAGATGCATTCTCACCATATGCCCATAGAACCTTAATCCTCTTATTCTTATGCCTGTTTCCAAATCATTTATTTGTTTGTTAAAAATCATTCATTTATCCAAATCATTTATTTATTTATTTCCTTATTAGATCTCAACCTATAACCCTCTTTTGTCTTCTTTGGGCCGTAAATTTTTCTTAGTATTCTTCTTTCTATCCCTGACATTTTCCTTAGGCTGGGGAGGGAAGCGGTTTCCATTCCGTGCAGTTTTGACAACCAATCTAACCAATTTGACGACCGGTACCGTGTAATCATAATTTACCATCATTGTTATTATTTTTATTTATTTTTTTTTTTTTTGCTAACTCGACAAATAACCCTTATTTACATTTGCAGTATGTGTTCTATATTTACACACCCACACACATATATTTTTGTAATATCTACACAGAAATAGCGAGCGATTCTAAGCCCCATGGATGGCCTGCTCTAGTACAAAGGAAGTACTAAAGCACTCCCTTAGCGGACAAGCGGTTGGGATAGATCTAGGAGGCAGGTGGGTAGACCATTAACTAGCCGCTAATTGGTCAGTGCCGTTCGAGTAATTAGCCAATGAGGAGACACGACACTAAATCCAAATTAATTGACGCCTTTATGGTTAACTAACGGTGCCCGCTGTCTGTATGTATGTCGGCGTCTCTGTCCTCCAGTCAGCTTTGACATCTGGCTCCAAGGATTTCTAAGATGGCTGTCATATCTTTTCAGGTTTTCGCGGGATGAGTGCTGTACAGAGCTCATGTCTAATCGTTAAAATCGTTCTACTGGTAATAAAACCAAGTAGTCTTGAATGTTTTCCTAAGATATATTGGCTGTATATCCTTCTTAAGGAACAGAATTGCTAGTGAATCATTTTGTATATGTTTCAAAAAAATAATTTAGAGGCTCGATGGCCGAATGAGTTGGGACTAGGGTCTCAGCGCGCTCTTAATCAGGTCATGGGTTCGAATCCTCCCACTTGGGCGAGTTAAAATTTATTTCGTGGCGGATCCACGAAATGAATCTTGACCTTCCCACCATGGCTAGAATAGGTTGGTAACCTGTAGGATAACTCTTCCTCCCTGCCCTAGGTGGAGTACATAAGAACGTTAAGCCCCAAGAAACAGCAACAAAGAAATCATTTGAATTCTGTTAATTAAAGCTTCAGTATTTATAAATATCTGTCCATAACTATTTAAGTGATGGCTAGAATCTTAACTAACGAATCGAAACATCTTTATTCAGTATCAAACTCTCATTTTTCTTTTTGTTTCTAATAAATTTATGAATGATAGGTACAAATTATAAGTTATACTTCTGTGATACTCAGACAAGTGGTCGCCATAACGCACTCACAAGTGAGTATAACATTAGTAATTAAAAATAAAAGTTTTGAAATTGATCAATTTAAGGATTGATGAATTAATTTCTACTTCTATTGATTTTTTTTTTTTTAATAGTTTACAACGTTAATCATTTATCATCAGCCCGTTGTGATATATATTCAAAAATTATATGTTTTAGAACTGATGATGGACATTTAACTTTCAAAACTTAGTTGAAAACTTTCAAATAAAAATAATTCCAATAGAAGTGGCAATTAATTCATCAATCCTAATTGTGTCGATTCTTCTATACTACCATGCGTACCTCTTGACATATGACATATTGTTGGTTAACCCATAAGGTTACCCCGAAATGTTAAAAGATAACCGAACATTACTTTTTTTTTAGATTGTTGACCGTGGGTTAAATCATAAAATAGTATTTCAGGTGCTGTCAAAAATTAAACACAACATGAAAGATACAGTTTTTATTGTTTGCTGAAGGTTCGGCTGAACAAGCCTTCTTTAAGGCTATAAGACATTTTATGATAATTTTAATAATTAGGTACCTTTAATTTTAAAGGTAATCAAAAATTAATAATAAGGTCAGTTGAAAGTTTCCAAAATTCTTATCAGCTCTACGTTCCAAACTTATTAACCAAATATCTGAAAAAAGATGGCTTATGGGAAATCTTAATAGCAGTACTATCAATGGATAGTTGCTTTACAAGTCATTAAATTTTATACATTATTTTTTATACAGTTATTAATTGCAATATATAAATCATATTACAATATAACAGTATTTTTATTATTATGACTGATAACAATAAAAATACTTTTTTTAATAGCTCCGAAGAAGACCTACGCGGTACTCCTCCTACCTTAATTGAAATTTTAAACATGAGGGATTTGACGACTAAATCATTAGGATGTGGACAATAAGACGATGTTGAATAATTGAATTATATGTATTTAAACTTAATCTATGGTTGTTTTGTATTTGTGTGTCATTTGTAATTTATTGTTATTTTATGATAGTTAATTCACAAATCCTTAATAACTTTTTCAACTATATTATGAACACTTTTGAGGAAGGCAGTTGTTATTCTTGGAGTATGAAGATTCCATTGGACCAAAATGAGGGGTAGTGAAGGAATATAATTTTTATTCTGTTTTTAAATCAGATATATTTTAAAATAAAGTTATTTCTGAGATTTTTTTTTCTTCATCTTTTATGAGCTTGAAATAAAAAAATTGACTGAGCTAAAGTATAAACTTCCAAATAATTTATTCCTCCTACGGCTACAAACTCAGATTCGCACTGACCTCTCCAGGACCGTGAGCTTTATTCAGATTTCCCCCGAGTTTTCCGACCCCAGGTTTTCGTAATATAACCCTTCCCCCATCTCTATAATATATTACTTAATACCGAGAAGTTTTCTCATTATTATTTAAATCCCGCCCTGGCCGGCGGCCTTAAGATTGGGCTCACGGAATTGGCAGTATTTGTCTTGGTCTCGTGTAATTTGTGTTCTCCCGGCTTTATTACCCTATTTTCTCCCTTATTTCCTTTCGATAAGAGCACGCTTTATAAAAAAGAAAGAAATGTTATCCGAGGAAAGGAAGGGACGGGAAAAATTCTCCCCCGGAATAAAAGTTTCAATTGCTACTTCCCGCAAACTCTACCAGCTCATTGATGGTGCGGCTTTTATGAAACGGCCATTTTTCTCAGTGTGAAAAATTTGTTCGTTTTGATTAAAATTTTCTTCTGCGATAATAGTTACAGACCCACCTCCCTTTTTCTTCTTCCCGGAAAGAGAGAGAGAGAGAGAGAAAGACAGAGAGAGAGGGAAAGGCGGAAAAAAAGGAACTGATATATAAAGTTTTAATAGAGAGCCATTTATTCATGGCTGGAAAGTGGGGTATTCCTCAAAGGCGGTTGAAAATTAGGAAGAATTTCCTTTCGGGTTTTCCGAGATAAAGTGAGCAGTAGGTGGAAGTTTTTGAATTTCCCTCTCTGTGGGATTTATGACTTGGTAACTTTGATCGCTGCCCCTGGCCATGTACCTTTCGCATTTTTACAAAACTTTTCGTGGGTTAAATTCCTTTTTGTTTCGTTTGAACTTAAAATTAAAAAAAAAGAAAACAAAAAGAGTATATTAGGCCCAAAAAATGTTTCTCATTTACGTTCTATAGAAACTATTCTAGCAGTCAACCATTATGGACCAGGTTAATTAAGGTTGAAAACCAGTAAATATTTCGTAACAATTTCAATATTATTGATTTTATTATTTTTTTTTTTTTTTTTTAAGTAGAACAATTTCTAAGAAGTATCCAGATTTTACTAGTAAGCTTCTACTCGAATTTGGGGATCAACGTCTAGAACTCTATAGAAATTGATTAATTTATGTAGCATAAATTTTGTAATATAAAATCATAAATTAGATAAAGCCATGGCGACTTAAATAATCACCCCAAAAATTCAACCTTGTACTATTTTTATAGTCATGTAGTAAAAAATCAAATATCTCGACCATTTTAGGATGATCGATAAAAACTTTTTTTTTAATTTCTTCTACTTAGAATTGCAAAAGCATTACTACCATTGATTTTTTTTTTTTAGATTGGCTGCGAAACAGATTTAAAACCTGAAAAATACTGAATTTATCCATCAAAGAAATCAATTTATGGCTTATCCATGACGTTCATCTGGTAAAAATTGGTGTGGATCAAAACATGTTTACTTACTCAATACTACATTTTCTGAAATTGAAAAAATAAATATGCTTTTTGACAAATATAATGGTGAAAAAAACGTTGGCCAAAAAGTATATTATTGTTTAAATCCGCCATATTAATTTATATATATATTTTTAAATATAAGATATAAATTAATCTGCGATATTGTAGACTTTTATAACTTACTTTTAATTACAAAACCTAAATTTACTGAGCCGTTTTAAAATAGACCTCTACTTATTACATTCGTTCAATAATGGTAACATACATTTTTATGAAGTCGTTATTCTTACATTATATTATGGCTAAACACAATGCTTGAATTTTATCGAGGACGTTTCATGAGCTTAGAAGGATGAGAAGTTCTTGTACTGGAAAACGAAAGGCGCTATTTTAATTTTAAGGCGATTCCTATACGTTTAGATGAACAAGTTTATCTGTAATATAGCTAAAATATTTAGGACGATAGATCAGGACTATTTATCTACACTAAACTCATGTTTGCTAAAGGCGGTAGAGAGAAACACTTCATCTAGTGATGCTGCCTAGATAGAGATGTAGTGATATTTCAATATATAAATAAACATAAAACAAAAAATAAATAAGCAGAGATGAACAGGAGGATGTTACGTTTTAAGGGTAAACAAGGGACGCCGAAACCGTCAAAGTCTCACCCTAGGGTTCGCACCTGCCAGGGTTGTTATTGGCAAACTCTTTTATTAGAAAACTTGTTTTTCTTTTTAATTAAAATCTACTCTTCTCTGGGCGTCGGCCTGTTCTGCAGCCTGGCATCTCGTAGGGGCAAATGAAGTTTTAGTGAGCTGATTCGGAAATATATTAAATCTGAATATGCCCCCTGGGCCTTTCAGATAGTTTAAAACCATTTGAAAATATTTTATTGTATGAATTTATTTTTAAACTACAAGTTGTGGTATTTATTCAGATTTCGTTGGTGTAAAATAGTGAATTTATTCAGTTATTATCCTAATGATCTAAGTATTCTAGACAGAAAACGCTTTTTTAGATGGATCCCTCACATTTATTTATTTTTTTTAAATTTAAATAAATTGCAAATATATTGATTTACAAGGTTAGCAATAATTATCTTAATTCATTGATTGCCTAGTTGTTTTACTAATAGTCCTTGCGTTTGTGCGTTGTATATACTAGACTAATATAATATTTTGTTTTGTCGAGCCTTTGACCTATGGAATTCTTAAGTCATGATGTAACGTATGGTTTGTGACTTATAGTTGAGCACCTAAAATATCTCTTTAAACATGTGATTGAAACCATTTAATTCTGTGAACAAGAGTTATAGACAAGTGGAGGGGGCTTATCTCTCAATTGCCAGGGCAGGCAGCCATTTTGGTGTGAACCGTACTATCAGTATATTAACCTCTTATTAGTTCAAATTTTGGCTTCCTAGGCTTTATACTGCTGTTATTTTATTTTAGTGATTTATTTACTTTAGTGATTTACTTATTTTATTTATTACGAACCCTTTCAATTGCCCTAGCCTATATAGAATGCAAGTCGCCTGTTGGGCATAGTGGGCGTGGCCGGTTATATTTTGGTCTCGCCCCTTACGAAACAATATATGGGGGCCTCTCCATAGTACTATAACTCCATGTCTATGAATAATTTAAAAATTCAGAATCAAAATTTTTTTTATTTTTAATCACGTAAAATTTGTATTGAAAACTCTAAATCGTTGTTTTTTATAAATTAATTTTTTTTAAATGGTTATTATTATTAGTTTATTTGTCACTATTTTATTAAATTTTCGGTCATTTATTATTTAGATATTTTTATTGAATAAATTAAGTGTATGTAATAGTGTTACTATTATAGAAAATAATCATATTAATTATTATTATATTATAAATAAATATAATCTATTAAAATAGTATTTTATTTTATAAACTTAACCGAAAGATAAAAAAATTGTATGCTAAATATGATTAATTATTTATTAGGTGTATTTATTGCGCTATTAAGTGACTGGATGGATACAGGTAGAGCCAGTCACTAAATACCGGTTTTGTATTTTAAGATATGTACTATTGTTTGAATTAATTTCCTCAGCATTTGGAATCGATTTCTTCCACTTATCGATTGATGATTTATAAAACCCCGAGATTGCTTTCCCGTCATGCAGAGATTTGAGCAAATATTTACAAATTAAACAGTTTTATGTTGATTTATGCTAAAGATCCCCAGGTGCTGGCTCTAATTGCGATTTTCATTGAAATTCATATAAACCGGATATAAATTTGACTTTTTAATGAATTTATTGGAATTTCAAGAATAAGGTAGGGGGGGGGGAGGTAAATGGCGAACGGTGAGGAAGTCTCCGGTCTGGAGGGGGTTGGGTCAGAAATTGGAATTTTCCATTACGAGGAATATTTATTAGTTTTAAAGGAGTATTATATCAGAGGCGGTGGCAAAGGGATTCCTCGAGGCTGGAATCGATAGGTTGAGAGCGTATCCTTAATCGATTGGTGGGCTAAGTATCCTCCCGGCGAGTCTGTTCATGAATAAAGCGCTCCACTCCTACCCATGAATCATAAGTTATCGTCCTTCGTTGGATGATCTGTGTCCCAGGTCCTCCTATAGGCCATACAGGATATTTTATATATTCGACATCCCTGGGTAGGAGCATTGTATGGGCTTCTTGTTGGTTGTTGTTATGGGTTATGGGGCCATCTGTATGGTCAGTGAAGCGCCTCCGAAAAGAAAAGATGTCTTTATTCTGGGTCGTTGATATTATATACTCTATACAGAGCTTCAGTGTATAGCTCTAGTATAGTTGTAGCATTAAATCATATTTATATTAGTCGCACCATAAAAATACGAATATTTCAATTAAACATTCTTAGACTAATCACAAAATCACCTTGTTACATTTCAAACCTCTCACACTGCACTCAGATTTAAAGTACTCACTTTAGACTTTTTTCTATTTCCCGAATCTTGGTTAACTTTATGGATACTTCCATTTTCCTATCTACCGAAGTTGGAATTCTGCGTCTTATTATTGTATGACCTAAATTTATACATAGTTGTGGAGGTAAATGTTCTTAAAATGTAGGACTCTTTAGCAACTACAGAATGTCAAATAAATTACATCTTATTTAATAGAATTAAAATAGTAAGGTTATCCATGACGTTAAACTTAACTTAAATACAGATTACTCAAGTTCCCAAAGGTTCGGGTATATATTGTTATAAAACAGAGATGAGATTTATTTTTTTATTAAATCTTTTTACAAATGAGGATTTATCTTTCAAAAATGAACACATTCCAGTTGCAGTCGATTTTTTTCATTTTCATGACAAAGCCTTCCTATCCGCACACACTACTATAATTTTTTTCGATAGTAAACATCTATAAAGGATTTAAATAATATAATTGTTTTTGCTCTTTTATAACATTTGCTGAAGTGAACATGCTCAGTTTTGAAAATCAACTCCTCAAATGTATTGTAATAAACAAAATGAACAAAGGTAATACATGTGTATATTCTTTTGAAAAAATAAAACGACACCCGAAATACCAGCTAGGGTTTGAGAAAGCTCCCCAAGATCCCACCGCAGTTTGCCCATGTCCAAGGAAGAGGCCCAAAAGAAGTGAGTTCTTTGAGAGGAGTAGACGAAAAGTGTTCGAAATTTTCCGGGCCGGCGAGCCTAGTCGTTTCACGGTCCGAATGGCACATTGTGAGGACTCCTTCGGCTTTTAGCCCCCTAACAAGATGGTCTTCGGGAACGCTTTGAGACAGATCGCAGCCGCTTTAGGGGTCACTCGTTATTCTGGAAAACCTTTAGGAGACGCATCGTCACAGGCAATGGTACTGACTTTGTTCTAAAGGGACTTCCAAGAAAACAAATTTTATTTGAAAAGTCAGATTGTAACTAAAAAATTTTGTTCCAATAAAACAGTGAAACGATGAAATCTAAATGACTACAGAAAATGTTCTGTATGATTACGATCGCTGAGATTACAGTTATGTATATGTTTTTCTTAATGTTACATTTTTGGCCAATAATTCATTCGCATTATATAAAAATCATATTATTCATTAAAAAAAAATTAGCTTAGGCAACTTCCTCTCTTCTGTTGTCTGTGGAACTTTTCCATATTTTAGTATCCTTTTTGATAGCTTTCATTTTATTTATTATCTAGCGCGTATTAATCTTTTCTTCTTTTTCAAAAGTATCATATTTTGGCAATGGAAGAATCCTAAATATGAAAAACATTTACCTCCACAGTTATCAATAAATTAAATGTCCCGAAAAAAAATCCTAACACGTTCCCTTCTAATACAATGAATTTAATCGCCCGAACGTTGTTCTCTGAATGGGACGGCAAACGCTGGTACACACTCGCAGGCTTTAGAATCCACCGAATAGTGTCCATTTCCGAACTATTTGACCCGTCATTTGCTAGGAACCTGGGTTCAATCAGCCGTGGAACGTTTATTGTAGGCGGCCATATTTCCAGCTGCTCCAGGTACCTGGACCTTCCAGATAGCCAGAGGTCATTAGGTGACAAACGGCCCCAATAACCGGCTATCTCCTCGGGCGGCTTCTTCAATCTAAGCCCCCTTTATATTGTTTGCCAAAATATTGCCCCCATCTATTATGTCAGGATTTTCTGTTATGTATCAATATCGGCTTATACTAGAGGTTGTTTTTTAGATTATTTCATGATACTGTATAATATTTTAAAATATTATCTTTCTCTTCCCTGCATGTATTCTTTTTTTATATGTTTCTGTATTTATAAACTAATCCGAACTATTAAAGTATGCTACCTGTAATTATTAAAAAAATATCTAAGTCTAGATTGCAATTAGGATTGATGAATTATTTGCCAATTCTATTAGAAATTATTTTTAAATAATTATTTTCCAGTATGTCGTGAAGACGTTGAAGAATCGAAATTCTGTCCTTTTCTTAGGGCAATTTTTTTATTGTTTTCCAAAACCCTGTAATTACTCTTCATACGTGCCAAAATATGTACTTTGAGGCATTATGAAGAAGCACAATTCAACCAATTTTTCACAACGTAATATCTGTTGAAATTGCGCTTCGATAGCTCAGTTGACTGGTTTTCAAATTAAATTGGACTTCTTCACGATAACCACCGATTTTTTAAAATAAAAATAACGAAAGAATTATTTGTTACAATGAAAATTTAAAAACTTGTTTTTTTTAAACCTTTTTTTTTTTGTTTTGTTAGGTTTAACAATGTAACCTCAATAAAAAGAAGTTGTAAACAAAATTGAAAAAATAAATTACTTATTCAACCTTTTAAAAACAATTTAAAATTACCTATTGCTTTAAATGAGGATATTTATATGCTGTATGAATAGCTATTTTTACAGCCGTCTTTGTGTTGCGCCTTGGAGGGAATTCCATGCTTCGATTACACATTCATAATTGAAATTCGTTCTCCGTTTCTTTTTATTAAATTTTATTTCACTTTAAAATTGTATTCTGCTTTCAACTGTCATGTTCCAGAAGGAACTTTCTACCTTTATAAAAGGAATATTTTCAAAGCAACGTGAGCGTCCCCTTGTCTCGTTGTTTCCCATTATAATTTTATGTCAGATGTTCCATGTTCGCATAGACCATATGGTGTACTCATTACATGGGTTAAATATACCTCACCAGGTGGTATTTCTCCTCTTTCTTGTTTTCTGCAACAACCCTTCCTCAGCATACACGAGACGTGTAATAATGGTTGCACTAAGAGCCGTTGCGGATGAACTCGCACATTGGGATGGAAGGTGGAGAATCGGCCATGAAATCCTTTGTGCCCGCTGAGTCTATTAATTACGTAGGAACCCTACCACGGTGTCTGTGGGAGGTATTGTCTCCTAAACATACCTTGTCAAGGAAAACGGCTATTTTGTAAAATAATTCTTGGTCATTATAGCCCCTCAACACAATAGTTCCATTGTTGTGCGAAGGGTCACGGCAAAAAAATAGAGCAGATGTCTCGGCCAATGATTTAGCTTTTGTTTGCTTTTGCGGCTGGATGTGGGAGTTTTTTATTACAGGTACCTTCCAATGGGATAATGGTGTTTTTTTTTAGTTTATTGGATTTTGTGGGTTTTGAGGTGCGTAATAGGCATAGCTAATTATTGCAAACACCCTTGTGGGTTTTATTATCCCTACTGTTTCTGGTCTAAGTTCTCAAAAAGTGAACTACTTATTTATTACAACTACTTTGGAGTATGAATCCATTAAGTAGCACGTGATTCAAATCTACGTTACAACATCCTGAGGCCATTTCCTTTGTAGACACCTCGAAGTGGGAAGCAAGTTGGGAGAAGAGTGCATTCGAGTGGGTACGACGCCTATCATTGAAGGGATTGTAACAGTTCTAGAATGAATGAAATTCACATATTCACATTATAAGGCACATTAATGATTCTAGACTGTAATGATGGTACACAAGAAGAATTAGAAGGTTATAGTTTTATGTGAAATTTAGTTCTAAATAAATTTTTACATACGTAAAAGATGATTATTTGAAACTCATAAATGGATATCTTGTAGGAGCATGAGTGGATATTCAAATCCGGCAGTTGTCCAAAGTCGTCTGCAACCTTTATTTACTTTAAACTAAATCTCAGCTTATACCATAGTAAATAAAACAATTTAAATATAAATTGTGTTATTTTTAACACATGAATTATTTTCTCTCCCTAAGACTAATCTATACTTCTTCCTTCGAATTCAGTCATCTGCGGACCACGTTCAACGATTTATTTCTTACTCTCCCCCTCTTTTCAATACTTTATCACCCTGTCTGATGTTTTCTCCTTTCGTCTGACCACTGTCTATTAATTTGTATTTTAACTACTTCTGGATATTTGATCTTGTTGACTGCTGCCCTAAATTCTTCTCTGTCCCAAATTGAATCCTGTTGCATTGCACTAATCTATACTATTATAAAAAAGGACAAGCCATTTTTCGATTGTGATCACTAATCGCAAAAACTACTGAACCAATTTGTACCAATTATCTTTATAGCTCCAGGAAGGTTTAGCAATAATACAATTTACAGATTTTCGATTAATTTGTAATTTAAAAATCAATGATATTTGGATTACAGTGAAGTTTGAAATTTGACCGCTAGGCGGTGAGCGCCGTTCTGCATAAGATGTTACAAAGGTACAGTGTTATATAGAGCTTGAAATTGATAATAAAGTTAAAAATTACTGCTATGCGTGAAAATATCATTGAAGAAATGATCTCCCATTGCATACTTATCGATTAACAAATAAAGCTTCATTTATTATTTAAAATTATCTAAGTTCTTTACTTATAAGAGCGGGCGAAGCCACAACTGAGGATGCTTATTAATCATAATGATAGACACACAATCAACACTTTCAAGTTTAAACCTACCTTTCCAGTTATTCATTTTGCAGATTTATTATAATGTTGTTGCATTTATTTTTGGGATCTTTCATTCTTTGAAACAACTTTCATTGAAATCCAGTTCCCACTGGAATCCAATCTGGCACATCTTTTCATAGGATTTCATCTCACAACTTAAGACCCATAATGAAAATCAGATGACTTGAGCTTACACAACAAGAATTCGCCCTTTATCGTGAGATCTGTCCCCCAACTCCTCCAGGTTTTATGATTCCCTTCTAATCCTAGAAGATGGTGTCATCTGCTACTGGTGGATGACTTCATTAGGGCTCTGTCTCCATTTATATTTTCTGGAGCCATCAAGCCGCGGGAATCGTTTTCATCTGATATTAGATTGCTAAAATATTTGGTGTTTGGATTCCTAGACTCCTTAGGGGGTTCGTATTATTATCTCGTTTGGGGGAATCATCTTTTAAATTTTAGGGTTATTCGTATTACTTAAAATACCATCGATTGGTATCTAGACATCTGGAGGTTTATTATCGTTTGTTGGAATTCGTTTCATTTCTGGATTTTGGAATAAAATGTTTCGTTTATATCGGATTGCGTTGCCTTAAGTATTTATCTTTAATGAGTGAGACGTATATAAAAAAGTCCAAAAAAAAAAAAAATAAAATAAATAATAATAAACTGATAGAATAATTTAATTTAATAGATTTGGTCATCAAAAGTATCAAACACATCAAATTATTGTCTTGAAATTTACTATGTTTATTGTTGGAATATTAGATTTTAGTCTGCAGATTGTAATTTATATTATTATTATGAGTATTAGTTAAATAATTTTGCTAATACCTTTAAGGTATTTAAATAAATAATAAGAATAGTTGACTGTAAGGAATATAAGATGAAGATGGGCTGAGATGCTGTTAGGAAAAAAGAAAAACACAAAACACGTCCAAGTTAAAAAAAAAAAAAAAAAAAAAAAAAAAAAAAAAAAAAAAAAAACTATTTATGCTAGACAGGTCGAAACGTCGGCACTCCCTAGATAGTTTTATAACTTGGAATTGGAAATGTTTTTCCTTTCTCCTGGCTCCCAGCTTCTTATATTTATATACACATATATAGGTGAAGAATGGCCAATATCAGAAAAGAAGCTCATCAAAAACTATATTTCTGAATTGAAAAAAATTGTCCAATGTGATAATCTTTGAAAGATGAAATGAAAAGATCGTACAAAATTGCATATATTGGCATAAAAATTTGTATTGTTTCTTTTTTTATTTATTTAGTTTTCTATGATATAATTGACAATAATGTAACTCATAAAATTTTAAGCAAAGCACATAGGATGTGCTCACGTTTCAAAAAACAACTCTTTCATAGAGTTACTATGGAAGATAAAATAGAAAAAACAATTTTGGAGTAATTTATGTTTTGTTTTTTTCGTACATTTTCCTTTAACAGGAAAATGTTGCATAGCGCCTTTATCTTCTTCGTATCACTTTTTCTAGTTGTTCGGAAATATTCAGAATCAGAATTAAGAATTAAGAATATTCAGATTTTGGTACCTGACACCTCTGCACATATATCCTTCATCTAATGAACTAGATTGTATTTTTATTTAATATGAAATAACCTCTTTATCCACCAAACCCTTCAATTACCTTTTATTTTATTTTATTATTTTTTTTTTTTTTTAATAAATGTTTTTCCGTTACTCTGAACTCTCTTATAAACCGTTGAAATATTTTTGGTAAATTATTTCAATCGCGTCCGATTACCGTGTCTAGAGGTTCATTTTCAGTAGTAGATTCCAGATGCACTATTGTGTCCCTATAATCCGAGGAATGCCTCGTCCCCAGGCAGACTGTCACCCATGAGGTGCCCTTATTACCCAGGTGCCTGGGGGGCCACAATGGGCCCACCTGGTATCCCCTGGGTCCCGGGTCCTGACAGTTGGAAAATAACTTTTCACACTCCTTGTTTGTCCAGGCTGTCCTCTCCCTAGCTCGGCCTATGATAACTTCCAAGGTACACTGGAGTCTGTCAATTCCCTTAGATCATTCCGGCATCACTGCATCCTCTCCCAGTTCTTCTGAATATTACATAAAAGTGATTTAACACAAACTACTTAGGCCTGCTCTCTTTGGCAACTTAACTTACAATTAGTATTCTTAAAATATTTTTAGAACTTCTTTTCTTTTTCGTAGTCTACGTGTTGGTTAGCTTAACCGAATATTAAAAATAGACTAATCTGGAATTAATGCTGTGGTAAAGCCGATTGTGAGTTGAATGGTCTATTCCAGTTTCTAATCCGTCCCATCTATATATAGTTCCTTTCTGATCGTCTTATCATGAAAGTAGTTTGAATCCTTTGTTTGTTCCCTGTTTTGTAATATGTCAGTTCCTTAGGTATTTTTGTATTATATAATTTTGAAGTGACGTTGGATGGTTAAATTTGTCATTCATTTATACAAATATTGTGAAAAAAAAAAAAAAAAAAAAAAAAAAAAAAAAAAAAAAAAAAAAAAAAAAAAAAAAAAAAAAAAAAAAAAAAGTATGTAACTAAGAAAATCGTAGATTAAATTCATTTTCTAAATATTAGCTGATGCACTTGTCTCGCTCATACCTGCTAAATAAAGATGCCTACTATAGTGGGGTAAGTTATGTTTTAAAATAATGTAGACAGATCATTTTTCATACCTTACCTAATACAAAAAAAAAAATTATCTTATGACGGTTAAATTTTTTCTGTTAACCACCAATATAAATACTATAATTGCCTTAATTTATGAATCGTTGCCTGCTGAGGAGAAAAACATTTTGGTGGTTTCACTCCTTTCTGGATGTTTGGCATTTTTCTTTTATAATTTTGAAAATTATTATTTATTTGATGTCCGTTTGTATTTGTTCCTGCTGACTTTGCGAAGCTAATACATATTTTTTTTAAAAACAATTTTGTATATCTATTATAACGATCTTTCTTTTTATTAAAAAAATATCACAAGATGAATTGCTATTAATCAAATTTTTTTCAATGGAATTATTTTCTTTCTTTATCTTACTTAAATTTTTAAAGCATTATTTATTATACTGTTTGATCCTTTTTTATTTTATTTTCTGACAGTTACTTTTGTTTTGCCTAAATAACATAAAAACGTTAGGACTATTGCCTATTCAAACCTATGTTTTTAAGTATGGAAGGCTTGCTACCAGTGGGTAGTTGCTTCACTACCAATTGTCATTTAATTATACATTATCATCATATTTACTGGATGTTTGTTTTATGTATAGTTAAAAATTTCAATGAATGGATAAATAAAAAGATACATAAATTTTTAAGTGAAAAACCAGTTTCAGTGCATTATGTTCCGAGTTACTCACATGCGGTAAATTTAATGTTCCAACATTTCCAGCCACTGGAAATGCGTCTCAGTCAACACTTCGTTAAGTTAGAAATGTTTCTCCATAACATCGGAATCGCCATTATCCACCATTTACGACCCTTTGGCTTCACCACCATACATATTCATGAGATGATAATTGATAGGACAGACCAAATACCATAGGTACGGCACTACCCACGGAATAACCAACAGGTCCGGCAATAACATCTGATTGTGGAATTTGCGTCGCTTGAAATCTACTCCATGAGATAATCATAAATCTATGACCATTAATTGTAAAAGTAATTATAGTGATACCTTTCCGATTGGTTATAAGTGTTCAGTGGAAACCTAAGGATTAATATTGTGTCGCTATCATACGTTTCGGAAGTTCCTGATAACGGTAGAGCTACCAAAAAAAAAAATCAAAATTCCAAAAAATCAGTAAAAAATAGATTTCATTTAAAAAAAAAAAAAATTCATTTTATATCTTAAATAACAAGACAACTCGGTTAAAAGATAATTTACAAAAATATAATTCATTTTCAAATTCTAATTTAAGAAGATAAATAATCCAATGGTTCTGGGTTTTATTTGTTACTTAAGAAATCTCAGATTTTATTAGTCTTTAACTTTTAATTTATTTCTCTTTTAGGAGATGTAGATAGTTGGGGTAGGCAATCATTTTTTTTTTTTTTTTGAGGTTCTTATTATTCTATTTTTTTTTCTATTCTCTTTTCTTTTCATTTATAGAGTTTTATCAACTATAGCACAGTTTTTAGTAAAGCAGCACATAAAAATAGCAAATTAAAAATAAAACAAAGTAAGAAATCAAAATTTGAATAAAAAGAATAAAAAAGCCTTTTGTTACACAAACTGCCACTGGATCAGACAATTCTGGTTTCGGTACAGATTTATGTCCAGCTGACATATCCTTCCATACGTGTGTTCTTTTTTAATATTCGACTTGTCTTTTTGCTGTTTAATAGTCTTCTTCCAATTGTTTCAATTTTCAACAAAATCAGTCACTTGAACTTGAGTTTGTACTTAAGTGTAAGTATGCATTGCATTTTTTTATTTTACTAAATAAATGAAAATAGTTGCATATTTTAGGTATTTAATTGCACATTTTCAATATATTTGAATATATATGTGTATAAGTATGTGCATATTTTTCAATTTTTATTTCTACTAGGCAGATTGTAATACAGTCTCTATAAAACATTTGTAATAAAAAAAAAAAATAAATAAAATAAAAAGTTTTTGGCAGGAATATGTAACCACTTGTGAAGAAATTTTTTTTTTTTAGTTTTAGTTTTTAGGTTAAGGCCGACTCAAAGAAAAGATAGAATCCTCATCATCTAATCAATAAATGAAACCAAAAGTTTTTTCAAATCTAAATTTATCACTCATAAATTCCTTAAGATGTAACTCAGTTAAGTACAGTACAAGGAGAAAACGGTTAAATATTAGGTGTAAAAAAATAAGGGGTTAAAAAAAAAAAAAATTAAAATAGATCAAATTTCATAAATTCTAATTGTATTGATCACTCTATACCATCAAGTGAAATTCATCAATCATGAACTATAATATTCTAAAATCTTTTTGAATTTGCCCCCTCTTTCGCTTAGGTTGTTCTATATATCATACTGAATTATTAGGATCTTTCATACGAAAATAAAATGTGCTCAATTAAAATAAAAATTGTAATTTACCAAAAACTCTAAAACTGTTATTCTAATTTTAAATAATCATTTGTATAACTATTCGTTTTTAAACTAACGGATTCATCTGTTTGGCAATATATGTAAAAAAAAAAGAAAAGAAATACTGGATAAGGAGAGACCATAAGAAAAGGTAAGGAAGAGAAGATCCTACGAGGTATATTTATGACGGAGAGGCGAGCCTCTCGTAAAAAGCTTGATATGTCCAGTCCATGTTGCCCACTTTTTCAACCGCCTAAAATTTTCATAGGAAAACACTAAAGCCGGAATTTTATTTCTCCCTCCTCTCCGGCTATACTTTTTAATTGAATACCTCCTCTTCCTCTTTTTGTCTTTATCGCCAGTCCTTCCTTACGGTTCCTCCTTGTTTATTTAACCTGGGAGGTTTGAAATGGGAGGGAGTAATAGCCAGGTGTCGATTCGTGGGACATAACCCGCCCTACACCTTGTCCTGTCGTCGGTTTTAATTAAACAGTCCGCTCCGGGGGCTTGTTGTCCATTTATTTATTTCTAGGTTTACTTTTTAAAATGTATAATTCATTCATATAACTTTCTAATCCGGACTTTATCGTTTTGTTCTAAGCCGAGTATTTTTTTTTTTTTACTGTCATACATTTCTCGGTATTCATGTTGACTTATAAATTTTTGGTTTAAAGAGATTTCAAAACATCGTCTGGTCCTCAATTACTTTATACCCTGATATATTTGCTTAGATATATTTTACATTTTTATTACACTTTTTTTTGTTCTTTCCCTGCAGTGAAATCCCTATTTATAGCCAATACTAAATGCTCTTTACCATGACTTATATCATAGTTTTTTTTTTTTTTTATTGTTTCAATAACTTAAATATAATGGTTTAAATCTTGAGATATTAGACTACTCCAACATTTGCTAGTAGTCCAGTCAATGAAGGCCTAAAATTTCACCTCACGTTTTCTGTTAAACTTTCCTTTACAAATCCATCAACGAATTCATGATGAGACTTAAATATAAGAAGATCTGAATGTTTTAATTATGTTTTTAAATATATTTTGTTAAAGCTTCAGGGCTTTTGGTAGATACTCAAAATTTTTGCGTATTGCGATGTATCAAAGCAAAAACAAACAGGGAACTTCCTATATCAGTCTTTTGGGCTGCTTAAGGTGATGAGGAGGTAAAATTACAAAATGAAATGCATTTTATTGCATAGCCGTGTTTAATTAACTTGCAAAAGATTATGTATATTGTTTAATATTTGATTAATCTGACAAACAGTTTCTAAACTGATTTTTAGAATTTTCCTTTTTTAACTCTAAGGAATTATTTATTTATTTTCATTATTGAGGAAAAGAAAATTCGAGCTGCAATATCGGAAAGAAATTTTCCAACAAAGGAAATAAGCATTTAGCGGGAAAATATTATTTTTGTTCTTATCTTGGGCAAGGCTTACTGTGTTTCCCTCCTGTCTGGGTTGGTCCGGAAGCGGCTGAGCCTTTGCTAACTCTTCTGATCTCCTTATCGCTTGTGTATTTATTTATTTGTTAGTCAGCTTCATGGTTAGTCATGTCGGTGAAAATAGATGCAATTCGACGGCTTTTGAGTATTTTCTTCCTCTTATCCAAGATCGATCTTGAATGACGTATTACTCAAGTTTAGTACATCCAGGAAATGAATTTTCCCTCCGTTTTATAAAAATAGACATAAGAAATTCCTTGGAACAAGAAATGTTCAATAAATTATATTCTTAGGGCAATTGATGTATAGACTAATTCCAACTCATAGACATCTGTAAGCTATTAATCTATTCATTGTGAGTCTATAACTTATTGCAATCAATCTGGAATTCCCAGTCAATACAAGAACAGTTATGGTTATGATAAAAATTATTTATATTATTTCATCTTACAAGATTATACATACATACATACATAACGGGAAACCCCGTATGCCTGAAAAGGATAGGAGGGAAAAAAAAAATGTTAAAGGGCCGGATTATGGAAATTGTACTGTAGATAACTCCCGGGGCCAAGTTCGAGTCCGACTGAAGGAAGAAAATTCATTTTTTGTTATTTCGGTTGTGGCTTTACTTCGAGGTCGGGAGACCCTCCTGGGGCACACCCAGCCTCTGCAAAGTGGGAACCTTTAAATGGGGAAATAGTAGGAGGTCGAGTTTATTTATTTCAACAGATTATATTAAATATTACCTCTTAATGTTTGTTAATACTAGACTTTAGAATATAAGCACAGGGGTATTTTTAATGTTATCTTCATATCATTGCTACACCGCCTCTGATAGACTTCCTTTCATCTATTGACATTACTGCTCAACATATCTTAAATTTCATTAAAGCATTCGATAAATCAAAATAACTGAATATTTCGTTTTTATATATGTTAAATTTGCATATCATTGTTTTATAATTATAAGAATATTATTTTTTCACATAAGTGATGTAAATGCCTTGTTCAGTTAAATGCCTAATCTGTCTGTAAAACTTGTTGCTATTGCGTAATCCCTTTATTCACATTCCACAGTTCTGCGTTTAGGGTGTATCCATTGCTTCTTTAGAGCGGTTTGCTCAAGATTGCTCCCCAAACCAGCAGGTTGTGAATGGGGAAGAAAAACCTGGAAAAGGGCGGGGGGGGGGGGGGGGGGGGTAAAAAAGGAAGTCATCCCTCCTAGAGGTAATGAGAGCGAAGAAAAGAAAATGTTCCAAAGTAATGAACGGTAGGGCGGAAGGGTCGGACAATGTGTCTGCTCTGAGGACGGTCTCTTTGTGCCTGCTTACCTTTTCATATCCCCAGCCATTCTGGCTCCCTGCTACTCCTGGCTAATAATCCATTTCTGAGAGCTCCCTCCTCAATACTCGGCCAAAGTGGGAGGCGGCTTTCGAATAATTTACTAGCGGCTAGATAGAATCTTCTCTTCCTTAGCTCAAAGATGAATATTGGAACAGTCATCCACCAACATTTCTTACAAACTTATAATCAATTTTTAAATTGTGTAAGATAGCTTTTTATTTTCAAATGTCCTAATGATGCCAATTAATTGAATCAGGATATGTTTGTCTATGCACTATCATCTATCATTATTGCGTTAAAAAATAAAATAATTAAATATATTTCTATAATATAAAATGTATTATATATAAAAATATCTACCTATAAATAAAAATTTAAAGATTATATGGTTAATCGATTGAAAATTTCGATTCACTTGTTTGATCCACAGTTCATGCATGAAATGAAAATTATTCATTGGAAAAGCACAAATTATCCAGTTTTAATTATTATCGTTTTGTTTCCTTGAAAATCGAGTGTGTCTGTACTTGGAAATTAAATACATATACATTCACAATAATCTGCAATAGACGTATTGATTTGTCATCAGTTGGTCTGTGAATTATATGCCATTAAAACTGAAAAATATGCATATATATACATATAAATGTACAGGGTAAAATATGCAATTAAATACCTAAAATAATATCTGCATTATTTAGAAAAATGACAAAAATTGCAATACATAATTATACATAAGTACAAACTCAAGTTTAAGTAACTAATTGTGTTGAAAAGGGAAACCATTGGAAGACTATTAAAAAATAAAAAGGCAATGCGTGATCCTTGGGCAATTTGTATTACAAAAGCTTTTTTTGAATTTAGATTTCTTACCTTTTTTTTATTTGTACTTTGCAGTTTTTACGTGCTGCGTTACTAAAAACTGTGTAGTAGTTGTTGCTATTTTAAGGAACGGAATATTTTCTTTATCACACTTAAAACTCTCAATTAAGAATTCACGTACTAACTTTCCAACAAGATCTTTTGTCTTTACAAGAACTATTTTCGGCATTCCAGGAGAATAAAAATAAACGTTTAATGAATGCTGTACCAAGAGGTGGATACAGCGTGAGAGGCTGGGTATTAAATAATGGTAGGAAGAAGGGAAATAAGAAAAATGAAGTTATATTCCAAATATTTGAGCAAGAACGATAATTCAATCCGATTAAACAATTCCGAGAGAAGGAAATGCAATCGAAAGTTCATGCAAAGGGAAGAATCAGAACCTCTACAAACATGAGTTAGTTTGTTGGGGGGAAGTGGAAATTTTAGGAGTTCCAATAGCTTTTCTTTGGTTTTATTTATTTATATTTTTTCGTCTGCACAGAAACATAAAACAAAATCATAAGTCAATTGCCGGTATGCTGAATATATAGATAAATAAGCAACTGCAGTTCAAAATATGTATTTATGGCATAATATGCAATATAACTATTGATTCCAGATGCCTTAAAACATATACTAAACATATAATATACATTTTGATGATATTAAATGTTTTAGTTGGCTAGCAGAATTATGCAAATTCATATATTTCACAGCCTTAGTCATCAGTATAGCTGGTTCTAATCGAGGAAGAGGACTCTCTATGTTAATATATTTGTAAATTTGTAGTCTATTTTTAATTTTTTTTTTCTTACTCTTGTCTAAAGGCATTTTCTGAATATTCACGTACCCTTTTTCACAAAGTCCCTTACTGAAGCAATGTTTAAATTTAAGACCCGAAGTACTAAAGGGCAGAAGTTGGCAAGCGCAGGTGTCGGGCAGACAGGGGTATTTCATCAGAGAGAAGAGGGGACCAAAGGTGTCCACCTTGCGGGACCCCAGCTCCCATTACGTGCGCTACAAATCACCTTAATTGCTGTTGGTTGTTCACCGGCGAACTCTCCTCTAACAAACAAACTCTGAGATGAGACATAGCAAACCTCTTATACTCTCTCCGTTTGCACAATCTGTCATAGCGTGTGCAACTATCTGCCTCTGTTATCCGCTTAGGCAAATGACTTCCTTTAACTTTCTTTCCTCTTTAACTTTCGTCCTCAACTTTCGAGGGTTCGTATCGTTAAAACTTTTTATGAATTAGCTTCACGGTTTCCTCCGTTTTCCGTTTAATTTGTGGACTGCTCAGTTTTTTTGATTGAAGACTGGTGCAATGACTTTGGCGTCAAAGTAAATGTCTTCCTTTTCCCTCCGCCGTAAATCCAGTCCTCCTATCTACTTCATGGTATCTCTACCTAAAGCTGACACAGTTCGGTATCTTGGTTTCTATTTTTTATTATTACTATTATTTATTTTTTTTCTCTCAATGTATTTTTTCTATATTTTTTATTTAACCCTGTAAGGCTCAAAATGTTTCCTTCCTGAAAATAACTTTTTTATTTTTTTCATTATTTTATACAATTAGGATTAATGAATTAATTGCCATTTCTATTGGAATTGTTTTATTTTAAAACTAGTTTCGAGTGTTAAACATTCAACATTTTCAAAACATCAGCAGTTTGTTACATGGATTATACATACAAAAATGTAAGACAAGAAATCAAATATATTGGTACTCAACTGAGGAGGTCAAACGGGCTTCTAAAATGAGGGGGAAAGGCCAGGTATGTTAAATTTTTGATGTTTTTTTCCTGGAAATTCCCTATGACTAATTGGATTTTTCCGTTCCTGTTGGAAACATATTTAAAATGGACTATCGGAAAGACCATTTCAATAAAAATCTGGATTGGACTTAAACGATTTTATTATTTCTAATGATTCATAAATATTTAGTTTTAGAATATTTTCTACTGGATGTATTAGTTTCACTCCTGTGTCCTTTTTGAATTTTAGGTTATTTCCAACTTCGCTATCCATCTAAATTTTCATTTTTTTATATTGAATATTTTTTTCGGACTTTTTGGATTTTTGAAATCACGCCTACGATAAACTTAACACATTCAAATTTCACACGAAGCCCTCAGTAAAAGAAACAGTAACAGCATCTATACGTCATGGTTTGCTTATACAGTTGCTAAATATCCGACGCTTCTATCGAGATGTTAAGATATATCGCTGCTAATATTTTTATAACTGTAGGAACGATAAAAGATGGTTGTCTCGCATACGGAACTGGGGGCCTTATAGGGCTAAAGAATAAATATCTTCTTTTAGATGGACAGGCGCATATAGTGGTGGCCCCTGGCTTTTTTAACTTAGGCCCTCTATTTCTCTCTATCCATCGCATACAACCCATTCATTTTCATCTGCCGTATGTCTTGGAGTACACATACATTTTAAATTGTTTAATCTTAAGTGAGGAGGTTGAAGCAAGGTGGAAGCAAAAACAGACCATACTATAGAGTCATAGTACTAAGTTAATTCCTTGGAAAAACGATAGGGTCTCCATGAGTCAAATAAACTACATTAATGCTTGTCCCTTCCTCACTTCCTTTCTTTCTGTTTTTTGTTTTTTTTTTTAACAACAGAATATAAATGATATATTCGAAACAGTTGATTATTATGCTAAATAAAAATGTTTTCCTCAAAGAGCTGTAATCTAGTTGTTACTTAAAAAAATCTTTGTTGTCCCTGCCACAATGCAACCCCTAATGAACCCCAACGACTCTTTATGAGTACTGTATAACAGACTCACTTATGAAAACGAACCTTCCACGCGACATGCCCGTCGACTGGACCGCCGACAAGCGTGGACAATACTCTGAGCCAAGACAAAGCGGCGGTCGTGGCCCACTAATGTGTTTCCACAATAGCGGAGCCATCAGTATTCGCCCTATGACAGGACCCGGATAAAGCCCCGGTGTTCGCAGTGTGGGGTCTACGTGCCTCCCGCTCTTCCTCGCACTTCTACACGATAATTTACTCAGTCTGCTCCTTTCGTTCCGTCTGTCTGTCGGCCTTCGTGTATTCTCGGAAGGGGTTGCTCTCAAAGGAGTTCCCGTTTTACATCTGTCTCAAAAGTACCACGGAACGGATGTCTGGAAAATGTCTTCTGATTTCTAACAATAGATCTCTTCTTATAGTAAAGGACAATCCCGGGTAAACGCTATTCAGTTTCAGAATCATTCTTGAATGTAAAGTGGAATTAATTTCAGTATGTTATAATTATATTGTTTATTTACAATATACAGATACAAAAAGTCAGGGAAGAAAATAGACGGCAGAAAAGATGAAAGAGAAAAGTGAACAGATGAAGGAGTATTGGAGAAAGCGTAAAACTAACTTGGTGGCTCAAACGTGGTCTTTAGCTGGCCTGTAGCGAAAAATAATATAGAACCTAAGATAGGCTTTTAATTTTATACCTTATATTTTTTCGGTGTTATGTTTTTTCACCCTCAAAAATGTAACATATTGACACGCTCTAAATTTATTGGTGTTGCTTTATTCAAGACAGTATCCTTATCAGAAATTCAAAGGAGAATATATTTTTTTATATAACATTTGTCGCTAGAACCTATTGTTTAGGAGCTGTATTGTTTTGAATGAAAAATGTCATATTTGCCTACATTTTGTATGTGTTGAAGCCTTTTTTGCCTGTTCTAATTTGTTGGTGTTGCGCATAATCGAAAAGAAACTTCTTATTTAATTTTAATTTTTGTAAACTTATATTTACATTATAAAAGGCTCTTATATTCTTTGGCAACTACGCCCATTTTCCCCTCCGAAATTATTTTTTATCCATTTTAACCTACAAGCTTATACAACTCCAGTTGTATGCAAGGAACCACTGTATTATAGCTTAAGTTGTAACAAATAATTCAAGCACAACAAACTTCGGTTGTCTTATAATGGATTCAAGACTTTTCATCGGAATGAAGAGTCGCCAAAGGATACAAATACTCCTAAAACTATTCTTGTAATAAGCGCATGTAAGGAGATGTATATAAGGTCATTCTTAGGGAATAATAAGGCCGTTGTTGATTAATTTATTTATGGTATGCTATCTTAATATTAATTGTTATTGCAGGAATAATATCTTAGGTATTTCGCTGTTTATTTTAGGTTCACTTAATCAAAATAGTTTAATTATAACAATTGGTTTTCAGTTTGTTTAAACCATGTGATCGAGCTGTTCTGATCCCTTTCACTGGTTAGGCGCCCCATAGACGCGATCCTCTCTGACGGCGGAACTTCTGAAAACGTATTACCTCCTCCTCGATATGGAACAATCGATTTCCCTTTCCCCCTATTCCCCAGGGTTCACGCCTTCCTCCCCTCCACCCCTCACGGCGATCGAGTTTTGCGGATTTTTATAGTCACGTAATGCATCCGAGATAAGGTTAGCGGTGGGGAGATAAAAAATGGATGCCAACCTGAGTGAGTCAGTGAAATGTCGGAAGAGGTTTTTCCGTTAGGCAGTGATCATTTCCTCGACGATCTTCCAGGACACGTCCGATGCTCAGTTCCTTCCTCCGACACAAGATATTAGTCGATCCTTCATACGTTGATTTTGCGTACTCTTTTCCGATCAAATATGTCTCAGAAATTGTTTAAGATGCTATGTAACTTAAATAAATCTCTCCTGTTTTTTAACGCATAATACAGGAACGTAAATCTGTGACAGATAAGATCGTATTAAAAGTAGATATGCGCGTAGATGTTAAAATGTAGACAAGGCGTGGATATGGAACTAACACCTTCCTCCTACCAGAAATATAGTTTAGAAAATAGTTCCTTCAAATATTTATATCTTAAAATTAGAAACTTCAAGACAACTACCTTATGGATTCCTCATAAAAGAACATTTAATATAAAATGTTCAAAGCTTCCGACTAATTATAAAAGACCCATTTCATGGCAGTGATTAGACCTATTTGGACATACGGAATTGAGCTTTGGGACTTCCCTAGACCATCTAATTCATCTCGTATCCAATCCTTACAATCCAAGATCCTTCGAAAAATCCTCAATGCTCCTTACTTTGTTACAAACGTACCCATAAATATCTAAGTGTTCTACATGTTGCTGATTTGGCCCGAACCGGATACCTATCCTTTCATAGTAAACTTACGTACAATTCAAATCCACTAGTTTCTCAAATTGCTTCTTAGTCCATCCTTGATAACTCCTGAGGCGTCTGCAAAGAAGACGTCTTAGAGACGCTCTTATGTAAAACTTTTCTTGATGAACTTAGTAGTGCTCAACAAGTTGTTGTGATTATTTATTATCCACTTTTTTTTTTTTACAATCATAAATGTTTACATCAAATAAATAGTTAAATACTTCCTATACATTCTAATACAAATGACAACCTTCTTAGGAAGGTAAAAAAAAAAAAAGATTAATTGTAAAATTGAGATGTTGATTTCCAAAACCAGTTTCCAATTTCCAGATTATTTTTTTGTATTTAATAATTTTTCTACTAGACTTTGATGAAAGGTTTACTTAAAAAAGTAGTTTATTCAAATTTACAAAAAATCATTCCCCTTCCTAATAATAACTTACCTTTATCGACAAGCTGTGAAAT
This sequence comes from Euschistus heros, assembly GCA_003667255.2. Classification (NCBI taxonomy): domain Eukaryota; kingdom Metazoa; phylum Arthropoda; class Insecta; order Hemiptera; family Pentatomidae; genus Euschistus; species Euschistus heros. Next base: position 227,576 of record RCWM02000385.1, on the reverse strand, counting down.
GATTTATCTAATTTTGGATTTCTACAATTCAATTGTTAATATTTTCTACTCAAAACCAAAATCTACTTCTCCACTTTTTAATTATACATAAATTTTTAAAAATACTGTTTGTTTTTTTTTTAAATAACGGATCACACTAATTACTAGAGGAATAGTGTTCAAAATTAATTATATTTAGTACACGAATTCCTGTGCATATATTACGTGGATGTCCAGACCGATGTAGGTCCAGCTTCTGATGTTTCAATTAATGTCGGATTTTCTGAAGCGATAACGTCACTCAAGCGAGATGCTCAGTAATCTGCCCCGAACCGATTAGTTCCTCTGAGAACAGATTGAAAAAACAGATAGGGAAGATAACTTATGATGCTCCTATTATAACTGATAATACCGCATATCTAATTCATATTTTAGGGGTTATATTTAATTTGTATTTACATTTGTTACTTTGATGGATAGTCCTACCTTTAAAAATATTAATCATTTTAGTACCATGAAATATGTCTTAAAATCGTATTTATATGATCTAACAGTAATTTGAACGAAGCAAAACATCTTAAGTTTCGTATTTTGAATCCGTTTATTTTATACTAAATTTTAAGAGTAGGAGTTAATATACCATTTTTCAAACATAAAGCGTTACAGTTCTTTAAAAAAAACATTTACAAAAAAGATTATTTATTTTTCTTATCAATTGAATTGTATATCAATCAATATAATTGTTTTAATATAATTTAATAAGGATTACTTACTATTGTTAATTTATATCTGCACAAAGGAGATAACCATACATGTCTTGCTGACCGTAAATTTTTATTTAAATGCCAAAATCTATGACCCATAGAATAGAATCACTGTTATATAAAAGGACAAGTCATTTTTCGTTTCTGATCACTAACCACGAAAACAACAAAACCAATCTGTAGCAAATTTTAACCACATCATACTTATAGTTTCGAAAAGATTTAGCAATAATAATTTTTTTTTTATATATATATATACATTTATTGAAATTGTTTGTTTGTTTATTTCGTTTAACGTCACTTTATGCTGCTATGGCTAATCGGACGATGCTACGTTGGGAGTCCTAAATTTTGCTTATCCAGGTATAATTAGGATAGGGATCTTTAACGAGTACCTTACATCGCACAGGCTCGGGACCTCCATTTTACGTCCCTTCCGTGGGACGGCATAGCTAAGGATCTTTTACTCCCTTTAAAAAATCCTGAGGTCATCTGCCGGGCTGCGAACCCGCGATCTTGGGTTTAGTAGGTTGCTATGCTAACCACTACACCACAGGTGACCCCATTTATTGTAATTTACGACTGTACAGAATATATACATCAAGTAAATGTATTCACAACGATTATAATAACATGTTAAAACTTGAAAAGAACTACTCATCAGTAGCACTTTATTAAAACTTCTACACTTGAAGGTCTCTAGGCCATCTTCGTTTCAGACGCCTCGTAGGATTATCAGTAATGGAGTGGGAAGCAAGTTGAGAAACTACGGATTTGCATGATTATGGAGCTTACTATGAAAGGATAGGTATCTGGTGTGGGCTAAATCAGCAACATATGGAACATTAAGATCTTTATGGATAAGTTTATTGGTGACAAAGTAAGGAGCATTGAGGATTTTACGAAGGATTTTGGATTGTAAGGATTGAATACGAGATGAATTGCATGGTTTAGTGGAGCCCCAAAGCTCAACTCCGTACGTCCTAATAGGTCTAATAACAGTCATGTAAATAAGTCTTTTTTAATGAATTAGGAGGTTTGATCGTTTGTCTAGTCAACTCATACATTAAAATTAACAATTGGATATCCCATTATGCCTTTACGTAATTTTCAGTCCAACAGTACCAGCTTAAAAATTACTTTATGCGTCAAAATATCATCGTAGAAGCAATACTCAATTGAATTTTAATTACTAGGTTTTTATCAATAAACAAATAAAACTTGAATTATAAATTAAAATTATTAAAGTTCTTTACTTATGAGACCGGTTGAAGCTGCGGCGGAAGATGCTAGTGAATTCATATTTTTATTTGTGTTTCCATGACAGCGCACCCTAACTACCAACATCGTCATTATAAAAAGTTATAAATTTATATGCAAAATTTTTCTTCAACAGGTTTCATTCTTTTTTTTTTTTTTTTTTTTTTTTTTCATTGCTAGCGAGATAGGCAGAGTGAGAGATGGAATCACTAATTGAGAAGGGAGATGGAAGGGACGTATAATCGAAGGCAGAAGTGCATTAGCTCCCTCGATATGGCTGACAAAAGCCTACAATTAGTCCGCCAAATATTTCTCTACGCGTCAATTTTATATTCCCTACCGTCGGATGTAAGTGAGGCTGTATAGGGCACCAGGTGTTCGAGCCCTGTCTAGCGGAGTAATATATTACAGAGCGGCTTTTAGTATTATTATGGTTTGATATATATCTCATCTTGGAGGGGTCCATCTTGTTCCGCGAGCATCGAAGGGATTTCCCAAAGGGCTACCGGCACCAGGAGGCTGCCCAACGATAAATTATTACGCAAATAGTAAATTTATAATTGGGACATTATTATTCTGTTATATCTGATTTTGTAAATTTGAAAAAAAAAGTAGGTAGTAGTTAATGGTTTTTCGTTTTATAAAAAAAGTGTAACAATCATTCAATGCATGTGAACAAAAGTAAATAAATAATCTAAAAAATAATAAAATAGAAAAAATAATTAATTAAGAAAAAACTAAATAAAAATAAAATATTAAATTTCCGAATATTCATCCAACATTTAGGTACTATAGAAAAGCGTTTAAAGCTCCCACTATATTACTAAAGACTTACTAACATGACAGAAATTAGACCCATTTGGACATACCGAGTCTACGTGAGCTTTGGGGCTCCACTAACCCATCCAATCCTACTCGTATCCTTGCAATCGAAACCCCTTCCTAAAATCCTCAATTTCCCTTATTATGTCACATAAAACTCATCCAAAAATATCTTTTCCATATGTTGCTGATTTTGCCCGAACCAGATATTTATCCTTTCATAGTAAACTCCATACTCAATCGAATCCACTATCTCACAACATGCCTTACACTCCATTCCCGATAATCCTCAGAGGTGTCTGAGCATACCTATTACTCGCATATCTGTTACCTATTCAATATCGGCTCTAATTAATAAGTTTTAATGATATATATATTATATATTTATAGCCAAATATATGTATGGTTATTTTTTTTAAATCTTCTCAATTTTATTGTTTCCATAAAATTCAATTTTTCCATAAAACGTTTTTTATTATCCTCAATCATTCACAAAATAGTGGTAGTTAAATGAAGATCAATTTTTTTTTGGCTGATTACTGTTAATAAAACTTTAATTAAAAACATTAATGAATTATCAACAATATAGTAAATAATTGGCAAATTATTATTTAAGATTTTAGATTTTTTATAACAGCATACATATTTTTTATTTGATTTATGACTAACAAAAATTATATAATTTCTTATAATTAGATTTCATATTTGAGTGTATTTTAATGATTATTAAAATTAACAATAATAAAATAAAAAATAATGTAAGAGTGTCCAATACAATGAAGACCGGCTGACATTTTACCAGAAAACACCCGTACGAGAGTGGAAGTAAAAATACTGGTTTAGGTAAACGAGTATCTGGTGACAGGTAGAGATGACTAGTAAGAAATATTAGTCTACGGTAGTCCTGAGTACGAAGGTAACCGGTATGAATGTTGTTCCTAGTACTGAAGTGAGTACGCAAGTGTCACTGTTACTTCTGAATATCGGTTACAGGGACGCCGTTCAGTATACAAAATAACAGGTCCAGTATTTCTGAACCACCACTACTTCTCTATTGTGGGGGAAAAGCAGAATTCCAGAACATCCTGACGCTTTTTTTTTCTGTTTATAATTCAATAACACCCATAACAAATCAATGACGTTGTGATCTTCAATGCTTTGTTATTTTAGCACTGAATTAAGAAAATATATAATTGAATGACCTATTTTTTATCTTTTAATAATACTGTAATAAGGGAATTATAAATGGAATGAGTAATTAAAAATGAAGAAATGTTCAGGTTATTTGAATTATTTCATGGAGATAATATAATCCAATCGCAAACAGATCGCTTTGATCTTATTAGTTTTATTATTTGTGAAATCGTTTATAGATTAACTTATTTAGTCGATCCAATTTTTAAAAACACATATCCATCCGCTTTGTTTTATAAAAAAAAAATATGAGGGTAGAAAATAATTCTTTGTCTTCTTTGAAGGGCCTAAACCCATTGTTGGGAGCCCTTTGGTAACTGTAGCACTGTTTAAACTCCTCTCCAGCCTGCCCTTCTTCCCTAATAAAATCTTATTCAGCAAACTCTCTTCCGTCTTCTATCTTTCAGTCATTATTTGCTTTACGATTCAATGATAATCCCCGATCCAATTTTTGAGTCGGGATTGAATATTTTACTGTGGGTGGTATTTCCACAATGGAAGGTTATCTATTTTATTCCCTCATGGAACGATTGAACTATCAAAAAGGATGGTTATCAATAAGAATAAATATTATATAAAAATTCAATTCATAAGTTATCTTTCTATTTATTAACTTATTTAGTTTTCCTTAATATAGCCTTTCTCAACGTGAGTTGTGTATTTCAATTTGATTACATATACCCATTCCGGTAGAAAATTACATGCATAATTTTATTTTGTAGTATTTGTTAGAAGTTTTAAACATTACGAGACTTTATATGAATTATTTAAAACAGCTTCATTAATTAATTAACTCGTATATTATATTAAGAAATTCTTTATGAATCTCATAGATTGCATTCTTATAATTCTTCCTTACCCACTCGAATCCACTAGTTTCTCCATTTGCCTCAAATTTATTCCGGATAATCCTGCGACGTGTATGAAAAGAAGATGGCCAAGAGACCTTTTAATTACATGCGTCATTTAATTTTGTAGTATGTGTTAAAGGTTTTCAACTTTACAAGATATATTTGAATTAATTAAAACAGCTTCATTAATTAATTAACTCATGTGTATTATTTCGGTATATTATATTAGGAAATTATTTCATTGCATTCTTACAATTCTAAGGTTTGGTGGATAAAGGAGTTATGACATTTTTTTTTTTTAATTACAATCTAGTTCATTGGATGAAAAATTTATGTGCAGAAGTTTTAGGTTGCAAAATCTATTATTTTAAAATAACTAGAAAAAGATATTTGAAGAAGATGAAGAGGCTTTGTAAAATTTTCCTGCTAAATAAAAATATAAACAAAAAATTCTCATTTTTCTTCTTTCTTTTTTTTTTAACGTTTTCAGTACAGATAACTATCGATGCACTTTAAACACCAAAATTAACACATCCACTAGTTACTTCATTCACAATCGCTTCCAGATAATTCTCCGAGATATGAAAAACCTAAACCTTCCAACTCTTCTCGTATCCTTACAATCCAAAATCCTTGGTAAAATCCTCTATACTCCTTATTATGTCACAAATAAACTAATCAATAAAGATTTATATGTTACATATTTCGCTGATTTGGTCCAAACCAGATATCTGTCCTTTCATAGCAAACTCCATACTCAATCGAATTAACTAGTTTCCCAACATGCTCCAGGTCCCCATTATCCTCCGAGACTTCTGAAAAGAAGATGGCCAAGAGACCGTATAGAACTTTACTTGAATCACTGTAATAATTTCCTCAAATTTACTTATTGTATACAGTTGTAAATATCAATAAATAGTCAAGTGCTCAATACTGATGTCTATCTATTTTAAACTCCAAATTTAAACAAACCTACTTGTTACTTCTTTCCCAATCGCTTCCAGATGATTCTCTGAGATGAGAACAAAAAAATGTGGCACCATGACATGTTCTTTGATAAGGTATTCCAACATAAACGTACCGTAGAAGATTTTATTATAAATCACTGTACATGAATTGCAGGATTAAATGGATTGCAGATGTTGTTTTAAAGACATTTTTTCGAGATGATTAACGCTTTGAGGGATAAATATGTTTTTATATTCAGAATACTTGGAAATAAAAAAGAAAAAACAAAAAGAAAAAAAAAGAGGGCACATTAATTAGGAAAATTAAGAGTTGGTTCTACATGCGGGGCCTGGCGCACTGCCTTTGTTAGCTTTATTAATGTTTAATGTTCATTTATAATTTTCCCTTTTTCGTGAAAAGGTGCCTTTTAGAAAAAAAAAATAATAATAATAAAAAGTATTATAAAAACTGTGAAAGAAACGAGGTTGAAGCTTCTCCGTAATTAAAGGGCGAGTATAATTTTTGGGGCATTTCTAATGACTTTCCCAGACTTGTGAAGAGTCTTTTGTTCTGTAGCTGTGGATTTTTTTTTCTTCTAGTCCTCCTTGATGCTTTTTACACCGTCATCAAGTCGTTATCCACTTGACTCCAGACCTTCAGGGGCTCTTCCATTCAGTGTCTGGGAGCGTACCGGGAAGAGTGTGAGGGGGGAAAAGTACCATCCAAAAAAAAAAAATACACCTCGGACAGTTATGGAACATATTTCTGACGTGAGATGTTAAAGCCGTCTGCCCACGCTAGATCCGTTGCCCTTGAAAAGAAGTCTTCATATGTTTTTTTTTTCTCAAGAAATTTTAAGAAAAAAAAAATGTACTTTAGTCTTGTTAATGACTTATACTGAATCCCAATTAAATAGCTCTTCTAGTTCTGAAGGGTAATGTTTAAATTTCTCTATTAATCTATACTTTATTTAAGTTTTACCATTGCGAACTAGTGATTGTTAATTGAAATTTTTTTAATGCATACAAATTTTATTTTAATGTATTTATAGTTAAAATTATAGAGTATTTATAATGATTGTAATTCTTAGGAAATTTAATATTCCTAATATTATATTAACATATATAATATTTTATTATATTTAATTAGATTAAAGGGGATTATTATACAGGGTGAGTATCTCTTAGCGTAAAAAAAAAATTGGGTGAAACTAGATCAAAAGTGTAGCCAAATGCCTTAGACCTCACCTTTCTATTCCAATCCGTTCTGCAGATATATGGTAAATAAACGATTTTTTGGAGGAAAGCATGTTTTTTACGATAAAAGCTGTAATATCTCCATTTTGTTTTAAATATTTTTCAAATATTGATCACATTTTCGGATTTAGCAATCACAACTTATTCACGACATTCCACTTGATGTTCAGCAAAACATAATATTCCAACACGATGGTGCTCCTCCACATCATTCGGCAGCAGTACGGGAATGGCTGAACCAACGATATTCGACCTGGATAGGTAGAAATGGTGTGATACATTGGCCAGCTAGGTCACCTGACTTAGCTCCAATGGACTTTTATGTGTGGGGCTACATAAAAAGCGAGGTATATGCCAGAGAAGTGACCAGCATTGAGGTCCTAAAGACGAGAATTCTGGAGGCCGGAGCCAAATTGCAACAGCGTCTGACTTTAGCAGTGACCGTAGGGGCTGTGAGAAAGAGAGCAAGAAGCTGCATTCGAAATAATGGAGGACATTTTGAAAATTTAATAAAATAACGGACTCTGGCGGCGCTTTATTGACAGTGATTCTTTTATTTTCAAATTAACAAATTTTTTCTTTGCTTTTTATTCTAATGAAGTGTTTCTTTTATTTAAAATACAGATTTTCATCAAGCGATTATCATAATGTCTTATTTACCAAAGTACCTGATTTGTATGCTAAATGAGAACACCATGTTTTTTCGGTTTCAAAAGTAAATTTCTCCATGAAATTAAAACAAAATCATTACTTTTAACATATCATTTGAAAGCTTATTAAATTTGCAAGTTTTTGAGAGCTTTGCAGTTTTGTGGATTGTTTTTTATGAAAAGCAGTGAGCGCTGAAGTATTATAAGAAATTGTAACTTCCCTAAATTAGGTGAAGATAAAGATATTTTTTAGGTCCCAAGTTTGTAAAATTCAAGGTTAAATTACTCCGATCTTATAGGAAATTTATTGCTAAATCCGAAAATGTGATCAATATTTGAAAAATATTTAAACAAAATGGAGATATTACAGCTTTTATCGTAAAAAACATGCTTTCCTCCAAAAAATCGTTTATTTACCATATATCTGCAACGGATTGGAATAGAAAGGTGAGGTCTGCGGCATTTGGCTACACTTTTGATCTAGTTTCACCCAATTTTTTTTTTTACGCTAAGAGATACTCACCCTGTATTAACATCCCTCCTGGGGCACACCCAGCCTCCTAAAAAGTGGGTACCCTTATTTGGGGGAAGAACCTGGCGGTTGAGCGTGAATTTTGGCCAAATCACCTCCTTACACAACCGTTGGCTCAGAAACAGTACAGCCTACATAAGTAATGAACCCGAGACCCTTCATGGGTTGTAAGTGGTACAAAAAAAAAAATTATATTAACATAATTTTTTTTTTTTTTTTTTTTTTTTTTTTTTTATTTATTTTTTTTTTTTTTTTTTTATTTTTTTTTTTTTTTTTTTGAATTTAACTTTCATCTGATGAACGGAACAAATTTTCTAGCATATACTCTCGATCCTTGAAAGCAAATTTTTTGTTCTAATTTATTTTTAGTTTTTATCAGTATTATTATACTGAATTACCAATATGTAATGACGAAAACTTGTATAGGAACTGACGATATATCGCTACTTAAGTATTTTCATATCTATGTACTATTAATGGAAATTAAAATCTATAGCACAGGTAATGAAATGTGTCAAAGAAATGTGTGGTGTGGGGTGATGAGTCAACAAAAGCCCAAAAATAAAAAAAACGTGACTCTATTTTAGTAGACTCACAATACTGTTATGTTTGCAATCGTGAATATTTTAATAATATATTCATTTCAGTTCATAAATCTAATTGAAAATGTTTTATTTTTAAGTTAGTTTGATACTACGCTTAAATTATAGGCATAGTAGTCACAGAACCTAAAAGAAAACTTAGGTTCCGAAATTAGTTATTTGGCCGTGGATCGACTTTGAGGTCAGAGGACCCTCTTGGGGCACACTCAGCCTCTATAAAGTAAGTTATATAAATTAGGAAGAAACCTGTTGGTTGAGAGTGAATTCGGCCAAATCTCCTCCTTTCAGAACCGTTGACACAGTTACAGATACATCCTTACCACAGTACTGAACCGAAGACGCTTCATGGGTTCTAGTGGTAGTTTTTATTTATTTTTTTATTTAACTAATAATATTAAATTTAAAATCCCCTTACAATTATAATAAAATACAGAAAATAAATATATGTTTAATTCTTGTTAATTCCAACTAACGTTCACGGTGTAAACACATCATAATCATTAACCAAGTAATATCCTTTTCCACTTGGTTGGCATCCTCGCCGTTCTCTTGGGACAAAGCTAATCGACCTAGGATACAGTTCTTGCAGATAATAACCTCATTGGGGTTAATCTTCCGACTCGCTACGACCAGACATTCCTCCGAGGGCAGACGCTGCGGAAGAAAGAACTCAGGAGGACATTAGGGAAACAATGGCTCCTGCAATTAATACGGTTTTAATTTTAAATTGTAGCGTGAGAAGGACATTAGGGCATTAGTGGTGCAAAAAGGAGTCCTAATGCCACATCGGCAGGTTCCCTTTGATCACATTACAACTATTTAATGCTCATTCTGAGGATCATTAGAGGGTCCATTTTATGCTTGTAATGTTCGATTTAATGCCTTCGGTGCGATATGAGATTACAATAGGTGGCGATGCATCTATGAAAATTATATAATGTTCAATTTGCTTCAACCTTTTTTTAAATTACCTTCTGGTACTTGGTTGAGGAAGGATTTCTATATAGAGATTGCTCTTACATGTTAATTCTAACATTCTAAATTTAAAATAAAAAAAGTATACTTTTTAATAAATTAACTTATGATTATTTTTAGACATTTTTTGCCGTATTTAGATGAGGCATCTCACAAATTATATAGTGAGGTAAAGAGCTACTTAACCCAAATTTTCTTCTGAAATGGTCATAATAAATACTCTGTCATTCAACACCATAAATGAGGGAAGCTCTTAGAAGCTGCTTGCGTGCCGGTATCATCTAAGGGCCGCGAGCCTCCTCCAGAAGTACCTGAAGAGATCGCGTGCTAGGCAGATCCCAAGTCATAGTAGATGTAAATTGGTACCTTGCGAGAGCAAAGAGTTACCCCTCTGGACATTCCTAGCCAAGTAATCAATCTTCTAGGAACTGTCTCTAGTATTTCACCTATCAATTTCCTTTAGAAATTCGTATTTTTTTACTGTTTTGTTTCCAGGTAGTCCATTTCCGTGGCCCCTGCATATCGTTGTTCGTGTAACAAAACGCAGGTACAGTTCTCTATTCCGAGAATCGTACGTCTATTTTTTTTTTTCTTATGTTATGGATTGTACACTACAATAACAGTTTTCAAAAACAATTAGCCGACATTTATGTGAGACCATACGTTCAAATATATATTAGATACTTACTCTGTTAAATAGTTTGTTTTTTTTTGTTGCACTATTTCTGTAAATAAAATTACCCATTTATATAAAAAAAAAATTATGTGATGATGTTATGGAATACTTTTGATTACTTTTTAATTTATACGAAACTGTTGTTTTTGGTGAAGCTCATTTGAATATTGTATGAGTTATAGTGCAATTTTATAACGACTTAGTTTCTTTAGAGCAATCCCTGAATCACGAGTCAAATGACGGTTGATTAAAGAGATATTAAATTTTCTACAATGGCATCCTAACATAAATTTGCACTTTCGGACTTAGTGACCTCATTTCAAAGTTATTTTACTTGAAATCAAAGTTGTGGATAGAAATCTCACTAAGTTCATGTTGCTTTTGAAATCTTAAGGACGTTCATAATGTATAATAAAATAAAAATTAAATTAATATACTTAATATCATCTTCGGGACTACAGATCTTCACTTAACTCACAAAACAATAAACGTATCTCCAACGCAATACTATAACATGTATGGAAAAATGGAACAGAACTTTGTTGTTCGCCAAACACATTTACATAAATAAATTCGAAAACTTTAATCACTTATACTTCACAAAATTATCTTCCTGGAAACATTTCAAATCAAACATTATACAGTGACATGATCATACCTTCTGTTGAAAGATTCATTCGCCGCATAAACAAAATATTTTACTCCTGCACATTTTAATCCCCCTTCTCTCTTTCTAAACAATTTTTATCAATTTAATTTTTTTTTTTTTTTTCAAATGATATTTATGACGAAAAATATTAAGGAGTATCAATAAATCATGTTATTTATCAATTTAAAATTCATCATTTGCGAAGAAAATAAGATTGTATAAAGTATTCTAAGATTTATATTTCTTCACTTTCGTCCCTCCCTTGGGGGTGCGCTTAGAACAGATTATTTCATATGCTTTTATCTGGCGTGATGAATATGAAACCGTGGCCACAGCACGGACACACGCAGAGGAAATATCCTTTGTCCTCCGCCCGCTCCTGATCGCTCTCCTTCCGCTGTTGGCTAGATGGCTCCTGGATGTCGTGTACCAGATGCCGGGCAGATGTCCCTTAGCCTCCGGGGTTTGACTTCGTCACGGCCTTCGATAGCGTACGGAGTCATTCTCTGACCATAATGGAGGTAACCGTTGAACCTTAATAACATCTTATCTAACAGCTGCCGGTAAAGGATAGCGACCGTATAGCACGCTATGGTCTTTGGTAATTGGAGATGGTTATTCAGTTTAGTTCCGTTCTAATTCGTCTTTTGTTAGCCGACTATTCGTAAGTATTTCTGTTCCCATTAAGGTTTTCATTTAAAAACATCTTGATATTTTTGCCAACTTATGCTTTTTTTTTTTTTTTTATTATTTCTAGTCATAGAAAATAAACTATTTGTTTTCCATTCTAATATTCCCTGTGGATCAGATCCGCTACCTATGGCTCCATCTGGACCAACCTTTTACTTGAAATCCATATACTGGACTAAAACGACAAGAAACTGTTATTAGTTTTCTGCTTCTTCATTATTTCCTAGACTAACAGTCTAAGATGCCGATTAATTGCAATGACTCATTTACATGAGTAATTTGGACGTATGGAGTTGAACTCTAGGGCTCCATTAAACCATTTAATTCATCTCATATCAAATCCTTACAATCCTAAATCCTCAATGATCCTCCATAACCATTCAAAACTACTAGTCTCTCAAGTTGCTAGAAATGGCATTATAAATAACGACTCTGAGCGTATCCTTCCAGCTTTATCCCCTGTGGATTATAATCCACCATTATAATGGGGGGACTATTGCCTATCCAGGAAAACGGAAAGATTCACTGGAATAAATGCCTGAAAACGCTTCTCCGGTTTGTTAAGTTTCAAATGAAATTATGCCATAGTGTAGGTAATAGCTTCTACGTTTTATTTAAAATATATTACGTAATATTCAAATGTTTTTAAGGACTACCATTACTATTGAGTACAGTATTAATCATATGTATTCCTTCTTCGGTATGATTACAACGATGTGTGTCCTGTCCTCTTTTGGACTCGTGAAATTAGAACTGCTAGTCGCCTCTAAATACAGGCTCAGTCGGATGCAGATATCTCGACTTGAATAGATTCCGTAGAAATTGGGCTCGGTGCAATTATATAGCCAGCTTACCTCGGCTGGGGATCTGATGAAATATTCATTTCAATGTGATTCGACTACTTTCTTCCCCTCCGGGCAGCAGTCTTCGCCACCGAATTGGATTGCTTTATATTTTTAACCTTTAAACTCCACCGTTTTAATTCTTTAATACAGTTTAGCATGAAGGAATTGGTTTATTTGTAAATGGAAATCTTTCAAGTCTCAAAATGTCATGTTTATATTTTTATCAAGATACCGGGGTTATCGCCTTATAACTTTTTTTTGGATAAGCTATTGTGAATTATTTAGATTATTCATTTGATCATTCATATCAAATGATAATCCTCCGAGGCGTTTCAAAAGAAGAAGGCCATGAGATCTTCTAATGTAATTCTGTTTAAGTGCTACTATTAAGTAGTCCTTTACATGTTATTGCAATATCATTGTGACCATTTCCCTCAAATATACTTGTTGTATATAATGTCTCAACAAATAAGTTAAAAAAAAATAAAAGAAAAAAAAAAGTTATTTGTTATCCTCAGATTTAAAAGAAGTACGTTATTTCTGCTTTGCAAATTGAGACTAAGTAAGTGAAACTTCTATTCTTCTCTAGTAAACGTCAACCTCCTAGTGTGGTAGCTGCTGAATGCCAACTCCACCGTGTCAGATCTTATTTGGTCCCATTTGCACTGACGGGAAGATGATTTTATAATTTTGAAAGGCGTGTGCGAGGGAGGAGACAGAATTGCCCTCGGCGGTGGGTGACGAGAATTGACTTAACCTGTACACAGGGAGTTCCACCCTAATCGCGTTACCCGCGTTTCTCTCCGCCATTCTCTTACATACTCCCACTTCTTCTGTTTTTTTTTTCTTTCCATCCCTCTTCGTCTTTCTTCGCCCTGTGGAAGTTTTGATTCAATTACAGTCCCTTATTCAAATAAGCCCGCACCTCGAGCGGCCATTTTCCGTCATTACCCCCTCCCTCCTCTAATTGTAATCCCTTTTGTGATTCAGTAGGGGAAGAGTGGGGGTAGTACTTAAGTGGAGCCCTCATTCGAAGAAAAGTTTACCCTTAACTTCCATTCACGTCGCTTCCCTTTCTCTAATTCTTAATAGTATTATGCTCTCAATTCCCGATAAGTCTTTTAAAATCTTGGGGAGTGTTTAAAGCAATTACCAACGAAAGATAATTCCGGGCTCTTTATTGATTAACCCATTAAACCTCTCGAGAACAATTTTCATTAAAATTTTATCATCACTTTGTTTTTCTAGTCAGAATATTAGATTTTCATATTTTATGTTTAATCTCTTCATTTTAAAAAATATTTCTCCTCTAATATTCCACTGGTAATAATTCTGGGATTTACTTCAAGAGATTGACGACTGATAATATTAAAACTATATTGTTTCTAATAGAAGATTGATTTAATATTTTTTCGTCAGGGATATCCTACATATCACAGAAATAAATAAATTATTTTACCTTGCAAAGTAAGCCATTGGACACCTTCTGAAGGTTCCTAAACATTCTGCCTACTTTGATGTTAGAAAGTTTTCTTGCTGTACTCGTTTGTTACTGTGAAACTATTCGACCTTTCCTTGTGTCTTCGGTTCTGGGTGGATTTCAGTTTTCCTTTTTTTCTTCGGTAAGGAGAAGCAGTGTTCCCGAGCGTGACGTCTGCCCCACGGTCGACTGCTCGGCGACAATGGAGCTGAGATCTGTGTTACTCGGGCAGCATCTGGAGCTTTGTCTCTGTTGAGTTTTTATTTTATTTTTTTCGAATAACTGTCTAGTGACAGAAACTTGATAATTACTCGGGTGGGGACTTGTCAAGTTACTAATAGTGAAAAAAAATGTTACAAAACGGTTCCGCAATTTCGATTCGACACTGTTCTGAGATGGATTCCTTCAGGTCCGTGATTCCAGTTTCTCAACTTTCAGGTGACTGATAAGTAACTTAATATAATTTTTTTTTTTTAAATCGCATTTCATTGCCAGGTTTCGAATTGTAAACAGTTACATGATTTAGCTTTTTTTAAATTTAGTTTACGTTTTTTTACAAAATGTTCGTTTGCTGTTTAGCTGGTTTAGTTACTTTTCGGACAACCTGTGAAGCTGCTTACTGAGTGTTGTAAGTCTGATACATTCATTAAGGGTCGGCGCAGACACAAGACAGTATTTTTTCTCTAACATTGATTTGAAATCATTGAATTAAAAATTAACTACGATTTCATTGTATGAATGGTCATTAGAAATCGCCAGAAAAATATTTAAAAGCAATTACTTTTAATATTTGTTTTTAATTTGTAATATTTCTATTATAATCTCAGTATAATAGATTGAAGGAGCAGAGCACATTGGGGTAAACGTACTTTTATAGCTATGGGATCAAATTCAGTCAAAGTTTATAAAAAAAAAATTTTGTGTCCATGATATTGATTTAGGTAAGCATTAAATATCGAGTTTTTTTAGTATTAAACTCAATAATCCGAAAAGCTGTGAGTTTCGATTTTAACTGGCTTCTAACACCATCGTGCAAGTCGGCCAATGCGTGGCGTGCATCAGTTAAGGGCCTGGTTTTTTTTCCCTTTTTTTGATTGTACCGAATATTTCATGGCGTTGCAACGGCTTCGCTCTTTTTTTAATCAGAATTGAATTGCATTTTATTCACCTCGTTTTATCTAGGTATGCTATTACTTTAAAGCTTCAAGTTCTATTAATTAATTAAACTAAACTTTTAAATTAATTTTGAGCTGCTTTGCTGTGATTAGTAATTTTTTTGCATAGATGATAATTAATACTTTGGAACCACTATTAATTAATACATTATTACCAATTGAAAAGAATATTATATAATTCCTCTGGCATAGTGTCACTATTCAGCTGAATGTTATTTTCGACTGTAACCAGGAAGACAGTCTTTGGAAAACATTTCCAGATCGGAGGAGTGGTGTCACCACTGGAGCGTGGACTGTCAGAGGTGATTCCAGCAACAATGGCTGGAAACATAGGAGATATAAATATATATAAAGGCTGAGACAGTTGGATGTGGGACAAACATCCATTATACTCGGCCCAAGTCGGTGATCGTTCGGTCGGTAAATGGGCTCCGATTCTCTGACCCCCTTTGGCCTGCCTCTGGCCCATAAGCTAAGATCCTTCTCTGTATAAAATAATATTTTTCTTTAGGCAGCAAATATATTCAGATTTTTGTCTTACATTTCGATATTTCTTTTAGTGAGTGATTAGTTATGAAAATATTTGTTTTTAAATAAAAAAAAAAAAATTGAACAGGTGACTCTTAACACATACTGTACATTCTGTAACCTTATTACTATGTTCTACAGACTTCAGGTCAATTAGGTACCTAAAATAAAATTTGAATGAAAACTTATTATCACCTCCGAAATTATTTACATTTACCCTATAAATATTTGTAATTCCCTTCTCAACTGTATTTTCAAAGTATTATTTATTTTCATTTTTTTCTATGTTTTATTTTTATCTATAATGTTTATTGACATCTTTCAAAGTTCTTTATCCTTCACATTTTTTTAAAATTTGGGATTTGTTTCTATTTTTGTCATTTACGTTTTACTGTTCTATTTTCTTTGAATTTATAGCAAGCAATAAATCAATTATAAAAATAAAATTAATCTTCTTAACATGTAAAACTTGACTTGATCCTTTGGTTACCATCATGCGTACCTCAAGTGACTTAAACATCATTTCCAAAATATAGCTTTTTCTCGTAAAAGTGATGTTTATATTTGAACCCTTCCGATATGACCCTTATTACCGCCACTTACATTGACGCCTTGCCGAATCGAACCCAGACAACACCTCCCCTCTCTGCGGGTAAGTCGGTATCCAATTACTTCTCCACACGACCCCCCGCTGTTTCCATCATCTCTTCGATAACAATCGTCGCCAGGAGCTCCTAAATCACACGTCCCCGGCTTAGTGTCGTCCGCCTCTTTTATACCCAACCCTAACTGTTTTATAGTTGGCTTCTTTATTGTGCTCCCTATCTGTCTGTTAGCGCGGCCATTAACGTTTATTTATGTCGTAAACAGGCTGTTGCAATCATAGGGACCAGAAGGCTTATTGAAATGTGTTTTATGCTCTGTGTGCACTTATAGACAGCATAAGTCATATAAAATGATATGAACTATATTTGAACTGGATTTCTTTTAAGGTTCAAATAATTAAATAACTTATTATATTAAATAAAATCATTTTCTGTTTTATTCGAGTCAATAAACATATTGTAGAGTGCATGAAATATGCCTTTATTTTTTAACTCCGGGCTTCGTTAGGAGTAGTTAAAAGTTATAGTTAGAAGTTCCCATTTTTGGGTTTTCCGATTATATCTCCAAAACGGAGTTATCAAGAAAAATATTTTTCAATTAAAAATTAAAGCTAGTTAAATTTCCTATAAAATTGCTTATGTACATATTGGTCGAACTTTCAACCTTTTTGGATATATACGTAATTGAAAATCGATAATTTTCGTAGACAAATAATTTCTACCTCGCTTTTTGTCTAACATTTGCTCAGAAAAATGCCAAAAGCAAAGTTTTAGATCCTTTAATTTCATATATACGTCTCTCGCACTTGAAGCAAATATTTGACAAAAATTGAGGTAAACATTATTAAGTTTTCGAAAATTATCGATTTTTAATTACGTATATCTCGAAAACCGTTGAAATTTTGACAAATACGTATATAAGCAATCTTATAGGAAATTTAATCGGCATTAATTTTGATCTGTAGCATGTTTTCCTAGAGTCCACCGTTTTCGAAATACAGTGGACACCGCTTATAAGACTCATGGTTTATAAGGTTCAGTCGCCTATAAGACTCAGAATAACCTTGAACGTTCCGGACATATCCAAATACACACACAAAAAATCGGTTATGAGACTCGCCAGTCCGGATATAAGACTCAGTTTCTCCGAAATAAAAAAAAAAAAAATAGTCCCGTATACCCTCGAAAAAGGGAGAATGATCAAAGCAATGAGTAACACACGAGTCAGTCTTTATTCAAGTGTCAAGTTGTAAATGCTTTTTTTTTTTTTTTTTTTCTTTTTTTTTCATTTTTTTTCATTTTTTTTATTCAGTGTTAAAATGAGTACGCGTCGCGGTCTTAGTTTGAGTGACAAATTAGAAATTTTAGAGAAGTACGACCTTCTTCCAAAAATGGGACAACGCGAGGCAGCTGGTAAGCTTAACGTTTCACAAACTGTATTGGGCAGGATTTTGAAAAATATACCAGAAATCGAAAATGAAGCATTACAAAAGATATCTCAGAATTGGATACGGAAAAAGGATGGCGTCGTTTCCACCCTAATGTTGAATACGCGTTAAAAGAATGGTTTCTAAAAGATACTCACTCGATAAGGATACTCGCGTTTCAGGAACTTTTCTTCGCAGAAAAGCTGAAGAATTGGCTGAAAAACTGGGTAAAGATAATTTCAATGCGACTGAAGGATGGTTTTACCGTTGGAAAAAGAGAGAAATTATTGCCTACCAAAAACCCACGGAGATCAAGGTGATGCAGATTCCACAGGTGCTATTGGTAGACAACAAATTATATTTGAGCATTATCTTCTACTCATACACGCTATATATATATTAACTGATAAAATAAAGTTTTTTTCTTAAATTTAAGACATCTTTAATATTATTTTTTTCTTTTCGCCTATAAGACTCACTTTTTGTTGATCCCAAAGTGAGTCTTGTAAGCGGCGTCCACTTTATAATCGAAAAATCCAAAAATGGGACCTTCTCCCTTGCCCTCCCACCGTTAGCTCAACCCCCCCCCCCCCCCCCCCCCCACCCCCAGGGGACTTTTAGTATGTTAATCTTTTAACTACACAGGTCAAAAATAATCGCATATTAAACTTACTCTACACCACTCATTTCGGCACTCATTGACTTGACTGTTTATAAATATATTTATTTCGTGCTGCAAAGAACGGATAACGAACTGATGTTTTGTGTATTGATCACTAGATTCAGTGAATGTTATTACTGCTTTTCATTACGAGAACCTCAACTAACCTAGTTATAGTTGTAGTGGTCTTGATTTGACCCTGTACATTCTAATTACCGATAACATTCTAACCTAACCTAGTTTAATATGCCTGAGCGGTCGACATACTAAACAACTAGGAACCTATTTTCTTCCTGCATTTATGTCCATCATACCGGTCCAAGAAAACTCTTGATCTTTTTAACATTAACTCACTATTATTAAATTTTTAACTACTTTAAATTTTAGATTTTAAAAGTTACATTTTTTACATTAATAATTAATGAGCAGTACTGCAGGTATTATCATGATCTGTTTAGTGCGTTACTTATTTAAAAAATATTTTTATTATTAATACTTACGTAATTTATTAAACAAATTATTTTTTTTTTTTAAATGTGTATGTGTGCCAAATAAATAAAGTATATAGTTGTATATGAGATCACTAAGAATTAATTTTCATTATTTCTTAATTGTTTCAGATTATTAAATAATTTAGTCAAATATACCAAATTATTATATATGTTTTATTATTCTTAATATCATGCTGAAAATTTATCTTTAAGACTAATTATTTTTTTTTTCTTTTGTTTCAGGTGAGTACCGATTTGTAAAAAATAAACTTTTAAAACTGCTATTTGTAAATATAAGGTATGATATTTTTATTTTTTTTTCAATAATTTATTTGAAAATTCAAAAACATTTAACAAGCTTTGCAGGGATGTAATAATTATTTTGTTTCATCTAATTATATTATTTGAATTTTTATTTGGGCTTAATAAATATTTAGGGACATTAAATCATTTTTTTTGTTAGCTTGTCAAGAAATATTCAAGAAGAACAGGATATTTCTTTTAAATTCTAATTCCATAGTGCAATTTGTGTTTGGTAAAAAGAGGTACCTCGTAGAATATCTGGCCCTAAAAAAGGATGAAGAATCTAGAGAATTTAGAATGCTTTACAGTGCGTAATTTCGGGAGTTATATCCGGTAAATATAGGTCAGGCATAAGATGGGTTTAATGACCGAATTTCGAAAAAAAAAAGTAATTAGTGTTGATCCGTCGGTTAAACGACCGAAGGCTAGATCGAGACGTAGAAGGGAAGATTGCATGAGGGTTGGTGGGGTCGGCATCGAACTTTCGGGTTCGCTAAGTCTTTTATTTATTTAATTATGTTATTCATAAATAGATTTTTTTAAAGCATTATGAATACAAATCGGTACAAAATGTTTTTTGCTCGTCTGTGAAATATGTCTCACACATCTCTGCTCCAGTCAATTAATGCGTGGTGTCAACAAAAGATTGATTTTTTTTTGTTGACTGCTGTTAGTGTTGACTGCTAGCGAAGGCAATGACAATCGTAATCCTCACAACCATTAACCCCCAGCTATTCTGAATCGTCACTTCTCCTTTGTGGCATAGACAGGTATTAAACGATACAAAAACCACCTACGGGCCCCAGTCACTAAGAGTTGAATAGTCTGCCCATTGAGGTGGCTCATTTGGGAGTTTCAAACGTTGCCCATTGACTGGATACGTGATATTGTAAAGCTTCACGGTGTCCCTTTGGGATGTGGTGGTATGTCATTGTTGTATAGGGACTGATTCTCCATCCGATGTTACTATGAGTTGGCCTAAGTTTAAAATTAATCCCTCACGTCTGTAGATGAATTGGTATTGATGGTAACAGTTAAGTTACTTTTGTTTAAATCGTATAAAAATTTAAAGCCGTGCAACATCTTAACCGCCGAATTCTATATATTAATAGTATACATTAATCCACACAATTATACTAATAGTTTTACAATTATATACAATATGTCATTTACCTATTTATCTGTGTTTATTTTCACATATGTCCACATATGTGATTATTATGTTTTATGTCCATGTTACCAGCCAGTTTACTGAGCAATGTTCACTACTTGTTTATTGGATGGGCTTATTTTATAGATTAATGTAAAATTTAGAAGCCTGAAGATGTATCAATGTTCCGGAACATGTAGCTACATATATTAAAATATAATAGGAGTTGTGCCAAATAAAGACTTAAATAATTGATTAAATCTCCTTCAGCATAAAGGTTTATCATTTTATAATTTTTTTTCTTTCAAAAATTAAAATAATTTCAAGGTAATATATAAATATAAACATATAAACAAAGAATAGAAAAAAAAAAGTATTTATAATATTTTATGAAATCTCTGCAATTTTAATTTTTCTAAAAACTCTAGAAATTGTTTTTTAAACAGATTAGAAATTTTTT
This sequence comes from Euschistus heros, assembly GCA_003667255.2. Lineage (NCBI taxonomy): Eukaryota > Metazoa > Arthropoda > Insecta > Hemiptera > Pentatomidae > Euschistus > Euschistus heros. The sequence goes on along the minus strand of RCWM02000385.1, from coordinate 206,603 downwards.
TTCATCCGTTATACATGATAAAATTTATTTTGACATGCTTTTGATGATAAAAAAAATTAAAATATCTGATAATGATTCCGCTTTAATTTTATTTAATAAATTTTAAACCTGTTGGAAGATTTCGGGTCTGTGGATTCAACAACTGAATTCAAAATCTACGATTTGTTTTAATATTTTTGTGGTCATTAGCGAAGTATTAGGGTGTCCGAGAAATAAAGTGTTTTTTTGTTGTTTTTTTTGTGAAAAATAGACGTACTATAATTTAATTAATTTATCAGATGAGTTGTTTAGCAATACAGGTAGTTCAGCAGACTTTTTTAAATTCCTTCCTTATAAAATTTTGGATTATAAAAGAAAATACAGTTTGCAAATAATATATATCAAGAATTAAAACTCATTAAGGCTTAAATTCGGTCATTGATTGATCAAGAATTTTTTTAATTCTAAATATTTGTTTTTTTCAAATTTGCAAATTAATTTGTTAAGTGGTTATAAATCAACTTCTTAAGTTATAAACTAGTAAAAATTAAATATAAATGGAAGTTTGAAGAATCTGTAACGGTTCTTTAAAACTCAGTTTAACAGAACGCTTTTAAACCCGGACGGGGAAAAGACCCTTAGCGCTTGAGAAAATGAACTTTTCTTAAGAACATTACTTTGTAAGTCGTTCCAAATTAGCGAGCTGTGTGATTGATGAAACTTAGGGGCCTGTCGTCGGTGCAGCCTGTCACAGTTGGAGAGTATTTGTCATTGATTCTTTAAATTAAAACCTGGCTGACTTCTGAAGTAGGTTTCTGGATGTTAGAGGGGTGCAAGTGATATATGACCAGTTAAAAAGTGTCATGAAAGGCTACATTTAATTTTGTTTCCGTGATTTGTCCAATAAAAATTTACTGCAACGATTTGGCATTTAATTTTAAACATTTTATTGAAATTAATTAATCGGTGGTTGTCACGAAGAAGTGAATAAGTCAAATTACATTCAAAACGAGTTAACTATTTATCTTCAAAATATTAATATTTGTGTTCTGAAAAACTGGTTTTGGTACTTCTAAATAAGGCCTCTATTTTGGTGAACATGGTATTTCACAGTAATTACAGGATTTAGGAAAACTATCAAAAATGCTATACTGTGAAGCGAACAATTTTGACTTATTCCCTTCCTCACTACTGACAGGGAAATATAATCGTATATTGCAAGTCATCACAATGTTAGATAAATTAATTTGTAAGTTAATATTTTGACATCCTAATAAGTTTATATATTTTTTATATAATGGAAAATATTAAATTTAAATATTTAATACATATTTAATTTTTTTTTTTAATGGGCTTTTTTTTTTCTTTCTCCCTTGTTCTTTTCTTTTCTTCCAGTATGCTTTCATCTGTTCACCATGTTTCCTCTTTCTGTCCTCAGACCATTTTGTACTAGTCCTTTTCATTTTCCTACCCTGGAATCCCTCCATTTTCTATACTTTTTGTCGAAAGTCTTCTCAATTATTTATTTCTTCTATTTTTATATTGTTTTTTTTTAAATCCCTTTTTACTTCATTGACCCAGCTTATTGATTTTTTACCCCACAGATACTTGTCAATATACTATCTGGCATTCGATATAATTGTCCAAAAAACATCAATCTTCTTTTTTTTCATTACATCTTATATATTTTCTGCATTTTAAATATATTTATTAATATTGAAAACATCAAATGATCAGATTGATTTTTCAGTTTATATAAAAATCTATTTTATATTTTCATACAGACATTTATATATGTATATAATAAGCTGAATCTCTATCATACGAACGTATGAATCATCCGATACTAATAAATAATTAAAAATTATTTTTCACTTCAATTGTCTATTCATAATCTCATAGAACTTGTCCGAAATCTTTCACATTCCTGTTGCCTTTACTGTGTCGTGGAACTCTATTCAATGGCGATGGGGCTTCCTTTCTCCTATTTTATTCTAATTTTAATATGCCTTTCAGAGATTCCAGAAATTATAATTTCTAAAAGTGAATTTTATTGTTTTAAGAATTTCAAATAATCCTAAGGTATTTCCAAAATCTTGTTAATTTATGTTTCTTCTATCGTTTCATCTTCTTTTCTATATAATTCCAACCCAATGTATATATAAATTATTCCTACTCCACACTTTTCATATCCTTTATCCATTTTTAATTTTAGTTACCTAACTTTGTTAAAATTCTATATGAAATCAGTGTTTTTTAAAGGAATTCAGAATTTTATTACCATTGCTTGAATAATCAGCTACGTAATGTCATTTCCCTACTGTTCACAGACATCTGTGTTTATTTACAGGTGTTAACATACCAAAGGTACGTGTACTAACAGAACATACGGACATCAATCGAACGGTGTAACTGTACATAAGACTGCCTGACCGCTACTCACCTCCAAAAATGGACAGCTCACTTTAGTCTGCTGTTCGAAGGCCACTTTTGGACCTGAGTACTCCGGCTCTTACCGCGATCAATCTTATCTTTCCGAGAGGGTCCCAGTTGCGATGTACTGGTTGGAGGCTTTGGGATTTGAGTTTGCGCATAAGATTTTTGTTCATGCTCAAAATAAGTTACCGCCGAAATCTGACGTTTGAATTGAGTTTAATAATAATAATAATAATAACAAACAAATATTTTGTATATTTTATATGTGTTATATTTACCTGTCTATATACCTGAAATACATCCACACGATAAACGCTTCTCTTCTTTATATTTTTCCTTAGAAAAGCAGCACCCTATTTTTATTTTTATTTTAGTTTTCATGTTAGGTGAAATATTTTCATTCGTCATTCTGTAAATATATATGATTATTTTAACTTGTTGCGGTAAGCATGATATGGTGGCAGGAAGGATCCAAATTAGGATTTGTGAATTATTGCTACTTCATAGATTTGAATATTAAACATTTATCTTCTTCTTCTTTCTCTTCCTCCTTAGTGCCTTTCAGCGTGGAGGTGCCTCTGTCCAAGCAAACCAATCCTCCCTATCCCGAGCCAGCGCCCTCATGGCATTCCAGTCTTTGCCTCTCTTCTCTCCCACCTTGGAGATGTAGTCCATCCATTGAGTTCTGGGTCTCCCTCTGGGACGTTTTCCTGTTGGTCTGGCCTCAAAGTATTTTCTCGGGTCTCGGTCCTCATTCATCCGGCAGAGATGTCCGAACCATCTAAGTTGCCTCTTCTCAAGGGTATCTTTTAGAGAGACAAACCCTAGATCCTCTCTAGTCCTATCGTTCCTGATCCGATCCCTTCTGGTTCGGCCCGCTAATTTCCGAAGGTACCTCATTTCCGCTGCAGTAACTCTGCTTAGGTGCTTCCCCAATGGTACCCAGCTTTCACTTCCATATAGAAGAGTAGGCAGGTAGACAGCTTTGAATATATGTATCTTAACATTTTTCTCCACCTCCCTTTTTCCTATAACCGTGTTGCAGAGGTGGTAGTAGATTGAGTTAGCCTTCTTTATTCTGTTGGATATCTCCTGGTCTACCTTTCCGTTCCTGCTTATCACTGTTCCCAGGTAAGTGTAGTCGTCTGCCATTTCCAGTGCTTCATCCTTGCAAAATACCTCAACGTATTCTTGTTCCCGACCAATTTGCATTATTTTACTCTTCTTGACATTAATGGTCATTCCCTTCCTTTCAAGCTCGGCCTCCCATTCAATTACAGCTTGTTGTAGGCTCTCTTTGGTATCAGCTATAAGAACAATGTCATCTGCGAATACCATTACTTGAGCAAGGATTGTCCTCATATTCCACTTTCCAATAGTAGTACGGGCTGTTCTACGTTTGCACATCTTCAAAATCTCATCCATGTATATAATGAACAGGAGGGGGCTCAAACTATCTCCTTGTTTTACACCTTTATTAATTGCAAACATTTCGGACTCTCTTCCATTAATCCTCACTACTCCTTTGGAATCATGATAGGTCGACTTAATAGCTTTTATCAATCCTTGCGGGATGTTCTTTCTTTATTATGTAGTATAATAAATATTCTAAGGCATGTTTTTATATATTTATATTGTAGATAACTTTATGTTTTGTAATAAATGTTTTGTAACTTATATAATTGTAACCTTTTTTTTTTTTTTTTTTTTTTTTTTTTTTTTTTTTTTTTTTTTTTTTTTTTTTTTTTTTTTTTTTTTTCTTCAAGAAAGAAACATTTATCATTAGTTCTAAAACCTCGGCACATAGCTAATATTTGTTAATTTTAAAAACATAAGACAAGAAATCAAATATATACATATATGATTAATAAGGTTCTCGAGGTTCAGTCAATAAAATAACAACTTATTTTGGCGACGTTTCGAGAATATTGTTCTCGTAATCATGCCCTACCGTAAAAAAAAAAAAAAAAAAAAAAAAAAAAAAAAAAAAAAAAAAAAAAAAAAAAAAAAAAAAAAAAAAAAAAAAAAAAAAAAAAAAAAAAAAAAAAAAGGTTACAATGAAATTATATAAGTTACAACACATTTATTACAAAACATAAAGTTATCTACAATATAAATATATAAAAACATGCCTTAGAATATTTATTATACTACATATTATTTATGGAAATAAATATGGATGATATAAAACATGGAGGAGTATGAAACTATTTACAATGTTACTAGTGGATTTGCTACTGGTATCTACTGCTAAATTAGTAGTTACTAAGACAACAATTTCTTCAACACTTTATCTTAGAATCTTTTGATAACCAAAGTACCTAATCTATACTCAATATCGACAGTGTAGAGAAATTACATAAAGTTTACTATTACATGATGGGAGTCCAAAACTTGCTAATTTGTTTATCATAGACCATTTTCTATTAAGTGTCTGATTTCAGTTTATCTTTTAAGTGATTTTTTGTTAATTTATTTTTATTGTTTCTATCATAACACCACTAATTGTTTATTTTTTAATCTATTATGTTTTGAAAACCAGAATGTATTATTAAATTGAATTTTATTTTTATTTTATTTTATTTTTTTTAAATGAGATGTACATAAATTGTAATTTCTAGCCAAGCTAATCTCTATTTGTATAGGGAAGCCCCCAAAGACAAATAAAATATCGATCTATTTATCTATCTATCTACTAAATTATAACATTTGCGCGCAATAAACAAAAACTCAGACGTCCTAGATCTCAACACGTTATTCCAATTTAATACATTCAGACTAATATTATACATTTATAATAATATACATCTTATAAATCATTTATCCATTTATATATTACACAGAAATACAGAAATCCCTTCTACCTGTACCTGGGAAAACACAAGTTTGGAAATACCCACTTCCATCCCTTAAATATCCTCAGAAATTTCCCGAGTTCAGTTGTGTACTAGCATTGTTATATTTTGTTAGTAGATACCAATAGCATATCCACCAGTAACATTGTAAGTAGTTTCCTAAATGTCCATATTTTGTAATTATATGTAGTTAAATATTCTAACGCATGTTTTTATATATTTATATTGTAGCTAACATTATGTTTTGTAATAACCTGTGTAACTCATATAATTTTATTGTAACCTGTTTCTTCACTGTAGTGCATGATTATGAGAACAATATAGCCTCGAAAGGTCGCAAAAATAGTTGTTTTTATTTATTGACTGAACCTCAAGAACCTTATTAAACATCTAATAGTAACAGTCAAGAAATATATCCATATATATATATATATATATATATATATATATATATATATATATATATATATATATATATATATATATATATGTGTATTTATAAAATAATGTGTTTATTAAATGAATACATATTTACTGAATACATAGAGTATTTATCGAATACTTCCACTGGAATAAACTCTACTTTTATGAGAGACGCTCTAGCGTTGTTGAAAACTCGGCTGGGAATACGCAATAATTATAGCTTCATTAAAATGTAAATTAATATCAAGTGTGAAACCTTGACTCATCACATCATCTGTCCGGTCATTCTCTCCATTTCTCCCGTTTGTTTCGTCTAACATTAGGATTGGAATGGAAGTTTCTTTTTCAAAACAGCAATAAGCCTTAAAATTCATGTTAAAAAAAATATACTCCCTTAATTTAGATATTTCTATTCAAAAACCATGAATATATTCTGATAACCCAGCTTATTTCAATATATTCCATCTTATTTCAATGTTTGTTTTTTTGTTTTTTTTTAATAAGGGAAACCATTAAAATTTTAAAAAATTTTAATCGATCCTGTAAATATTGCATTATCAAGGACTGCTTCGATCCATTTATGACAAAAATGACTATTATCCGATTTCCTCTCTCTCTCTCTCTCTCTCTGTGTGTGTGTGTGTGTGTGTATGATTATTGTGTGAAAAAAAAATTTAACTGTAGACTTTAAGATTTAGAATACATAATCTCTTAGTTGATTGCCCCCAGAAGCCGAACGGACGCTAGGCTAGAGAGTAGAGAGCAAGTTCAAAGGAAAACAACCCTTTTCATTATTCAAATTCTCTTTTTTGACTTTCAAATAGATTTGACTTCTCGGAGCATCTACTTCAGCTTAGCTAGGCGAAATTGCTAAGTGCTTTACCTCCTTTTCAGATCTGAAATTCTAGACGTAGAATATCGGGAAATTTAGCATTACTACTTATCGACATAATTTCAAATAGATTGTAGTTATAATTAATGAATTACTAGGATATAGTAGTTACGAGTTTTTTAATGTTTATATCTTGAAAATGGATTCCAATCGCTTTGTATCTATATCTAACTGTAATTATTGAGCATTCAACTAATTTATAATCAGTCGAATATAGAAAGTTGATTGGAATCTACGTTACGTAATATTGCTCTGAATACTTTTATTACATAATCATAAGCTTTCAGTTTTTTTTTTTTTTTTTTTTTTTTTTTTTTTTTTTTTAAATAGTTTAATTGTACATTAATAAATCCCATAATTCCTTTGTAAAATGATCATTAAAACACCTCCGTGTTTGAATTAAATTAATTCATTTAGTATTTTAATCAAATATTATTATTTTTTATATTCTTGTATTAATAGTACTTTATCTAGCTAAACCAGCCTGTATCGAACATCTGGATCATTCTCAAATAAATCGGGCTTTTGATGCTTTTTTTAAATCCACTTTGGGACTAAAATTAATGTTACTTAGCCATCTCAAACAAATTGCCTGCATTAAAATTCATTATTATGTTTCAATACGCCCACATAATATGTGAATTCGACCAGTAAATTAATTTATAAAAACAGCTTTTTGATGTCTCGTACATTACGCAAGTTAAACATAATTACCTGTGTTTTTTTTTTTAAATGTACCGATGATACGTGGACATAATGTGAACTTCATGCCATAATTTTCAGACATTGCAGTAATTTCGTTGACATTCTTAAATTATTAACGCCTTTTAGTTTGTAAACAAGAATGTCTCGAAATTTCCATTTCCCGTTTTTCAGTGAATGGCAGCAAAAAATATATGGAGAGAAAAATCCGTCGACTGCTGGGAAGAGTACGTTCTAGACAGTTGCAAAGAAAAAAAAAATTAACATTCATTCATCGACTACTGCAACATTTACTAGAAAAACGATAAAAGCTATTTTTAGCTATTATTTACATGGCAAAAACTAGATTCACTTGGACATACGGAGTTGAGCTTTGGGGCTTCACTAAACCTTCCAATTCTTTTCGTATCCAATTCTTACTATCCAAAATCCCTCGTAAAATCCATAACGATCTAACTGTTCCATATGCTGCAGATTTAGCCTAAACAAGATATCTATTTTTACAGATAGATACCTAAGATTCTATGATAAGCTACATACCCAGTCGAATCCACTGTTCTCCCAGCTTGTCACTCGATAGCCCTCCGAGCGTCTGAAAAGAAGATGGCCTAGGGGCTTTCTAATGTAGATCATTTATTGAAGTGCTACCAATGGGTAGTTATTTTACAACTGTCATTGTAATAATTTTACCGCACATTTACTCATAGTATGCAGTTAAAAAAAAAAATAATAATTTTATTATAAAATGATAGAACTATAGCCTAAAATTTTTGGACCACCTAAAATAAACCAAATATATTTGAGACGGATTCTTGTACTCTTACAAAAGTATATCCTTATGCTACCTCCAATTAAGTCGTACAGATTTTTTTCCTCGTAGATGAAATTTGCGGATGAATGATTTCTCTTAACAAAATATATGGACACTTCGGGAAACTTGTTTAAGGCAAGACAACTTGTTGCTTTCTTTATATTTTGTATATCTATTTTATTTAATAATTATTAGGTTTGGATTCCAAAAGTACCCGTTCCCGAGAAAAAACTCTTCTTCCACCCCAAGAATAAATTCAAAGTGTGTGATTTGTACTGTAGCTATTTTAACCCATTTGATGACTATGTGGAAATTTTACGAAAATAAAACCGAAACCACGAGTACTCCCGGCAGCCAAATTACTGCATTACCTAGCTTTTACGGTGACTGGAGAGAATCCTTTCCTCTGTAGCCGGAACAAAGAGAACGTGCGGAGCAATCTGTATTAAGAGAAAAGGGCTGCTTCTAATTGAATCCCGTGAACTGGCATATAGTCGGCCACTTCGCTCTGACTCAGCGCTCTCTGCTTTTTTTTTGTACGTTGTCTTCTTGTGCTCCGGTAACTAGCTCTTTTGCAGTTTGTTTTTCCCTTTGACTTCGCAACCTCTTTACTCCCAATTCTATGTGAAAAAAAGAAGAAAAAAATTTACATATTTTTTTTTTTAATTTTTTAATTAAAACACATCTTAACAGTCTGGAAAATAATTTCGTTATTTTAAAAATGCCTCTTTAACAACTTATAGCATTATCTAAAAGATTCATTTGAATAAGTCAAAAATATCTGGATAAAATGAAAGAAAATAAAAGCATAGGAAATAGATAAGAGAATGATTATAAAAAAGAAATAAGGAAGGTAAAAATAATTCATGATTTTTTTTGTTTTTTTTATTGTAATTTTCATGTCATATTTAGTATTAAAAAGTTGTATGCACCTCTATTTTGTTTTAGTATATTTCGATATTTTATTATGTAAATAATTTTTTTAACTTCAAATTATACTCACACTTTTCAATCAAAGCGACTTGCAATCAATGAATTTGATTATATGAGGCGTGGAGACGCAAAAGGGGGTGAAGCCAAAATTGAAAATTTTTGATGCAAAAATATGCATAATTCGAGTGATTATTTTTTTTAAACATTTTTTGTTTATCAGGTTATTGTTGGATCAGAAGTTTTTAAACATCAAAATCATATCTGCAAAATATTGTTCAGCTTTTCGAAACTTCAAATTTTTAAACAATTTAAATAAATTGGATATATCCCAATCTGCAAGGAAAAATTTAAAAAAGGCAATAAATAAGATAAAACTTATGATAATTAACACATTGTATTGTTTTATTAATTTAACATTGAACAAAATTTGAAGAAAAAAATAATTAATAAAAAAACAAACTTGATTCAAACGATTTTCTCGAGATTTCTTTAAATTAAAATTTTTTTTTTTTTAAATCGAACAATAGTCTATAGTTTGAGCCAGTCATTAAAGCTAAATTAACAGATACTAAAGGGATTCAAACCTAATCCGTAGTGGAGTAAAACATATCTATTTAAGTTCAATTTTATTTAATTAGATTGGAATCGGCAGATGTAAGGACAGATAGAAAACAGGAAATGAAGATTGTACAAACCTTTGATGTTTTGACAAAGTCCGCTTCCAATTAGCTTCATTACCAGATTTTTTTTTCTCGATGCTGTTGTATTTATTTCAAGATATCTCTCCATATTTAACACAACACAATAAATTGATTATCTCACGTGTAAGAATATATCGACAACTAAAACCTTTTCAAATATTCATTACTACTTTAGTTACAAGCGTAAGTGGTGCTCCAAGCGGCTGTTTTGAGGAACAAGGATTTACCCGCTTCTGAAACTCAAACCAAACTTTGAAGGTACAATTAGATTGGATTTAGCATGTTTTGAAGGGTGAACGATCTTATAGAGGACCTTCTAGAGGTGAAAAAACCTAAATAAAATTAAAAATGATAAAATGTGGATTTAACCCCTTTTAAATCTCCACGCCTCAAATACTGAATTACCTGACGTTACACCTCCTAACTTGATTTTCTTTTTTAACTTAGCTCAGGAGATCCCTCATCCAGTTCCTCTTAAGATTATCTTTCTGGAATATGAGTTGTGGCCATGTTCTTGATGAGTGAGTGTGTTGGGATGTCCATGTAATATTTCGTGAAATCGTTCGTAGAGTGTCCGTATTTGTTCATTAACAGTTGGGATGCTAAGGTCAGTATATAGCGTGTTGAAGCTTACCTACCAAACAATTTTTGTGATTATTTTGTGATATTACTGAATGTTTATGCCCGAAAAATTTGGAGTTTATTTATATGTGTCTTTCTGGCTGTTCCAAATATCTGTGATGCGTTTGTCCAAATTGGTTTCAGTACGTAATTACAAGTCTTCATTTTCTGTCCAAGTTGTAGCTTTGAATGTTTTGAAAAAAGTGAGTACAAAAGTCTTAATCTTGGATTGAGAATTTTAATATTTTTCTTGGTAAGTGGATCTCATCTCATTCTCCTACTGTGTACAATGTCTGCGGAATCAGTGTGTTGTCAAGATAAACTGGAGAACATGTTTCATGTCGAAGAGTAAACGTTATGTGTTGTGATTTATCATAATTTATTTATTATTTTAACATTCTAACTCATTTAGATTTATTTTAATTAACAAATGTAAGATATTTTAATTTTCTATTATGAATTCTATTATTATAGACTTAAAAAAAACAAAATTGAAATAAGGGAAATATATAAAATAAAACTAGTTCTTTTTCCGGAATTTTTTCAATTTTATTTCACAAATTTCTTTACTCTCGACTCAATTCGAAAGAAAAGGAATATAAAAAAGATTTTTTTAAATCTATTATTTTTTTAATTTTAACATATCTTATCAGCCAGTTAAATACATTCGTTGTTATAACAATGCCTTCCAAACAACATATCGCGTTATTTAAAATATCTTTATTTTTAGCTTGAGTTACCTTAAGCCCTACCCATTCACTTACAATGTGGGTATATGACCTTTCAATCTCGTGTGGTGTAAAAGCTAGCGGCCGGAATGTCGATGCTTACATTATCTCGCTTTGAATAAACTGTCGTGAGACCTCAGCTGCCTCTAAATTCTCATTTTCGTTTATCAAATGTTTTTGTAAACGCTTTGCTAAATTGCTTAAATAAACATCAAATACCAAGTAGGTAAGAAATAAAATAAAATCAAGGACAATAGTTAAAATAGTGTATATTTTTTTATATCTATGTTGGTATGTAATTTTCTAGTATGATAGTTTGTACTGAAGCATCCTTTTATTTCTACGCATTAATTAAATTGTTTCTCTTTATGAATCTATTCTATTTATATCTCCTTAATAAACTTAACAAATTACTAGATATATAATACATAAAAAATAACTTTTTCGATTAATTTATTCACTTCATTCTTTTATTCTGTAGAACAGGCTAAAAGATTAGATTCTTGACATCTATAAGCTCAGATAAAGTTTTAAGTGCTTTGACAACTTCACGTCTAGTCTTCACCTTCGGTGTTGGAACTAAAACCAAACTTTTAATTATTTCACCTCGCCGATAAAGCTGGTGTTTTAATTCTATTTAAAAATAATTAGTCTATTTAGTAGTTGTGATAATTATAGAATTAATAATCTTTTTTTTTATTATAATAATTCTTGAATTTACTGCATGTATTAAAAAAATGATTTTATTTTCAAACTACCTTAATATATCTGAATGTAACACTTAATGATACACGATTCGTAAAGTCATCCCGTCAGATGATAGATAACTGATTTTCATAGCGAATTCATTGACAATCATCAATCAAAATGGATGTGACCGAATGAAGCGTCACATATGATCGAGTCGATAAGTTGGCTTGATAACGTGCTGAATTTAAATTAATTTGAATCTATTATCTTAGTGTCTTATATTAATCTTCAATTTTATTATATTTAATTTTAATAATATTATTATTGATTGTATATATATTGTTCAGCTGCGATTCTCCGCTCACTCATTTAGTCAAAAGCCTGATTAAATTAAAAAAAAAATTACTTGTTAAAGAAATCAATGAATAACACAGGTCAACAAAAACATTTTGTTTGTCAGCTGCATGAGATATTTTAACTGAATTATATGTTTTAAAATGCGCTGATTTCAGAAATGATGTCTATTTTCTTTTATCACATAAGGGTTTTTGCTAATTCAAACACAAAAAATTGGTAAAAGCACACGTTTATTCGGGAATTTTGTACATAGATATTTAAAACAGTCCCCATCCTTTTTTAACGGTTTGATAACTTGGTTCATCAATCCCAGTTTGATATGAAGAGGGGGAAAAAGAACCTTTTCTGGTTGTACTAAAGTAGTATTGATAACATTTTTTTCTCCGAGGTTTTAAAGTATCTCGGGGTGGCCAATCACTTTTAGTCCTATGCTGTTCTTTAACTCTACTATCCCACAAGCATAAGAAGTCTGCCCGCTGACCCAAAAGCACCGTGAATAACATATATATAATAATAAACATAATACTGCAAAACACATAAAAACCTATGTAATAGAATTTTTTGAATATTTTTCCTGTTTTTGGAAGGTCAAAATCTATAAAATGTTGAAACATCCTATGCAGTTTTTTAGTCCCAGACCTGTGTAATTAAAAATGTGAGACGATTACTGATCATTCGTTCATTAAAAATTATAAGAATTCAAACTATGTTTTAGTGATCATATTTAAAGGATTAAATTGCATTAAATTTTGAATAAATTATATCAAAATAAAAGACATCAATGATTGATAAAAGTTATTATTTCTCCTAATTAGAAATTTAGCTGATTCTAAGTACTTTTAATTGATCGAATATGAAGAACCTAGTTATAGAAAAAAAGAATTGTATTTAAAGCGTATTAAAGAGCTAAAGAAATGGTTAAATAATAGCATCTAAAACATCTGTATGAATTCTTGTCAAAGTTAGTAGAAGTTGGCGTAACCAGTATGGCTTATCCATTACGTGATTTTGAATCCAATCCCCGAAAAGAAAATTAAACGCCCCCTTCAGATTGTCGAATAAAGAAAGAATATGGGACATATTTTAGGGGTTGCCCCCTTGACCTTCGATGTCCATATGTTCTTTATTTTTTTCCGCTTACCTTTATGATTTAAAATTGCTTTAATTATATTAACTATTAATGAATATTGGAAATAAACAAAGTGGAGAAAAAATAGCAGTCTCAAACATGAATTTTCGCATTCAAATAATATAGCTTCTAAATGGTAGGTCGTATCGATCCGAGCAACACTTACAGAGCTAGAGCTTGTACGCGTAACGCCCTCGCGTTCCCCTAAAACGTATTGCTTTTCCGACTAAGTCACGGGTACATGTTCCATGTTAATAGATTTTGCGAGCTTTCTAACTATGTAGCAATAGGACATTCACCATGAAAAGTAAGTATTAAATCAATATGGAATGATAGAATTTAACTGTTTCAACTTATCATTAAATTTATATTATACATTTGTTTACTTGTACCTCGCGTGGTTCAAATAATATCCCAAACATCCTCCTCAACCCCTTAATATAAGAGTACCTGAATCAACATAAGCCCTTATGAAAACATGTGGATCTCGAGGAATCCTTCCAACACTTGTTCCCTCCCAGGCGACCAACGGCCTCCGGAACCGAACCTGCAATTGTTGCTTTTGTTCGGGATTACGCCGGAGGGGAATTTGCAGCTGTTGCGATTCAACATTAGGACGTAGCCATTGTTCTGTCTAAATCTCCCCCACCGTTCTGTGGGGACGTGTCCGCTGTTTCTAAATGGATTTCGCTAAAATATCCTATACTAAGTTCATACAATTCCGACTTGTACTTGTGTGGTTCTAGCTTTTAATTGTGTTGAAAACGCGCTTGGCTCCTTACTGTTGTAGTTGAACATTCATTTTATTTACTAACACCCTTGGTTAGCTTTTAATCATTAAGTAAACTCTTGAAAAAGCAAGAAGTTTAAATTTCCTATTGAGTTGGAGACCAACCTGAAAGTGATGAGAGTATTAGCATCAGTAAATCACCTATGTCAGCCCCACTCTAATATTTTAACGTTCCAAGTAGACCATCCATAAATCCATTATACTGTTATACTTTTTACAGAAGAACCTCTCTAATCCGTCCCCCACGAGTCCGACTATCCTTGTAATCCGAACCTTCCGGGAGAATATAGGAGGGGATAATATTTTCGAGAAATCCTTAAATTACCAGTAAAATTGTACATTTTGGTGTGCGATGGTCGGGTAGTTATGATTAATTTATATATTGTTAGTGTTGTGCTTGTGTGCTAAAATCTTTTGGACCTTGAAGCGTCGACGCTCGCTTTGTAGTTGCGTCAAAGCGTCAAAAGTTTCGATCATTCTTTCGTTTCACCAAAAATATGCTGCTCGGTTTGTTGCAAAGAAACGTTTTAATGTCCAAAATTAAACTAAACTAAATGTTCATAAGGTATAGTTGACTGTGAAGTATAGGAGATGTAGATAGTTAGGGTAGGCAGTCATAGATGCACAGCAGATCAAAATAAAATTGTTTTTTTTTTTAATTGTTAAAGCCGACGTTTCGACTTGCATTGCAAGCCTTCATCAGGGCTAAAAGAAAAGAAAACATGCAAAAAGGTATGACTAAATTGTAGTTGTTGTTTTCATATATTTTCTACAATTTAGTCATACCTTTTTGCTTGTTTTCTTTTCTTCTAGCCCTGATGAAGGCTTGCAATGCAAGTCGAAACGTCGGCTTTAACAATTAAAATAAAAACAATTTTATTTTGATCTGCTGTGTATCTATGACTGCCTACCCCAACTATCTACATCTCCTAAACTAAATGTTCTACAACTTGAGCAGAAAATAAACTCTGTAGCCTAAACGATGACTAAGATAAATGTTTTTTTTTGTTTGTTTTTTTACCGTTTTGCTATATACGTCCTTAAAAAAGGACGTTTAGAGGATACTTCTTTATGAACTATTTTAAATGTAACTTAGTTTGTTATAAACCTAATACAATTAGCGTTACTACGACAAATGTTTCAATACATAAATAACTAGGTAAAACATACACATGCAAACATATTATTCTGTTGGTGTGAACAAAGTACGTTTCTATTTCCTTTATGTTTTTAAAATGTTAATATATAACTTTTAATGAAATTGTAATACATGTTCAACTATGAAAAACACGTGTTTCATATTAATCTCCGGTTAATTCGATCTACTGACCTTTCCGCCCTACACTTTGGTCCTTCCTTAGGAGTTGAATAGTGAGGTTCTGCTGTATTAAACATATATATATTTTTTTTTTTTTTACTATAACCTAAAGTTTTTTTTTTTATTATTCTATTTTTATAGAAATCATAATTATTGATTAAAAACGAGTAGTTAACAAGTCTAAATAAAAATATTGTTGTCAGTATATGCAATACAGGTACGTATTAAATGCTGGAGTGGATATGGAAAGTGGAATATATGTTGTCTTCATAAAATAACATACACCAGTCAAAGATGACAAAAGCACAATATGTGCTTATAGCATTAGCATATGGCTACAGAGAAGATGGGTCGCGGGACACACTGTCACAACCAGCTGTGCGAGTGACGAACTCCTGTCAACCCCAGGATCATCCGAGCCAGATTTGAGGGCGAGTGGTCTTTGTCATGGAAATTCCACCGTTGTCCAGATACTCCAGGTAGATTTTTGTTTTTTTTCATCCGCAGTTTCCAGATGAAGTCTCTGTTAATAATAGGATTGGGGTAAGTCATTGGAATGTTTTCCTAGAGGGAAAGTGCGGTTGAAAAATCCCAGAAAAACTCGAGGGTTGACGGAGGGTTGCATGAAAAGTTTCTGTATGAACAAGGGGTGGGGAATAATATATTTGGCGGGGTATTGAAAAGTTAAAACACGGCCTGTGAATCCACTCTCGGCATTGTTTGTTATTTTGTGTTCTCAAACTCACTTCTGGATTATGAATAGTGAATATTCTTGCCACAGAAGAATACTTGACTTTTTATATTTCTGCTCGTTTAGATTTTTTGTATTCAGTTTTTTTTTTTGTTTTTTTTTGTTAGGATTAATTAAAACAATTAGTTGTAAATTTAATATAAGTTTTTAGCATTTTTTAAGTAACTGATTCTTTTCACAACTGTTTGTAAATTAACTACAACATTTTCCCCTACTTATAATGTAATATTAAAAATATCAAAATACCCAGTGCTTATTCTGGGTATGGTAAAAAATAAAATTCAAAACTTCTCAAATTCGTAATTTATTTTTAATTCCGCTGTTTTAATTATTCCTTGTTAAAAAAAAAAAAAAAAAAAAAAAAAAAAAAAAAGTTGTTATAAAGAGCTAAATTTTAAAAATGGTGGAACTACTTTTTTATCCAGATATATCACTTACTCAGAATAACTAAACGTTCCTGTTATAGTAGTTATATTATACTATCGCATACAATGAAGCCATGAACCTTGGTTTGAAAACCAAATGATGAACACTGATATTTCAATAATGCATTTAGCTTAAACTTCAAGCTTATAGTTTGATGTACTATCGGTATTATTTCAGAAAATATTTTCTACGCAAAAAACTCACCTTTAGAAAACATTAAAAGCCACCTGCCTGGAGAGGAAGTAAGGTTGTTATCCAGACTTCCAGATAAGGTGAACAGGTACTGGGTACTCTATAGAAAGTGTAGCCCATGTCACTGACTCCAGGTAGGCAGCAGCCATCCAGGTAACTACTTGCCACGGAGCCATGCTGTCTGATCTGAAACATTTTTTTTTTTAAAGAGATTTTACTTTTAAAGAAACCCATCGAATTCCTTCGTAGTATACTTAATATATCGCTAATCAACTTATCCAGAATGAGTTTAATGTTCAATATGTTGCTGATTTGGCACGAACCAGGTACCTTTCACAAGAAACTATATACCCACCCAAATCCATTCACATATCAATTTGCTGCCCATTCTATTCCCGATCATCCTCCGAAATATCTGAAAAAAATAAAGCCTCGGAATCTTCTGATTAGAACTTTCATTAGAGGGGGAGGCCTGGTAGATCAGTAGGGCACTAGACTGCTAGAGTTCGAGTCCGGCTGAATGCAGAAAGTTTATACTCTGTTATTTATGTCGTGGATGAACTTCAGGCTCATTAACCTTTTTCTTGACATTGTATCCCTTGAGATACCATCTCTTTGTAAGTATTTCAGGAATATTCTAATGTATTTGTCGGTTCGTTACCAATATCTCACCAACACTGAGAGTGATTGAAGACCTCAATCTTTGTTTAGTATCTCAAGAATGTTTAGTCTTCTTTTTTTCTTAATTCTTTTTATATCAACGTCTAATTTGAGCTCTTTTAAAGGGATTTTACTGGGACCAACATTTTGTTTTTCTTTAAGATATTATCTTGCCAAGAAAAAATATAAACTTATTCAATATTCTTTATTTTAGCATTACTCCTCACTTTAACAATCATTATCATGTTACATGTTTTGGGACCATAGTTCCGGACTATGGTCCCAAAACATTTTTTGTTGTGCAAATTCACATGATATATATTGTCATACAAATGTAAATTTCAATAAATACATAAAAGAAAGCAATCTTTAAAGTATACAACAAAATTTACTTCCTTTTTTTTATACTTGTTTTCCCTTCCATAGTTGCCCTAAGATGCGGGTATTTGATAAAATAATACATCACGCTGTGTGTATGCTTCATAATTCGTCCATTCCTAGTTCTAGCGTAACATTATATATATTAAAAAAAAAAAAAATTAAGAAATATTTAATTTGAATATGATACCAAATTATTTATATTGCATTATAAGACAGTGTTTAATAAGGAAACTAATTCAACTGTTACAACCCTCTAAATATTTAATTCTAGACATATTTGCGAATATATTTATTTCTATTTATTTATTCCCCACTTGAAATGACTCATTTCGCTTACCATAATGATTAAAGACGAAACAACTCGCTCCTCTAAACTAACTTGTCAACCAAATCCAGGACTTTCATTAAGGGCGACACGGTAACTCGGTTAGGCGTTCGCTGAAGCAGGAGTAAACGGACAGGCACGAACGGCGGAAATTAAAGGGAACAGTTGAAATGAAACAGAACCCTCACGTAGACCTGCAATAAAAATGACTAACCGCCCTCAAGGTAATAAAGCCAAGGATCCCCTCCCCCCTCCCCCAACCTCCCTTAATATTCATAAATGTTTGGAAGGGCCACCTCATCCCTGAGCACACAACACGTGTAAATTGCTCCCCGGTATTTTTCTTTTTAAAGGTTGGGGGTAACTTCACACCTTCCTCTCTTTTTTATAGCCTTCCTCTGCTTGTATTAATGTTGAAACATGGAAGGGATCATTTTTAAAAGTTTGTTCTTATCTTACCTCTATTTTGTTAAAAACTTTTGTAGAATTTCATGCAAATTCAGGCTTCCTTGGAATAAGAAATTTCGTGAACTTCAGAATATCTTTCATTGATATTCACTACTGTATGCCATTACAATCAACAAATAAACTTGAGGAAAAAGATTACAATGACATGTCAACATGTAAAGAACTACTCACTAGTAGCACTTCAATAAAAGTTCAACATTAGACTTTTGGCTATCTTCGTTTCAGATGCCTCGGAGGATTATCGGAAATCGAGTGTGAAGCAAGTTGGGAGACTAGTGATTGGGTATGGAGTTTACTATGAAAGCATAGGTATCTGGTTTAGCCTGAAACAGCAACATGTGGAACATTTGGAACTTGATTGATAAGCTTGTTTGTGTCATAAAAAGGAGCATTGAGGATATTACGGAGGATTTGGGATTGGATGCGAGAAGAATTGGAAGTTTTAGTGGAACGCCAAAGCTCAGCTCCGTATGTACAAAAGGGTCTAATTGCTGTTATTTAAATGAGTATTAAGTAATTTATTAGGAGCTTCGAAGGTTTGTTTAGTAAATATTGGAGTTTCTTTTCTTTTAATTCTGGTATGTTTTTTTTTAAAATTTCTTCTGCCACAATCATGGGCAATTAGTACATTTATACCATATTTTCAAAGAAATCAAAAAATAAAGGCAAATCATTTAGAAAAAAAGAAATTCTATGTTATAATAGAAAAAGACACAGATATTTCAGTGGTTGTCGTGAAGAAGTAGATAAGTCAAATCACTTTTATAAAACGAATTAGATATTGACTATTAAAGGAGGAATTTTAATATCTGCGTTGTGAAAAATTGGATAAGTTGTCCTTCTTTATGTGGCCTTGAAGTCTCTACTTCGGCATATATGGTATGTTTAGAGTACTTACAAGATTTAGGAAAACGATAAAAAACGTTCTACTGAAAGGTTCAAAATTTTGATTTATCCGCTTCCTCACGACATCCTGAGATTTATGCATTAGATAAATAATAAATAAAGTAAAAATAATAAAAAATAAAAAACTAAAAATTTCAATACAGGGTGGTGGGTAAGTAGGTTCGACAGCCTCCTTGACGGGATAAATTTATTTCATCGCCGGTCCTCGGAATTTTGCCTTCCCACCCTGGCTACAATAGGTTGGTAGCCTGTAAGATAACCCGTCCTTCCATCTTGTTCTACTAGTTAAGAAAAAAAACTACCGATATAAAGTAAACTTTTTATTTTGAATGTCGTAATATATAATATATTTATAAATACATCTAAAGATCCACAGGTTATAAATCCAACCGTAGCTTGGACTATTGGCTCAGAGCAGCGTGATAGGTCGGTACTCCTATCTTCCTAGTTGATCGGTGTTAATGGTGTGTGGGAAGGTGTCGTTGCAACAGATTGGAGTAACAGCCGTAGTTCTTGTGTGGAATTATCCAGTTTACCTTATAATATCCACTGGTTTCTCCACGGGTTGAATTACATTATCTGGTATTAATGTAATGGTCAATGTAGATATGTTTACGTTTTGCAATAGTTTGTAACGACTGTGTCATGTATTCATGTTTTATGTAATGGTTTTTACATAAAGCTTACTTGTCCACTGTCTGTGAAATCTCTTTTTACTACAGCAGAATGGCGATAGCTATGTTTCTAACTATAAAGACAACAGCAACTGCACAACATTCACGGTTAGGGATGGTTAGGTATATGCCTGAATGGTGTTACACGTTTCATTCACTATATTATAGTATTCATTTCATTACGGTACCTGTAATGTCTGTAATCTTTATGAACTTGACAGTAACCTGCCATGACATAACTGACAGCTATGTAATTACAGCGTAAGATTTATGCGCTCCAGGTCCATTTCACCAGGCTTCCAACAGTAATTAAAACTTTAACAAGAATGATTTCAGGCCAAGTTCATGCAGAGCGTCGAAAGGGCCTGTTAATCATAGCTTATAAGACAGAATGAACGGAAATATGGGGAACGGTAACAAGATATGAATAAGGACCACTTACACATGTTTGTAATTATACGCTTTTCGACGGTCCCGGATGGAAAATTAGCCTAATATTTAATGTTTCGTGAATAATTGAAGTTAATAGTGGCTTCAGGCACTAGCGGAAGTCATCCAGCTATGCCTGTATCGCCGGAAGTGGTTACGACCTACTATATAGTTTATTAAGCCGGCACTGGCTGGAGGCGTCAAACTGCTGGTTTTCCGACCTCTGTCCAGAAGTATAAGGAAAGGCATTGTCTATAAGTGATACAATCGTTATTGTTATGGTCTGTTTGACGCATCATAGAACCGAAGCTGGAAAGCTCGCTTATAATACGTTTCGATTCTCTTGAAATCGGCAATAACAAAGCAGACCATTTTTTATTACCGATTGCTAATTACTATGTTGGTAGCGAATGAAATCATTCGCTGCCAGATCTCAACGCGGAACATCACTACTGACATCCTACATATTGAATTCACTACCTCACTTAACTGTACTTGGGTCCAAGCGCGGGCCAGGTCAAGAGATCTTAACAACTTAATAACTGCTCCCTTACCATACATTACCTGGCAGAGGACTTACATTACCTACCGGAAAGTGGATCCCTGGGCTTGATTGCCAAGATGATTGTAGACCCCTTCGCCACTATTACATTACCTCAGAGGAAGGGTACAGCCTGTAATATAGGATTAAGATGTGAAGAAAGGTTTTTGTCAGGTCTGATCATCTATCTTTTCAGTACTGGGAGATGATGTCGCTCCATAGCTGAACACTATTTTTAAACATCGTACAACATAACGGAAACTTTAGTATGGTTTATTTTTATTAAATTTATTAAATTTATGAACATTGATTAATATTATGTGCTTTTTAACTCCAGTTTTCTATATTTTTCTCTATTTGCAATCACTTTACACAGACTTCAACACCTCTTAAAAAAAGTTTCTTGCACTAAAGTACGCTAAAACATACGAATTCCGATATTCAAGCCGTTATATTTTTCTGAGGTTCATTAAGTTTTTAGTTCATGGTAATTAAAGGGTTTGGTAGATGAAGGGGTTATATATTTTTTTTTTTAAAAATACAATCTAGTTCATTGGATGAAAAATTTTAGTGCAAAAGTGTTAACTAGCAAAATCTGAATATTTCCAAGCAACTGGAAAAAAAGATATGAAGAAGATGAAGAGGCTATGTAATATTTTCTTGCCAAAGGAAAATGTTTAAAAAAAAAACATTAATCACAGATTACTCAAAATTGTGTTTTGTTACAAAACCTCTTTATCCACCAAGCCTTTCATTTCTTAAAATAAATGTTTTGTTTTTTTTGTTTTGTTTTTTGGCTAGAACCCTAAAACATACAAAATGTTAATTTTCCTTTCTTTACCATAGCATAGTGAACACTACTAAGACATATTCAAGCGGTTATATTTTTTCTAAGATTTGTTGAGTTTTTATTTCTTGGTGAATCTTCAATTATGAATTTTCAAACATTTTTACAAATACCGTCTTAATCCTCTTCTTCGTAGAATTATTACATTCTCTCTTCATTAATGACCTTAGCAAGTCATAAATTCAGCCAAATAATATCCTCTTGAGTTCTTTCTTCTCTTCTTCTAAAGAAACTTTTTTAATTCGAGGAGCTAGTTAACCAAATATATGACACGTGATTGTTTTGATTTATATGGAAATATGATTGGTCTGTTATTTTTTTTTTTTTTTTACTAATGATACCTCACTCCTTAATCAGGTATCCTTTACCATGAATTATTGATTGTAATAATGTAGTTTTTAATTTATTTTTATCCTTACGTAATCAACAAATATCTTAATATTATTACCAAGTATTTGATTGCCGTCCAACTATCTAGCGAGGTCCAAAAAACGCTTAGCTCTCCTCGTTCGGAACAATCGAGTCTGTCATCCTTATTCTGGCATTGAATACCGGACAGAGGATACGCCATACAACGCCCCTGCGGTACTGACAAGGGTGGACACTAAATCAACAGACATTGATGTTTGACCTGGGTCCCGTACGAGTAGTCCTTCTCTGGACGTTTGTCAAAATCACGGAGGTATGCAGAAGGACACTTGTGGGTGTTTGGTTCCGACATCCAGTGCACTCCTTACTCTGCCGTGTTTCAAGGGAACTGTGTCAGCAAGAACACTTGTGAATTATACAGAACAGTGAGGTGCAAGTGCTTGATAAATATATGGGCTGTCCATTATCATCAGTAAACCCTGCTTAGTGTCATCTCGAAGAGTAATAGTTTTATATCAGTAATATATCTAATTACTATTAGAAATATTTAAAATATCACCTGCTGAATAATAATAATAATAAACATGGTTCTTTTTCTTTAAGAGTTTAGATTTTTGTTTTTTCTTGTTAATTTAATTCAATTTTTATTGTATTCCTTTAAAGGCGTATGTTACTTCGGTAGTTAAGGCACCTGACACCCTGGCCGGAGTTTGAATCCGACTGAAGGTAGAAAATTTATATTATGTTATTTCAGCGGTGTATCGACTTCGAGGCCGGAAGAACCTCCTCGGGTACTCCCAGTTTTTATAAAGTGGGTACCCGTAGTTGAGGAAAAAAACCTGGCGGTTGATAGTATTTTCTACCAAATCTCTTCCTTTCACAACCTAATAAGGGAGGCGCTGAGAAGGCGAGGCTATGAGGCGGTACGCTACTACCATTTTACGAAATTAGACTTGAACCGCCGCTCTAAAAACATTCGTGCACGCTTTTTTCAACACCCAGCAAATTTTCAAAATTTGCTGATTTTTTGTTTCTCAAAGATTTCTGAAATTTTCCAGTTTTATTCATGCCATTGTACTCTTAATTCATCAAATTCACAATCTTTTTTTAATCTTCAAAATCACATATTTTTCTTATAATATTACTTTTAAAATCATCGAAAATATTGTGTATCCTATTTATAACACATAATCCTTCTATGTGGTTGTGGAGGAACTTGGAAACTAATGAAGGATTTACCACAGCGAACTCGTTGATAGTTTAGAAAAGTGTTCTGAGAACACACCACGAGAACGGCGTTACTGTGAGAAAGGTAGCTCCCACCGCAAAGTCTAATAGAAACGTGCGGTTTAGAAGCGATATAGAGGAAGTCGGGATGTAAATATCTATACGTATGTAGAATAAAAAGAATTGAAATCCAAAAACCAAAACAGTTAAAGGAATTCTGTATTATTAAAAATGGTTCTGAACATATTCAGTTAGTCAATACATACGAAATTTATTACGTTATAACTAAGAAATGTTTTGCCGGATATTTCAATATTATAAATTTTTTTTTAAAAATTATTTCTAGGTTTGTATGTTTGTGAAATAAATATTATTTATCTATCTCGTTAATTTCTACATTGATTTCTGTGTTATTTTACTCTCTTTGCACCATTAACATAATGAGTTCCAAGTAGAACCGGAGTCCCCGAGTCGGGGGAATTACCTCTGGATTAGGTTTGAGATAGAACAAAGGAAGAGGGCTTTCTGCGACGACCCCTAAGACAGAGGGTCCCTCTACAGCACTCTGGGGAGACATTGCTCCCACACTGTGGGGGATAGCTGCCGAACTAGGGGAGTCGTTGGAGTATCGACCCTCGGTCGGTCACTAGTTCTGGCTGGGTATTGCCGAGGTTGCTTCTCTGTACTAGGCTTCGAGGAAATCAGCCGACGCATCATTCCTACAAATAATAATCGATATTTACTAAATGATTTATAGTTTAATTTATCGGATGACATTCAGAGCAAT
This sequence comes from Euschistus heros, assembly GCA_003667255.2. Lineage (NCBI taxonomy): Eukaryota > Metazoa > Arthropoda > Insecta > Hemiptera > Pentatomidae > Euschistus > Euschistus heros. The sequence goes on along the minus strand of RCWM02000385.1, from coordinate 182,255 downwards.
GATCTGTTCAATCTGTGTCGGTTCAAATTTTTTTTCGGTTCTCCATACCTAAACCGCGTTTTAAAAATACATCTATTGAAAAACATTTATCCTTATGATCTAAAAAACCACATCGAATCAAAAAAAAAAAAGTACGAAAATTATTAATGAAATAAATTTATCTTCAACATAGACATAATATATAAGTGAATTATAACCTAAACAATGCGCGAAAATTCCCTAAAAATCACGAAAAGTACATAAAAAAATGGCACTACTGTCTGGCTGCATTTCTTTCATTACTGCTTTAGCTTCAGCAGTTTGGAATAGTTCTTTTATTTCATCATATTTCAGTATCAAATACATATCAGTATTAAATAATTAAAGAAATAACTATTGGAATTTGGCTTGCTGTAGTAATTTTTTAAGAGTAGTGTTCTAAATCCAAGCAGCTTTGATCTTTCAAATGAGAAATTGGTCTGCTATAAAATATAAAAACTTATCTTTTATAACCTTTTTTTTTTTATTATTATTAGGGGCAAGAATCGATATATAATAATCACTTAATTAGGAATCACTATCGTCAATATCAGAGGTATCGATCAGATTCTAGAAATCGATTTTAAATCATCGATTCTTTTTTCAAGCTGGGCAGTCTCCTGAAATACATTTCTAATGATTTAATTTTTTTTTTAAAGATTCTGTTCCTGATTCTTTTCAGTGTCCTATTCTTATATTCGTGCCTGTGAAATATTTCTTCTTTCTAAAACCTAATAAAAAAAGATAATTTTTATACTGAGACACATTGTCATCTAACAATAATTGAAATTTGTAGTAATATGGTACAATAGTCTGACTTCATTTATTTTAGTTAAAATATAACTCACACCAGCCACACACCTGGGATGTGAGCAGGTGTTACATATTTGATATTTAAGAATTTGCAGTTCAATAAATTTTAAAAACTTTAATAAACATTTTTTGTCTTTTCTGTTGTCAGATAATTGAGGTTTATTATGCAGTAGTGATTAGTGCTAGCTTAAGTAAAAGAATGGTTTTATAATATTTAAACGAACTGTTTTCAAAATTAACGGCTTATTTTATCATTTCTGTAGTATCTAAATTATTGGACTTTAAATTTTCCACAACCCTACTATCAAAACCAAACACGTTTGACTGTTCGTTTTTATAATCTAATGCTGAGTATTAATTAAGTCTGTATTAGCTCCTATTACTTTAAAATATAGTCAAATCTATATGTGTCCGGTTTGTTTATTTTTCATTTAATCTTCTCTAAAGCATCGAAAAACGGGAGAATAATCCATTTAACAAACGGTATAAACAATTTTCTAAAAATGGGCGAAAGGCCCCTGCAGACAGAACAAGAGAGGCTGGTTGAATGGGTCCAATCAGCCTGTTCGGAATCAGCGACATGGCCAAAATAATAACTTCCCTCCGCTCCAATTTTGTCAATTTATAGTCCTTTCCTCCCTTGCATTTTCATGTCCCGTATATTTTTTTTATGTCGCCTCTTCACTGTATTTTTGTGGAGAAAAAATATATTCTGTTATCCACACGCACAGTTTAGTATGCGTACACAACTTTGTTTTTATTTATATATTTTTGTATTCATAAATCTGGAAGAGACTGTTGTATAAATTTTGTATTGAGAAAATAGTCTGCATTGTATTTATTCCTTGTTTATATAATTTTTGGGGTACGGAATAATTTACCAACAAACAGGATTGCCACCCATTTTTCCTCAGTATTTAAACGATTACTTGATTTATTTATATATTAAACATTTTTTTAATATTTAATTATATAACGTATAAGACTCTTGTCCACTTGTCTTCATCGACAATCAACCCATACCACAAACAAACGAAATTCATTACTTAGGACTTACATTTGATAGAAGAATGACCTGGGGCCCACACGTAAAACAAAAACGTCTCAGTCTAACCAAGAGATTAATTTCACATCACATTCACTGATTGTTACCCTAATAACAGGTGTGAATTAAAATCTGAAAGAGAAAAAAAAAAATTATATAACTTTATTTTAGATTAAAGCTAAGTCAGCTATGTATTAAAGTTGATCAATGAAACATTTTACGACCGTTGACAATAAATTACTGAAATTAAAAGTATTTATTAAATCATCTTATTTTTCTGTCAGTTAAATAAAACAATTAATTAAATTTAAACATTTCATTGTAGCTGGAAAATAAAAACAAAAATTATATCTTGTTATGATTGATAAATAACATCGTTAAATAAATTAGTTGAAAGCAATATTCTAGGAATTAATTTTCGAATTTTCAGGATCGTTTATTAAGTTTATATCCCTGGCTGCCGTGAAAAATTCTGTAAGTCAAAATTTGTCACTTTTCAGTGGCAATTTTCAATGTTTCCAAAATCTTATAATTGCTCTGAAAATATTATCGTGGTAAAATAGATACTTTAAGGAATTATTACTATATCGTCATCCCAGAATTATCTTGTTCTAAGTCCATTTTTAGGGTATAATATAAACACCAAAAATATAGAAAAAAAAATTCTTGTTCTATATCAATTTAAATAACAGTATTATCTTAGCCTATTCAGTAAATAAATGTTCTATAACCCAAGTTTTGTGTCTACTTTAAAGAATTATCTTGTTCTGTTGATAGCTTGAGGAATTATAGTGTTCTATAGACCGTTCATTTTGTTCTATATCTTTAAAATAAACCAGAAACAACTCCAAAGTCAAGGAAGGCAAAACCGCAAGAGATAAAATAAATTATATGCTTACACTATATTTACATTTGCTTATTTTTTTTACTTCTATATTACTTTTTTTTTAAATAATAAAATTTATATAAAATGAAAGAGCTTTTATTACAATAAACTGTTCCAATTATTAAACAGAAATTATTGAAAAGAAATTAGTTCAAAGGGACATAGAACAATTTATTGATCTGAAAATGTTCCTATATCCCGTATTTTTTTAAAGGTTATGCGAAAATAGCCAGTTTTTTTCTATATCCAAATGTCTAAAATCGTTTTAGTTTTTAATCAATGCAATCAGGATGTAAGTTTGATGTAGTAAAATATTATCTAATATACTGGGAATATTTAACTGCAAATGCATTTACATATTATCCCAAAATAAAAAAGTACTTTAAGAAATAAACTTCAAATGTCATTTTCCAAAACAAGGGTTTTGGGATATAGCACAACATAATTCCGGGATGACGACATAACAAAGTTTTCACAACGCTAATATCTGCTAATATCGCGCTTCGAATCTACAATAAACACGTTTTTGTTATTTAAGAAGTTTGAGACGATTTTTTTCGAAAAAGCAACCAACATTGCGGAATTCTAATTAGATGAAAAAAATATATTCTAAGCTTATGGGAATATTTTATTTTTATAAAAGAATTTTTAATTTTTTTCTTATTAATTTCCTGTAACCTTGCTTCTGTGAATTACATGTTTAGAAACAGAGAATTCAAATATGCATAGTTTATCGAGTTAGGTCCTCTCTAAAAGGATCAATAGCCATTAATGGACATGAACTGCATATATCATTTTTAATTATTGGCACACATGCAGAAGAATGACCGTTCAGTCAACAGAGGAACCAATCTTCTGATCAAACAAAATCCCATCGTTCATGATTATTTATTTGTTTTTTTTTTCTCTATTAATAAAGTCGAAGGATCAGAAATATATATATATATATATATATATTTACGGGATTATTATTCTAAAACGTTTTTAAAACATCGGAATTTATACATTTATACATCTATTTATACATTTTAAAGTCAGTGTATGATAAAAAATGTAAGAAACGGGAAGAATACCTGTTTCTTTTTTACATCACAAGCCTATTTAATCAAGGATAAAGAGGTACGTAATGTGAAGGTAATAAAAAAAGTAAAAAAATAAATAAAAATACTGACTAATTAACTTGCGATGATTCTATAAAATATCATTAAATGTAGCAATTACATTTATCAATCTCGTTATGGTAATCTTACAAGAATGTCCAGCAAATTATATAAATGTCCTTTGCATTGGTACGCAATTATTCTTCAGTATAAAAACTAGGAAAGTTGGAACTAAATAATGATTTTCAACTGTAAATAAATCTCCGTTTATTTGAATCCCGATTTCTTTCCGAGTTTTTTAAACCCCTGTGCCGAAGAAGTATTTGCTTGCCAAGCGCGGTTAAATTTCTTCTTTTTTTTCCTGTTTTGCTTCCTGCGGATTTTTTTTTTTTTGTGGCGCTAGGTAATCGTATTAAGGAAGGGCACCCTCGAAACATTAATGAGATGCGCGCAAGGAATAGCAATTGGTCGAGAGAGCCGCCGGATAAACGAATTAGACAGAACAGACCCGGAATATCCGCTATCTCATTGACGATTCAATCTCATCTCTTTGTCCGTTTGATTATGCTAAATGCCTCGACGTATCTTATCCGAGACTGTCTCCACTTTCGGATTTTTTTTTTATGAAATGTATTGTGCATGAAAAAAAAAAAAGAAAATGTTGCTGATAGTTGATAAGAGCGCTGCCTGTCTGATGGATAAGATCAAAATCATCTTCTCTTAGTAGTTTATAGACTGTTTAAAAAATGACTTGAATATTCTCAATTTAAATAATAATTTGATAAGATATTATTTTTATTAATTTATTAATTATTTATAATGTTCTAATTAAATGATATTTTAGTAAAAAAAAAAAAATAAAATATTTGTTCATGAGACTAGAAACTATATTATTAATCTGAAATCGATAGACACACCTACACACCTCTACACCTGATATCGTCATAATGCTATAAGCCATTAGTAAAAAAAGGTTGTCGAACTTTACAGTAACGATCAACACTGAAAATTATGTAAAGAACAAATACTTATAATTTTTAAAACCACTGTAAATACATTCAAAAATACAGACAAAAACAAGTCACATTACACTATCACCATGATACGTCAATAACCCACAGACTTACGCGTAAGCATGGTAGAAGATCACATCGGGACTTCACACAAAATACTTCATGCCAAACGAACATATATGCTTGTTGTCACGGGATAAGTTTCAGGTGTGAGTTTTAAAAAATTAAAGAAGAAAAAATCCAACTTAAAATCATTTTCTATTTTATATATACATGTTTATTAGTGTTTTTTTTTTCCATTAAATATTTTAATAAAAATTACAATTCTCTATTGTAAGATGAATACTGAATAATAGCGATTCGTAAAAGAACTTTATTGGTATCGCTTGGGGTGCCCCAATAATAGTTGAGCCATATTCTTTTACATATCGGGTTAAATTAAAAGTTATGCGTTTGTGTCAGTGATTTTTTTTATTATATAAATAGTATGCATTCCTGGACATAACTTTGTTATGATTTAAGAATCGGATTATTTAAAAAATAAATTTGGTAGTTTTATTGGACCCTAAAACTCAACTAGAAAAGTCAACTTGTTTGGTAAATTGTCATCGTTGGATTGTGTGAGATTTCTTTGATACTCTTTCCTCCAGATATAGTCCTCTGTGGTTGATTAATAAAAATGAAAACGTGAACGAAACACTATAAGATGTTGTTAGACCTTCACAATATTTTATTTTTAATTATTAATTTAGAATCCAAGATCAATGATAACTCTTCTTAGCGGGTGTAACATTTCAACTTAAGCTTCAGAGAAAGATACCCGTCCATTCTCTTCCTCAAAACACCTCCCATCCGGCGATCCCTTCCAAAAAGACATGTAAATAAAGTGAAGTGTAAATATTTTAATACGGGCGATATATCTGGCTGGGGATATTTAGGAGGCAGGTGGGGTTATTATCTGCGTGCGGTTGGCAGAACCAGCTCCAAGAATGCCCAAGATGGCTGTCCACTTTGATCTGATCCCGAACTATTACGCAGCTATGTTTTAAAAAGTCTTTTGTTACACACGTTGTTCGAATACGCCAGGAATGTTGGTAGTTTATGTTCCGGGACCTTTCGACGATTAAAATGTTTCTTCTTCTGGGCGGCTTCTATTTCTCTATTAGCCAGTTTTCGATGTCCTTATCTGTCTCTTCATCTGCTCTCGAAGAATTTTCGGCTCCCGAGGGCCCAAATTTTACAGCCAGTATCTCAATATCTTATGAGTTATGTGAATTCATTTCCTTTAATTAGGTCTTATCAAGATTGGTCTTATTTGGAAGTTGAGTCCTTTTTTTTTTTTTTTTTTTTTTTTTTTTTTTTTTTTTCTGAATTCATTTTTTCTCCTTAACTACTAAGACATCTGATTAAATTGATTTCTTCTTCTGAAAAATGGCAATTAACTCGATAGCTTCTTTCAAAGAAAGATTTAAAAACGGAAATCTATGATTCTAACAGCTGCTTTTTCACAACTTCTAAAAAATACATAAATAAAACGTAGGATAAATGGAAATTTTCAAAATTTATTTTTAATAGAATTGGATTTAAAACTGCTGTATTACTATAATAAATTCAATACACATTAATTAATTTTTAGAAAATCGGGTTGATGCTTAAAATTCTTCATAACATTAATTGTAGAATTTGGAAAACAATATCTATCGTGATTTGCCAAAATTAATAATCTTGAACCTATGCACACTTCTCTCTACAGCTATATATATATTTCAAAATTGACTAATTTGATATATTTCAAAATTGACTAATTTGATAAGTGTATGTACTCCTTAAAAACAGGGAACGTTCGATGGTGCTCCAAGAATCGCGAATGGTATAACGATTTATTTTTTATTTTCAGAAGCATTCTTTAGTTATTATAAGTTTTTAGAAAGTTTTTTTTGGCGGTTGTTTTAGTTTAACATTTTATCTGTTTTGATTAATAAATATTTAATAAAAAAAAATTTTTTTATTGATATTTACAACTGTAAATATAGTTACAATATTATATAAAATTAGTAAATGTGCTGTAAAATGTTTGCAGTGGCATGTTAATAAAATGTTAAAAACTACTCACGAGTTGCACATCAATAACAAATCTACATTAGAAGGTCTCTTGGCAATATTCTCTTCAGACGCCTCGGAGGATTATCGGGAATTGAGCGTGAGGCAAGTTGGGGGATTAGTGGATTCGAGTGGGCATCGAGTTAACTATGAACGGATTGGTATCTGGTTTGAGCCGGATTAGCAAAATTTGGAACATAATGATCTTTATGAATAAGTTAGTTTATGACATAATAAGGAGCTTTAAGGATTTTACGAAGGATTTTGGTCAATAAATATTTATAATGCCAGTTTTGTTGGCAATTGTGAATTTCTTAGCAATGGATATCCAAAAAGGTTTTGCCTACTTAAGGTATTTTTTTTTAATAAAAAAAAAAGTTCTGATACCTGATTTTATATTAAATAATCTTTTCGCTTGTTTAGGTTATAGGCTTGTTTTTGGGTTTTTTCCACACCCGAATTTCCAGGGCTAAAATAATTCAGAATTCCCACTATAAGGTAATTGAGCCATTACCCCGGTAGTAAAGAATTTATTTCCTTCAATTTCAAATTCAAAGCGACGTGCAACATTCCCGTTTTAATATTCATTGGTATTAATTTAACTACCGGGAACTTGCTGATGACTTTCGAAACTTGCTAAGCAAGTCTGAAGTCCTGAGTGTGATGTAAATACTTGCTAAGTCTGTGGATATATTGCACCGAGCTGCAACTTGACGCCCACGCTCCAGTTGAAGGAAGATCGTTCACGGTCGCCTTGGGGATTTATTAGTAAATTAATCAAGTGTTTGTATTACACAGCTTATTAATAATTATAAACATTTTTATACTAAATAATTTTGAGTGCATTGGTAAATATTAATAAAAGTTAAAATAATAATATTAATAGTGTGTGGTACCATATGATTTGTGAAAGCTAGAACACGCTGTAGTATTTCTCTGTGTTTGTTTTGATTTTCTTCAAGTTACGAAGTGTTTTAGATTTCATATTAGCATTTTAAATCTAACTATTAGATAAATTGATCATTTTAAAGAAGTTATATATTATTTATAGGCAACTTTAAAGAAGAATAATTAAGAGGTTAGGATTGAAGCTCCAAACAGGTAATTAACAAGCTTTATTATAGTTGGTTGCCATGGCGAACAGGGCGAGGCCATGGCCGCCTGACGAGTCTAGTACAGCAGCCAAAAGACAAGCGCTTCCCAACTCTTATGGAAATTTAATTCCCGATCTAAATTTAGACCATTTTCATCCTGACCAAAGGCCATTACTAAATACATCAACTTCTACACATCCTTCATCTGATTCTCCTCCAAAGATTCCACCAATTATTATTTCTAACATAACGAGAAATGAATTGTTAACCTTTCTCAACTCTCGACCTCATATTACTGCCTCTTTCTCCTCACTACGATCTGGAGACATTCGCCTACATCCCGCAAACACTGAAGAGAGAACAGAAATCATGAATTGGCTCACTTCGAAAGAAATCAGCCATCATACATAAGGATCCGGACCCAATGATAAACGATATTTCATAACCGGCTTTTTAACAGACTTTCCTCCTTTAGAAGATATTAACAGGACCTTTTTGGCCATTCCTGGCGTCAAATCTATACGAAGACTAAAGAAAACACTTTCAGATGGAACCAAAATGGATCTCCCTGAGATTATAGTCACCACATCCCCTTCAGTAAAACCTAAAAATCTCCAGGCTCCCGGATCAGTCAATCGCATGAGATACAGGGTCGAACTACCACGAAAAAGACCGTCAGGAGGAATTCGCCAATGTTTTCGGTGCCAATCCTTCGGGCACATTTCCACCTACTGCTTTCGCCCTATTAAATGTGTGAAATGTAGTGGCAATCACGAATTAAAAGACTGCCCTCAAGACTCCCCACTTCGTTGTGCAGGATGTAATCAAGAGCACACGGCTTCATTTAGACAATGCACACGACGTTTGGAATACATAAATGTTGCAAAAAATAAACCTGCCAAGCCTACAATAACACCTTTACCGCCACCACTATCCTCAGAAGAATTTCCAAATCTTCCACGAACTTCAGCTCCTAATATCGTGGCACCGCAGCCATCTCGCACACATGTTCGCTCAGCGCATTCTCCTCAGCCAGCAGTTTCATTCCTTCAGCAGATTTCCTTCCCATTGTCACTCAACTCCAGGCTCTCTTAGTAAGCATCCAGCAGCTCTCTGCTTCTCTTCAGCCACTTCTTATCACTCTTCAGGCCTCATCAAATATGGACATTAATGGTTGAGATTAAGGTAGTTAACTTTAATATTAATCATTCTCCTTTCATTCCAGGTATTCACGCCCTTCTTACTTCTGCACGCCCTGATATTCTTATTCTTTCTGATACTGGTTCACTTCCCTTAAACACTCGTTTTCTCTCTTATTCTTCCTATCATACTACTGATGTTTCCATATTTGTTCACAATTCCATTAAACATCGCTTTCTTCAAACCGCATCCCCTCATCCTTCAATTCAACTTCTGGGTATAATTTTATATGTCAATGGAGTTCCTCATCAGCTGTATGGAATTTACGCTTGTCCTTCTTCTCCAATGAAACCTTTCACCCAGTTCCTTCAATTTGTTCCAAGATCATCGTTTGTGATAGGAGATTTTAATAGCAGACGTCAAATGTGGAATAATATTTCCTCCAATCCGAGGGGAAAAGCCATCGCACAACTTCCAGGAACTATTATTTACCCTTCTTCTCCTACATTTCAGTCTTCTCGAGGCCATGTTAGTACAATAGATTTACTTTATACCCATGCACCTCATCTTATTACTTATTGTTATACTCTTAACAACATTTCCTTTTCAGATCATTTCCCAGTAGTCTATCACATATCCTCTATTAGCACCCCACCCAACTCTTCATTCCATTACAATTATTCTAAAGCTGACTGGATAAGATTTCAATCCTTTCTTTTCAAAAACTCTCCTTCTTCCTTGCCCCCTTTACCTGATACACCAACCACGGCTGATATAGACAACGCAGTTGATCGTTACACCACTTTGCTCCAAGAAGCAGCCTCTCATTCTATCCCTACCTTCCAACCAAAACCTTTATTATTACAAACACCTCCGAAACATATTCTTTGGTTAATATCTGTCCGTCATCGTTTGCTAAATAGGTGGCGGAGATGCCATCAACCAGAAGACCGCATTGCTCTCCGTTCTGTTACAAAACAAATCTCCCAGCTTTACAGAAAATGGAAAAACTCAATCTGGGAAAATAAAATAACAGCTGCCTCCCAAAATTTACAAAAATTTTGGAAATTATCGCGATCATCTTATCATAAACGCCTTCCTATTAACCTCCCCACTTTACACTCTCCGCTTCCTACAGCACAAGAGCAAGTACAAGCTCTTTGTGATCATTATGCTCAACATTTTTCTGCACCTCTTCCTCATGTTCCTCCTTTTCTGCCATTTAAATCTTCCGATGTACCCCATTTTGATGCTAAATTAGTTAAAGCAACGATATTTCGAATGGCACCTAAGAAAGCACCTGGGCCAGATAATATACAGGCTATTCTTCTCCGCCATCTTCCTCGCATAACCTTAAATTATCTTACCTCCATCTACAACAATTGCTCAGTTCTTGGACATTTCCCCAGCTCATGGCAAAAAGCCATGATTATACCTCTTTTGAAACTTAATAAAACTGGCTTAATTCCGGATCATTACCGTCCCATTAGCCTCCTCTCCCATTTAGGAAAGCTTTTTGAAAAATTATTGCTCCCGCATATTCAAACTTATTGCGATGAACTCTCAATTATCCCTTACGAACAGACAGGCTTCCAACCTCGTCTAAATGTTGGACATTCACTTTCACGTGTACAACATTATGTTACCACTGCTCTTCTTAAAAATCACGCTATTGATTTGTTTTGAATACTACCGTGTTAATTACCTGCTTGATGATAATTATTAGCGATTTCTCTTTCATACAATATAATAAAATTTATTTCCTAAATGGTTTGGTGGTGATAGGGAAGTATCATTAATATTAATAAATTATTTTTCCTTATATAACTTGATTAATACCTATCCTAGGATTGCAAGAAAAAAAAAACATGTAAAATTATCTATTTTTGGATTGCCTATTTTTCTTAGACATTTATAGATATTTCTACCCATGGATCGCGCCATCTATTTATTGTTCATTAAAAGCAAATCGTCATATCTTAATTATTTTATCTACTTTATTTCATCCAATATAATTATCGGAGTTTTGTTATCACTCTAAATATTTTCCCTGATAATGGCTGAAATTCATTAAACTTATAATTTTGATTTGGTGTGTTTCACTAGCAATACCACAATATGTAATAAATTTGGACTAAATCAAAATAAATTATTACTGGCAATCTTTTAGAAATAAGTGGGTATGTGTTGTAATATCAGTTGAAGCCATTGGTGGAAGAAGATGTCAACTCAGTATTTTTTTTCAGAAATCGTTTTTTGTTTATCCACGTTTTCTCATCTACGGTTATCGTTTTAATACATAAAAATTTCAACAGATAAGGCAAATTAGCTTAAATTGCACATTTAATGCAACTCAAGAGAAAGATTTTATTTATTTATTTTTTTTTTTTAGTAATGAGTTGTCAACAGCTTAATTTAAAAACATAGTAACAATAGCCATATAATAAAAATAAACAATGGATGATAAAGAGAAACAATTTTATAAAGAAATTCTAACTCCGGAAAAGTGCTATAACTATATGCTTCTCCTGAACATTTTAGTAAAATTGTGTTCCTCCAATGGCTTAAATTATTAATATCAATTTTGATTTTCAAGTTTTTACTTGTTATTTATTTTTGTTGATAACATTAATACTCACATTATTTCGTAGAATTTGTGCAGTTTATTTCATTCTGCTTTTTTATGTAAACTTATTTATCATTTGAGAAATCTTAGTACAAAAATGCGACCAAAACTAAATTCATCCCTTAAATTAATTTATAATGTTCGTTTAAAGTCATTCTTAGTTTATTAATTGAATGGGTCCGCCGAAAAACATTCTAAGCGACAAAACAAATTTTGAGTAATCAGTGAAAGAAAATCATAATCTGAAGTTCTTGTTAGTTTTGTAAGTTAGATTTTTTTTTCATCTTGTAATTTGTTATATTTACATGTATGATGACATAATGGATTGCTATATCATGCAATGATGTACTATTTATTATACATTTAAAAACCTTTAAAATCGCCACTTCGGAAATTTTGTCTCTTAGAACGTTTTTCGGCGGACCCATTCAATTATAATTTTATATTATTTATTACTAGTATTTTTCTATGTTATTTAATTTTTTCTTTATTTACTTTGCTGATTAAAATATTTTTTTTTGCAGGTGAGTACCTTTGGATCTACTGCCATCGAGTGGGTGGTTCTAATTTTAAGTGAGTACTAAACAATACTTACCGATTACCGAAGTAAAGTCCTTTGATGTGGCTGATGACTGCCTGGGGTAATGCTTCTGGATTTGACAGCAATTTCCCCTCCCACCGAATATTCTTGGTACACTGTGGCGTGTGGGGGATCGGGCGATTCTGTTATTTTTTTTCGGGGAATAATGGCTTGCTATGTATCTGGAACTACAAAAAACATTATGCAGTGATTTTTATTGTTTTACTTTTAGAATCCATAGTATATTGGTTTAGTTTGTGAGATTGTCAACTACTGTGGCATTTATGGTTATGTTGTTCTGTATAACATATAACGAATCCACAAATGATCTATTTTATTCCAAATTAATTTTTAATTACTTAAGTATAAGTCTATGGTATATTACGAGTATATTAATTTTTTCACATGGATATGTCGTGTCTATATTTTTCTATAGGCTGGGGGGTCTATAGATTTTTGGTGTAACGTTTTTTTAACAGTCAAAAATGCAACATTTTGTCTAACCCTGTTGATGCTGCTCGGATCGAACATTTTTCGACAGATATCTTATCAAAAATTTAATGGAAAATATTTTTTGTTGTGTAACATTTGTTTCTAGGACCAACCGTTTCGGATCTATTTTGGTTTGAATAAAAAAAAAAAAAAAATCACGTTTGAAACCGCTGTTTTCTTTAAACTTTATTTCAAATAATCATTGATTGTTAATTTAATTACTACTTTAAGTAAATTGATCCTATTAATTCTAGAATGTGAATTGGGAAAAGCAGTAGATTATAGACAGATAAACCTCTGCCTATCTCTGATTTATCGTTTTTGCCAGTCAGAAATTGAGTATTCCAATATTTTTTATACGTGACATTTTTAATTTCCATTGCTACAAGAACTAGCCTACTTCTGGAAACCCCCATCTTTCCGTTCCAGAACCAGAACTCGCCCAAGGCGCCTTAAGAGTCATTGGCCGTTCCAGTGGTCATCTGCTCCTCTTCATTAGGCCTCGGATTTATTCCTCTTCCTCTGCTGGAAATGTTCTCAGATAGCTGCTGGACCCTCATCAGGCAAGATGTCCATTAGCCTCCAGCCGATGATGTAGGGCTAGATGTGAAAAAGATGATAGTAACTGTGGCGTGGCTAACGTTTCGTGTGGGCTATAATGTCCGTGGGTGATGCGGCAACAGGATCCTCCTACTTTCAACATCCTAATTCTGCCAAAATATTTAAGGATTTTGATACATTTTTTAATGTATCTTTTTTCATCATAGGCATTGTTACACTATTTTGCTTTAGCTCTTTTGATGTCAGTTATCATTTGGTCACATCTACTTTTCTTTCAGTCTTAGCACTGAAGAAGATCTGCAAGGCAGGTTGAAACGTAGGCATTCCATTAAACAGCTTATCTTGGACGTGTTTTTCTTTTTCCTGACTGTATCCCAAATCGTATTTTTATTTTCCTTAATAGTCACATATAGCATTATTGTTTAATGGTTTTATATCTGAGGCATTCTTTCTTTATTCATATTTTTTTTCCATTTTATTATAATCCCTGAAAAGATCAAGTGTTTAAAAATGCAATTGTTTCTGAAAAAAAAAGGATATTGTATCTGAAATGACGTTGTGGGAGGTGTGATTAACGTTGCATTATCGTCGTCTAACTCATTTTTTATTTATTCCTCTTATTTTCTTATCGTTTCATCTTTTTTATTCCTCAAAATAGATCTGACTTTCTCGATCTTCCCTCTCATCTTCTAATAATAGCGGTCCATAACCTTATATTTCTATGATTTTATATCTTTGAACTTTTTAATGCATCACTGAATCCTGGATCTTATAGGATGGATTAACGTTCTTACATTCTTTGAATTTACCTTTAGTGAAATTCTGAATGAATTTTAATTTTGAAAAAACGCATAAAATATATAAAATCCGATAATCAATTACAAGAAATATCGCAAAATAGAGATTCTTGAATTCAGTTAAAAAACCGCTGTGGTAGCGATATAATACACCTTTATCTTATACAGAACATATTTCTCATACTGCCGTATTTCTAGATGTTTGTTTTATAATAATTATTCCCAATTCTTTTTATTGTCCATTTCATTGTTTATAAATTAAATAATGAATTCAACATTGGCAAAAAATTATAAAAATTTGGCAAAGTCGTAAATGCATTCATTCTATATGCATTTCAATCACAATTCTTTGTTTTTTACAGTAATTTATTTAATGGTACTCTAACCCTTTTTTCCCTAATGATCATTATTCTGATAAAATCAAATAAAATATATATATTTTTCACTTGAGGTACGCATGATGGTATAGAGGGATCAATACAATTAGGATTGATGAGTGGTAATTTATTCATCAATTCTAAATATATATATTTTTTTTTTATATATATTTCATTTTAGTGATTCTTATTAATTAGAATTCCAATCCAACTAAGTCCATTTTAAAAAAAATTTTTAGCTGGTCGATAAAACAGAAAGTCAGACTGGATTAGTTATGGTCGTTATTTTTTCTATGGCCGTTTTCAATGCAATTTACCTCCTTTTTACGAAAACCTTACAAAAAAAGATAGTCTAGTAGGAAAACTATTAAAAATAAAAAATCTGGAAATTGTACTTAGCCGGTTTTGGAATTCTGAGCCTCAAATATTTTTAACGGACACTATTTTGAGTTGCAATATGAATCTTCAGATTCTTGTTAAAGATTGATAACTATAATTTGTGATCGAACTTATAGCGTCGAATGCCTGAGTGAAGATTCTTAATTAAGCCTCTGATAACACTCATTTAACGAAGGATAAGATGATGGAAGCCATAAAGCAAAGTCCTCTTAATCAGTGATATTAGTTAGCAGCCATCATCAGTTATAACGGTACGCCATGCTGTATCGAAAGCTTCATTAAATGACATGGCACTCTCAACCTACCCACCCACATCGAACGTGTTCACCGTTGTCTCAGGATTCATACAGAAGCTTAATGTTGTTGATTACACTTAGATATAACGTGCTACCTTATCCTTACTTAAAAATGTATAACTATCACTATCACCGAGTTATAGTGATAGTTATACATAGATACTGAACTGAAAGTTCTGTGTTGATTTATTTTCGCAGTATTTTCTCTTTAAATTATCAAATTAATCGTTTGACTTGGTGGTATTTCATAAATGATCTAAACTTCCGTGGAAAGCTTCTCTTAAAGTTATTCCCTTTTATTTATAACTGTATGTAATGTTCAGCTTTAATTTCATCGTTTTTAAATTATTTTGTATAGCTTGAATGCGAGTGATGGATTACAGCCTTTGTTGATCACGTCGGGATTGGTGTAACCCCGACATCACGAGTACTTATGAAAAAGGTCAACGAGGAAACACATTCCTGGAAATTTATCGACCCACGAGTCAGTAATTGTATTCTCGGTGTGATTAATGAGACCAAAAGGCAATTGAACAATGATGTATGAGTTGGTAGAAATGGCGTAAGAACTAACTAATACGCCCATGTTGGGAGAGTTGTCTCATGGATATATATTAACTAGGAAGAGGAATATCGTGAAAGGTTGTTATCACCTGGAAGTATGGCTTACCCAAAGACACGTTCGAGAATAAGGACTGGGAGAACATTAAGGAGTACGAAATGCCTGCAAGAGAGAAATCGGCGACGCAAGAGGGTAGTAAACAGTGCCAGAGGAACCTCTCCAGCATTTTACAAATCGTTACTTTTACCGTGCCTCTTACTACGGCATTCTTCCTTACATTTGAATCTCCTCCAAGATCGTAAATCTACCCCGGGGCTGGCATACGTAACCGAATCAGGAATGGAAATGCGGTGGATCCTTCAGTCAGCTATCTCATTAGCATCATCCTTGAAGGCTACCACCGCCCTCAGACTTTATTCTCTTAGTTGATCCTTGCTGTCTTTTTCGATATCATATTGTTTATAATGAATAAAGAGATCTATTTTCTAGGCGGAGTAAGAGTTAATTATGATGTGCTATATGCTATATGCTATATGCTTGTATCTTTGCCATTGGAAAAAACGTTGGATATATGAAATTTGGCGAAAGTACATTGCTGACGTATCAGAGCAGATTTTTAACTAACGTTGGTTAGTTAAAAATATACATTCTGCTCCGTTCCGTCAGTTGTATACGCTAGCATTTACAGTTATCATTTTTCTAAGACATGCGTATTTTCATTTGTCAACATTTATTTTGTTCATTTCTCCAATTTCGTATACAACATTCATTGCACGATAGTATTTATATTTATATTTATTTGAGAATGAACGGTTGAAATGAAAATAATTACTCCTAATTTTATGAAACAATATTTTCAAGTTAGTTAAACATTATTTGAAAAATAAATTTCTTAAACATATTTCTCATTTTCCGTGCAAGTATTTAGCGTGTAATCTCGTCCTTATACTCAGTTTCGTCTTTTTATTTTATTAGAACAACTTTCAAATTATCTTTCATATTCCATAATCCTCAGCGTTGGATGTTCTGGTACACTCCTACACCAAGGATGGAGGAACCGTGTCGCGGCGGACCACATTTCCAGAGGGAGCAACCTAATATGTTTTAATCTTCTTAACGCGCGTCACTGGTCCGCGGTGGAATTAGCTGTGTGGACTTACTTCATCTCCCCAGGCTGGTGGGACTTAGTGTTGGGAATTCCAACGACTGAGTTAGATTTGGAAGGATTACTCGTGACTGCTAAGCTCTTTGGGACGAGGTGTTTTCCTCGTGGTTGATTTATTTGTAGATGGTACTGGACATTTGTGAGATATTGATGGAGAGCTGGACTCTAGGAGTACAGATTGACCAATATCCTCTGCTGTATTGATCATTGAATTTTAGTCGCAAATAGCTGCAGTTTAAGTCCCTGCTAAAGTTTCAGTGAATTTACAAGATTCTGACATCATACCTAATACATTGAAGATAAGTGGATGAAAGTGACGTACGTTACATTTTTGCATCAAAGGAGTATGTTATACGCTTATTTCCTACTTGGAAAAATAACGATCCAAGGATATATGTTATAAGCATGATATCTTTTTAAATAGAAGATTTAAATTACTTTATTTTGCGTTTGAAGATATATAGTATTACTTTAACTGGGCTGGAATTTTTTAAAAAAAAAAGAAATTTCTGTGAGTAAATTCAGGTAAACATTTTCTGATCTGAAATTTCATGTTTTATCATCCCAGAGCATTCCTTGAAAAAATAAATACACGAAAATCTAAACCATCGGCCCTACAAAAATTATTTCTTGTTACAAATTTTCAATATTTCATTAATTCTTTTAAATGTTTTAATTCAAAACTTTTTAATCTGAAATTTATTTATTTTTTTTTTAATAATGTGGTGCGTTGAATGTTTAGCCCTAACAAAGGATGGACATAGGAGAGAATTTGAAAGGCACTACAATGCGCGTTACGGAAATTATCATTATATTATCCGGCAAATATCGTTTAGGAATAGCACCGCGACAGTTAAAACGGGCATGTAATCGTTGTATTTAATAATGACCGAATTCCAGAGAGGGTAATAAGCTTTGAGGCGTTGGGTAAACGTCGAGGTGGTAGACCGAGACGTGGATGGGAGGATTACGTCAGGGCTGATCTTGGATTTGATTTTGGTGGTGTGTTGGAGGGAGATCTGTCATCGAAGGCTGGTGGTGTCGGCATGAACCTCATTCGGGCTAAACCTTTATTAATTCCTCTTTTATTATTATATTATTTTTTTAACCTGGAGTAATTGCTGAATACGATCTAAAATTGTATTTATTTATGTTTTTTTTTAATAATGGTGCTTACGGGCTAACTTAGGTTTTGTATATTACTTGAGTTATCATTCATAAATTAAATTAAGTTAGCAGAAACCAACATTTTTTCTGCCAAATTATTTGTGAAAAATTTAATTATGGATTTCTTAATCTTGTGGAGTCAAACAAAGAAAATGTTTTCAAGAATTCGAAAAATCTAAATTCAAATTCAAATCACGTAGTCAAGCATCATTCCGGCTTGTTCCTGTATAATGACTTATACCCCAGTATTTATATTTATGTTTTATCTATTTATTTATTTTATTTTTTTCATAGAACTATGCCAATTCGTTAGTTTGTTAAACTCTCCCTCTTCCTGCTTCTTAGAATTTCAAGGAGTCATATTTTATCTATCACAATTTCGATTACCGAATAATAGGTTTTAAACAATAATCAGATGCTGGGGGGTATTTGATTAATAAATATTATATAACTGATTGAGCATTGAGAAAGAACTTCCAATATTTTATTCAGCCTTAAAAATATTTTCATTTTTTTTTTCTCTTATAATTGAATATAATTATTTATTAAAAGAACTCAGGAGATCTCTAATGGATTATCAAAAGGAGATATTTTAAGAAATATTTCTCCTTTCGGTCATGGGAAGTACATAAAACCGAATTTCTCGAATTTCTGCCTTAATAGGAGGTCCTATATAAAGGAATTCGGTTATCCTTCAAGGCCGGTTTTATTGCCCATGGGCGGGTGAAGGATATCAGTCAAGCTGTGGGAGTTTGAAAGAAAAGTTTAAAAGTACGAATAGACAATAGCAAAACATGTACAATAAAATGATAAAAATTATTAAGAATTATAAAAAACAATTATCAAGTAACGTAAAAAGCAAGTGGTTAAAGTAACGGACTTATCCAAACTATGATAGTTTAACTACTTCGTCTATCTAACTATATTGTATGTTCCTAACTACCTTGGCCATAGATATAGGAAGCCGTGTGTTGGTGGTTTTAATTAAGTATTACGTCATTCAACAGGTGCCTCGAGATTATTTTTTTCCTATCGAGTATTGAAATACGTGCAGCTTAGGAAAGCTACCTAGGCACAATTTAATATTCTTTACGAAGTCTTAGTATGTATATATATATGCAGGTCTATGTAATGATTGAAGTCAGTTTGTCTAAAAACCTCAGAATTTTATATTCGGTGCTCGGTCCTTGATCGTCTTCGCTCTGCCCTTTATAATGTCGGAACCATATTCTTTCTTGCTCGAATGATATGTAGATATTATTTCATTTATAAATTCTCTGTTTGCACTGTCCCCAAACTAGTATGTATTATCTTTATGTATGATGGCGGTAATTTAGCTACATCAGTTTTTTTTTTATAAAGTTATTTTTTTAATATATAATTTAAATGTATATTATTGCTTTTATTATATATCTTTAAATTACTATTTATTTTTTAACCTTATTTTTGATCCATTTTCAACTTAATTTTATAATTAAAATAAATCATAGATCTTTACAAACTAAAAGATTTAAACCTTTAAATATTATATATGAATTAAAACGGAACAAATCAACAAATCAATGCGATACTGTCATTACCGCTGTGGTAGTACTTTTGTTCCAGTTGATTCTATTCAACATATTTACCTAAGAAACGGTTAGGATCTCTCCTTTATATTTTAAATCAGCCATACAACCTATCTCCAATATAAACACAGCATTAAATTCGAAGACTGCCCAATGTTAGTTTATCCTCGAAAGCACTCAGCGAGAATGTAGCGGTACATTAGACAAGCGTTCCTATCCTCGGAGGACCCCTCTGTAAGAGCCTACGGTAACAGCTACACAGGTAAAGAACTGAAGAAATGGCCAACAACCGAGTACCTTATCCCTCGGGATACTGTCGGCAGTAAAGGCGGCCGCAAAAACCCCCTGGATTTGCATATAGCTAGCTCCACTAACCGCGAATAACTTTTTACGGCGGAGCAGTGGAGTCCCCTGTGCAACACCCAGTGTCTCTGGTAAAAACCTTAGTTTATTCTTACTTCGTCGTTTTTAGTGGAAACTACTTCTTATGTTTTAGAAAATTGATGGGATTTTTATCTATTTATGTTTACAACAGTAGGGGAGACCTGGGATGGTTGGGACAAGTTTTTTATTTTTTATTTTTTTTAGGGCTACAATTATTTTTTTTAACTTTTGAATTATTTTTATTTTTTAATAAGTTTTTAGAAGTATGTATGTAATAATGAACACAAGTCAGTGAAAAAATAAAAATATAAAACATTTAAAAGTGGGCACCAGGATGGCTTGGACAGCGATAAGGGATGGTTGGGACATACATAAATTAGGTAACACATTAGTTACAATTCAATATTTTTATTTACTAAATGATAAACTTAAACATAATAAAGTAGTACTATGTGTTTCTTACACAAATGATAGTATAAATTAAATTTAAAAAGGAACACTTTTGCCAATAAATAAATAAGGCATAATGTTGAAAAATAAGGTTCTGTTAAGAAAAAAAGAATAAGAAAATGCAAGTAACCAAATATAAATAACTGCAAAAATTTAACAGGATGGTTGGATACTGTCCCAACCATCCCTTAGGTTACTTTTTTATTCAATTCATAGTCCTGACAAACATGTAGGTTATTATTTCAAGATTGATTACTGGAATCGAATGATAATTGATAGGAGTTTTATATGTTAATTTAAGACGCTGGCAGGTTTTTGTCTTTAAGAAAAAAACTATCCTAAAGTTCATTCAAATATTTACTTTTGTAGTGAAAATTAAGAAAAACTTACCTCTCTTCTCAGAAAATTTAAATATGGCCGCCAAAGCACAGTATTATAACCTGCCTCAGAAGTGTGATCAACAGATGTAAAGCCAATTCAGTAGTGCAAAGCTATTAAACAAAAATTTCAATGTCCCAACCATCCCAGGTCTCCCCTATACAATTTATACATGAAATAAATGCGATAAAATGTGATTATAATAACTTTTAATGAAACTCCCTATCAGCACTTCAATAATATTTGTATTAGAAGGTCTCTGGACTTTTTTTCAGACGCCTCGGAGAATTATCGAGAATTTAGTGTGAGACAAGATATTTTTGGTCACCTATATATCGTGTATCGATATTTAGAGCTCAAAATATTGCCTATATGGAATACCGATACCTTTCTTACAATACCCATCCCTATATAACACCTCATGGGTGATATTCCGAATAGGGGTTGAATGAACAAAGATGGTTAAGGGACGATTAAACCACCCCCAGACTGAGAGACGTGTGAGGACTGACACCCCTTTATATTGCTGAAGCGGAGGCAGCCAAAACGTTGGCAGTAATTGCTTCCCAGTTTCATTATGTCTCTTTAAGGGACACTAAAGGCTTCTCTGTTATTGGGACTGGGCTGGGGTGGTTGGTGGAAGGGAGGGTGTGTAGTCAGGATGTGTCTCTATGCCTCGGTGGAGGGTTGCATTTGCCTTCATTAACTCCTTATGAATCTCACTTCTGATTCTACAGTGCTGAATGAGCAGATGTATTGAAATCTTTTCGTGCATTAAGTATACAGTTATAATTTATTTATCGCTATTTATTTTCTTAATCATCAGTTTTATTTTGATTATTGAATGCTGGTTCCTTTAGCCAGTCACAAGATAATTTATTACCAGTAATTTTATTTGTATTAAATTATTACTTTATATTTAATTTTCTAATGTTTTTTTTTTTTAGTTGAAAAAATTAAAACCTTATCATTTTCTCCTAAAATTTATTAACATATGAATTTAGCTAAATATTAAAAAAAAATTGTTTACTCTTTTCTAGAGTAAATATCACAATCTGCCTCTCTCAAAGGTAACAAGTATTACGGATAACCACGAATCCATTCACACAAGATACAAAATAAAATATGTTAAATAATAATAGTATAAAGAAATAAAATAAAAAATAAAAATAAAAAACATAATCGCAATATATATATTAAACCCTATCTTCAGATTTAATATATTAAACCTATAATTACAAGTATGTTACTTTTACATATTTATATTTGTTAGGATTAACTATCTCTCCTAACACTATTATTCGGGGTTTCTAGATCCTATACGTATTTATAAACTTAATCTATAGGAGTTAATAAAGTTATAAGAGAAGGTAATAAATTAATAAAATACAAATAATATTTTCTATATTCTACCATACCCCAAACTTAAGCTAGTATAATGAAAAATAGTATAATCATAATTTTTTTTCTTATAATTTTAAACTGAATGAATGGTTTTATTGATTCCTAAACATGTCTCATTGATAATTGTTGCAAAATTCAAAATTATGTACTATAATATATTATAATACATAATATGTATTTTTATTTGTAATCGAAATAAAATTTTTACTAAGCAGTAATTAATAAATTTAAAAATAAAAAATAAATATAGTATCAGGTATATGGTACATACAGATTTCCTTTGTTTGCTACCTTTCGGATTTATTTATTGATTTTTAGCTTATTAAATACTCTTCAAATTTCTTGAACAATGTAAAAATAAATAAATAAAAACAATTGTAAATCGTCCGCTGTCATTGTACTAAGAGTAATGACATCGGCCGAGGAAAGCTATGTTAGTGCGTTGGCGTCCGAAGAGACAGGACAGGTGTAAGACAGAAGAACGGACAGAATAAACAAAATAGGAGAGGGAGAAGCAATAGAAGTGTTGGCAATAGAAGAAGGGCAAGATATACGAGCGACATGAAGGAGATTTACAAAGTGTCAAAACCTGGCCGTTGCCTCCCATCCATTGTCACACCTCTCCTCGTTTCCTAGTCCACCGATTTATTTATTAGTCTCCTTGTCCGTCTTAGCGCCTCTTCTTTAACGGGACGTCTCTGGAGGCCTCTCTGTCCCTCGTTGAACGTGGTCTGACCCGTGTCTAATGAGCTATGTTCCATACATGCATTGTTCAAGGATTACTTAAGATACCTCACCTCTTTGTTTATATTTAAATATAAATGGATTGTACTAGAAATTTCTACCTAATATTTTTCAATGTTTAAATTTTAAAATCCCGACCCACATTTCAATGCTTCCTTTAATTAATTGCAAAAGATTCATTTACGTGATAGTGATTTAACCCATTCCGACATACGGAGTTGAGTTTGGGTGCTCTACTAAACGAAAAACCATCGAACTTAGTGCTGTTACCTTTTTCAGAAATCGACGAAGATCTATATTTTGCAAATTTTGCCCAAAACCTATTATTTCATAGTAAACTCTATGACCACTCAATTCCACTAGTCTCTAAACTTTCTTTCCGTTCTATTCCCTATCCGTCCATCTATATCTATATCTTTTCCCTAGTTCGAGTCCATCAGAAAATTTATTTTTTGTTATTCAGCCAAGACTTGACTTCGGGGCCTGTGGGCCAGGGGCACCCCCAACATCTATAAAGTTAGTACCCTTCTATTGGGAAAGACCTAGAGGTTGAGTGGGATTCTGCCCGTTTTCTCGTTCAAATAAAATCTTCCTATCAGTAAACATTATGGCAGGAAATATATAAAAAAATATTTTGGTCCAAAAGATACAGACGATGGATGCGGAAAACCCAGGACGTATGAAAACATTTTCTCCAAACATTGAGATCCATAAGGGCGGCCTTAGGATGGGACCAGGACCAAATTGTATTTTTAAGGATTGTCCCTCAAGGGTGGATATAAGAAATCCCTATCCAGCAGTCCTTTGCTCTATAAATATTTACCTTTTCCCCTTAAACGGGCCATCGCTTAAGCTCCGAGCTTGCCCTTCAGCGTTCTTCTGTTTTTTCGATCTTCATAAACAAGATTGGTAGAGCGGACATTAGTCCCTGGGGTAATATTAAAGATATTTTTATAAATGGCCAACAGTTTCACGTAGCTAATTATGTAATTATTGTGAATCGATTTCACTCTTTAATGATGTTAAAAATGCATTTAAGAGAAAGAAAAAAAAAATCTTACCGGTTTTATAGTCTTTATGTAAACTTTTTTTCGAATAAAACAAATTACCCCATCTAGAGTATTTAGTAGACACCATTTTATTAATTTATTTTTTTAAATTTTAAACGCTTAAAAATAGTTTAGTTGAAATAAAACCATGTCCTTAATTGATTATATGTTTTTTTTAGATTCATCTTTACAGGTTTTTAGTTATAGAAACTATCGAACTTTTAGAAAAATCACGATATTAACAAAAAAAAGAATCAATAACTTCTACAATACTAAATAAAGAACTTACGAAACCTGCTGTTGTTTTTTTTGTGTGTGTTATAATTAAAAAAATAGTAATTCTTAATTGAAATTTAAATCAAGGTTGGAACAACAAAAGGAAAGTGCTATTTTAGCAATATACATAGGCTTTTATTTACCATTACATGTAAGATATTTTTGTCCATAGACACTATATCTTTTTCGGCATAATAATATTTCAATTGACTTCTACCTAAGCTAAGTATGGTAAATTGTTCACTTTTTCTTTATTTTTCTAAAAGTTCACCCCGTTTGTAAAATACAGACGAAAACATATGAGATAAACAAAAACCCGAAGCTACATGTACAGCGGCTATAAAGCTATTAACAAAGTGCATCGAACATTGGCAATATCTCCCGAATTCTAACGGAAGCAATGATCGGTTTGGTCGACTAATCGGCCTTTCTGCCAGCCAACTAGTGGGCCAGTGACTATTCGACCAAATTCATAGTCGGCCCAGCGCTAGTATTTAGTGAATGATAATTTAGTACAACTAGTTAGGTTTCCTGTATTATAGTATTTTTTAACTGTTTAATAACTATTATTTCTTCTTAAAATTTATATTTCCTTGTATCGGTATAGACAACGACAATTGAAAAAAAAATTGTTATCGTCGTATCTCCTAGCTTGGTTATACTTTTGGTTATGCTAGAAGTTGATAAACTATTCAAGCACCACACATGAAGCTAGCGATAAAGCACAGAAGTAAAATTACCCTTAAGACTGCCTCAACGGCAGATATAGAGAATATAATAAGGGCCTGAGAGCGGAGCCTTGCAATATTTATAGCCCGCAAGATCTGGGCGGCCCGAGGGCAGCCTGGATTGGCATAGGTCGGCTCAGTGCAGCGGAACAGCAAATACCCGTTTCCCATTGTCAATAATCATTTACATACTTACTTCTTGCTTGGATAATGGCTGCATACCGATCTTATGCAACATGCTATCCAAGATAAACATTTTCTGCTTAGATAATTGTACTGTTGTAAGAGCAAGGCCTAACTATTGGAACAATTGAGCGCACAAGTAAAGAGAGCATGCTTGATAAATATTATGTACCATTTCTACATAACTGGAAATACATATATTAGTTATGGACACTGTATTTTATTAATCAGAAAAAAATTATAAATTACCGATATTTATTTAATAACAGTGGTCTGAATTTTATAACAAATAATTATTAAAATATTTAGGTCGTTTTAGTTGTTTTTTAATTTATATTAAAACTTTTATTAAGTAAATATTACAGTCTAACTCGAATGTAGGAAATAAGTAATATATATGGATTTATGGTTCCATTCCTTACACAGCATGTACAAAAAAAATGTTACTTGACTTTTGTGATTTAATTAAAGACATGTCACGCGTTAAAAAATGGAAAACTTTTTTTTGTATTTTATTTATGACAAGGAGTCAATTAAAAACACCAAAAATTATGCAGTTCATTTACATATCAAAACAAACCCCTAAAGTCGAGTGTGATGTTCCGCTTTGATTCGGCCTTTTTCGTTATACGTTGGGCTT
The DNA here is from genome assembly GCA_003667255.2 of Euschistus heros. Lineage (NCBI taxonomy): Eukaryota > Metazoa > Arthropoda > Insecta > Hemiptera > Pentatomidae > Euschistus > Euschistus heros. Next base: position 156,220 of record RCWM02000385.1, on the reverse strand, counting down.
TGACTGTATTTCAACACTTTAAGATATGGGGAGTCAGCGTTTGCTCCCTTCTCTGAAACGAATCCTGTTTGCTAAATTGATTCTGAAATTGTTTTATTACAAAATATTATTTCAATTTGTTTAAAATTCTTGCCCATTATTTTATATTGTTTTATTTGAAGACCGTGACTGATCGCAATTATCAAAATTTAAATGCCATGTATAATAGCAATATTTATCAATTAAAATAAACATTATTAAAATACAGTTATTTTTAACTGTATTCATTGCTCATTTAGTAATTGTATCTACTTCGACTTACAAAGTATCTATTACTTTCGGCTTGGTATGTCCCTCCATAAGTGGAGAGACATGTTTGGTTTCGGGGTCCCTAGGCTGAATCTATATTTGGCGTATAGGGTATGATTTTATTCTTAATTCTATTTTATTTTATATTACTGATATTATTGCATGTATAATAATTAGAATCCTAAGGTCTCGAGAAGTGTACCGATCAGGAAGATCACTGTTTACAAAAGTAGTATAAGACCAGTGGTGACATATGGGTGTAAATGTTGGGTTCTAATATTGCGGTTTGTTGAGCCAAATATTGTTTCTTTGATCAAAGTGGGATTGTGGTGGGTTGACAATGTGCTAAGGGTGCCAATAGACAGACTACGAAAACAAATTATGTACGGTAGGCCGGAGGAAAGAGATTGAGAGGGAGACCAGAGCTGAGGTGGCTGGACAACGTTGAGGATGACCTCAGAAGAATAGGATTGAGAGGTTGGAAAAGAAAGAAAAGAAAGGCGGAAGAAGACAGAGATGTCTTTCTTTATAAGGCCAAGGCCCGACTAGAACTGTAGCTGTAAATATAATAACAATCATTATTTTTAATTTATTTATTTCATTTCTGATTGTTCATATTGTATGAATGAATTTATTATCTTACACCTTTTTGTATATTACTTTTATTTGAGATAGATTGTAACAGTTACTCAATAAAATCTGTAAATATATATATATATATATATATATATATATATATATATATATATATATATATATATATATATATATATATATTATTATTATTAGTTATATAAGATTGCGCATTGGCATTCACAATCTTTTTTTCGTTAACTTGAATAACAAATGCAAATGAGAAGGTGCTATTAACATTAATAAATTTAAATTTAGATTATTTTTATAAATATGAATCATTCAATATAATCGTGGGAATATATGTGTGAATATTTCCTCTATGACGTTTTATGTGCTTGTTTTGAACATGAATCGGAATCTTATCTGCTAGGATCCCACTTACATTAATTCTGAAACGTATAAATTCATTGCTGATATAGATTTATTCTTCCTCCATGAATTGTTGCGGCGAAAAGGATCGGGGGGATACCTCTACGAACTGAAACAGATAACGCTCAAAGACAAGTAGGGCAGATAGACTAGGACAGCCTATATAATCCAGAGTGAGTTTTCCCCTCGAATGAATATTAATGCCTTCTAGAGCCATTAGCAAACCACTCCACGGATGCACTTTATAAAATTGAAGTGGGGGGCGCATACACACCGGCGACCCCTCGTCTTTTGTCACGAGTAATTAAATCTTCTCAGCTAATCCACTTAATTTACCTCGTAAAGTCAGACTGGGGGTTTATGTTTTATATCTACTTCGTTGGAAACGTTGAAGGGTTCATTAATGAACGCGGACTGTCACATATGGGGCTGAGGCTCGTCTTCGTCACATCTTCGGGCTGCTTTCGTTTCCGTCTTGATCCACCCCTCAGAATAATTACATAAGTGAATCCTCTTCTATTAGCAGCGTATTATTTTATATTTTAATGCAAATTTATTCATTGTTCACTTCGGTTGTTGATTCTACATTTTTTTTCCACTTGTTTTATTTTATTCCTATGATCCATGTTAAACAGATCTGCTATCTAGGACTCCAACTGGACAAACGTTTAACTTAAAATCCGTTGTCGTTTTAGAGTTCTTCAACCTTTACTATAAAAAGGCTCTAAGATGCCGAGTAATTGCAAAAGACTCATTTATACGACAGTACCTATTTAGAAATACTGAGTTGAGATCTGGGCCTCCACTATATCTAATCCTTGCAACTCAAAATTCTTCGAAAAATCCTAAATGCTCCTAACCTTGTCACAAATGAACTTATCCACAAGACCCTAATATTCCCATATGTTACTGATTTAGACTAAACTAGATACCTATCCTTCCATAGTTTACTCCATAAACATCCAAATCCCCTAGTATCTCAACTTGCTTCCCATCATATTGGAATGGGCCTATTCTCCGTGGCGTCTGATAAAAGAGATGGCCTTGTGGATCTTCTTATATAGACCCTTTAATAATCAGCTACCGATTATTTCTCAAGCAATTGACGTGTTATATTTTACTTGATGATTTTTTTTTCGTATATAGTTGTGCATTCAGTAAATAGATAAATAAGAAGAAAAAGTTTTATTAACGACCTACCACTATAATGCCACAAATTTAATTCAAAATTTATGGTTAGGTAATGATATGCTTACTTTAGAACCAAGCATCCTGACCCAACAAACGACGTTGACGGTTTTGAATTATATGGTGCAATGTAAATATAAACACTTTTTCAAAATTTTACTAGTATTTCAAGATCTGATCTTATTGGAGAATGATATTTTGCTCTAATCATCTTATGTTTTTTATATAAAAAATATAAAAAAAAAAAATAAATAAATAAAATAAAATATGAACTATATACCATCGCATTCGTGGTCCAAATTCTAAAAACTTGAACAAAAAAAAAAAAAAAAAATTAAAATTTGTAGTTTTGTTTAAATCTTTTAATTGATGCTCTAGCTAAATCAACAGGTCAAGGAAAACCTTGCCTGCTAGCTTGAGCACCTGTCCAGCAATACCGACTTCTGAGCTTACATAAACCGACATCCTGATCCCAAAGCGGCTTTGTCTTGTTGCGTCATTCGTAACATGTTTGCACAATCCCTTTAGTCGAAAGAACCTTGAGTGGTTTTTGCATTCTCGAAGAACATGTGTGTTAGCCTATCGAGAACAGAGGAATGTTGCGAGTTCTTTGCGTTGGATTTGTTCCACCATTTAATTAAAGAAACAAAATAAAATTCCACGTTCGACTGAGGATTTCCTCCGTTTGATGTCCTAAAAAAAAAAAAAAAAATTCTTCAACAAGAAAACGGAAAACGATGCTAATTGAATTTATCTTTAGGAAAACAGTTGTTTCTCGAAAGTGTTTCTTTCAGATAAGACGCCCAATAATCCAATCTCTCCCCCCCCCCTCTCCCCCAAAGCCAAGTTATTAAAAAATAAAAGTTTCTACCCCCAATCTTATAAGAGGTATTATGATCCCTGGAATACCTGGAAGCAACTTTTAAGCATAATATACACGGCAGATTGATACCATCTCTGCGGCTAATGGTAAACGATGGCTTCAAAGAAAAAATATTTAATGGAAATTCTTTTAGCAGAAGCGCTTTTTAAAAGTTTTACCGGAGGATTCTGTTTTTGAAAGATGGGCTGTCTCCTTATCGGACGGTTTTTCCCAGGCGAGGAAATAAGTTTGGAAAGTCGACCCTAGCACCTCCCCTTCAATTCCGATTTATCCTCGGCTTGATTCCGCCCTTTGACGTGTTCAATGGTTCGTCCATGATCTTAGCCGACTCTGATATAAACACGCACTTCCTCAGCTCTCAATCATGGCTGTAGTAACTGAGATTTAGTGTGAGGAATCTGCTTTAGTAATCATATGTCTGGCATCTATCATAAATATTTTTCCACTTGTAGTCATGTGAGTGTTTTCATTTTGTTTATGTGATTTATTAACAGTTTCGAAAATTGTCATTTTGGTTCCTCATTTTTTTTATTTTCACCATTATTGATATTTACTACTGTATACTATATTTACAATAAGTAAATGTGTGGTAAAATGGTCGCAATAACCTGTAACAGACTACCCATTAGTCTAACTTTATTAAATGTCCTACAACTCCTCAGACCATCTTCTTTTCAGACACTTCAGAGAGTTATCTACCGCGGTGTACCGGGGCAGGGGGGGGGGGGGGGGGAGATACATTATTTTCAAGGAATCCCTTATCGTCCAGTATAATTATACAATTTAGTGTGCAAAAGGTCGGGTGTTTTTGATTAATTTATATACTGTCAGTGTTGTGATTATGTGCTTAAATCCAAGCTTTGAACCTTTAAGCGTCAACGATCGCCAATTGGTAGCGTCATAACTTTAGACTATTCATACGTTTCACCGAAACATTTGCTGCACGGTTGGTTCCAAATAAAAGCTTTTCTATCTAAAATGAAACTGAACTAAATGTTCTGCAATTTATACAGAAAATAAGCTTGAATGGGGACTGAGATACTTGCTTTGCTTGCTCGGGATTCTTTAAAAAAATGTGGCGGATAATCTAATATTTTTTACGGTTTAGATCAATGCTTTTTTAAAACTGACATTTAGAGCATACTTCATTGTAGACGATTTTAAAGGTGAATTAGTTTGCTACAAACCTAGCACAATATATTGTCACTACACTCAATGCTTCTATATGTAAATAGCTGGCTAAAACATAGCTAACTTATTAGTTTGATAGTTTATTTAAAGTACGTTTCTATTTCTTTTATTTTTTAAAAATTGTTATGATATATTACTTAAATATAATTATAGTAAATTTTTAATTTTGAAAAATATGTTTTTCATTGTAATCTCCGGTTAATCCGACTTTTTGACCGTTCCACTCTACCCCTTGGTCCCTTAGGGGTCGGAACAGTGAGGTTCCACAGTACTAGATATCATTATTGACATGTATTGTTCGGACTCTCACGCTATTTTTCCTTGTTCCAGTTATGTTTTTCTCACTCATTTCTTTCGTTTACCGCGTACTTCGTGTTCCTTCAGGTATAATGTTCAGGATACCCGAGATCCCCGACGCCTGCGTAGAAGCCCGGTAATAAGTTAATGATCATTATCTCTGTAGGCGAGGAGTGGCCACTGTATCCCCAAAACAAAAGGGCCCGGACAGTCCAAATTATCTGGAGAGATCCCCTCCCTTTTCAGCAGATTTCCCATTTCCTCTGCTTCAGAATAATGAAGGGCCACCTCTTCACCAGCGGCCCTCTCACCTCGAGAATTTTCATTTTCTCTTTTCCCGCTGTAAAAAAAAAATTCTACTGAGGGATTTTCCCCTCCCCGGGTCAAAAACAAGACTGAAATGAATAGAAGTTTTAGTTTGGTTGATGTAGCTCTCGTTAAGGGGCCCTTTTTTTTTTTTTTTAATAAGGGTTCTGACGGGGATCCACTATCAAGAAGAAAACTACGAAAAATAAACTGTACTTGCAAACTAGTTGACCGTGTACTGTTTGTAGCCTTTTACTTCCATCAACATTAAAGTATATTCATTGTATTTTTCTATTTAATATGTACAGTAAATGAAGTTTACATATACAAAAAAAAATAAAAAAAATAGTAATAATGTTTAAAGACAGTGGTTTTTTTTTTTTTTTTTTTTTTTTTTTTTTTTTTTTTTTTTTTTTTTTTTTTTTTTCGACGATCAAGTTAAATAATTTATGGACTATTCTTGGCGTATTTTTTCAAAATTAAAGAAATATTTAAATTTAAATTTATCATATCTAACTAACTGAGCATAAATGCTTTAAGCTTGGGATACCCTTAATCAGTCCTTATTTTGTTAACCCACAAAATGAATGAAAGGATAGGTGGGTTAACAAAATAAGGGCCAAATCAGCAACATAACATCAACATCTTTATGCATAAGTTGAGCCACAAAGCTCAACAAAGGGTCTGATTAATATCATGTTAATAATTCTGTTGTAACTTTTTGGGAGTTTTCAACGCTTGCCTTGTAAATGTTGAAGTAGTTGGAAACGATGAACAGTTTCTTGTCTTTTAAGTCTGGTGCGTTGTTTTTCATTAGAAGCTAAATTTTCATTAAATTAATATTAATATTTTATTTATTTAATTTGATGAATTCAGAGTATTCTAGATTTTCTAATTTCTCGAGTGTGTCAGAGGATCTTATTACTTATTATAGAAGGATGTAAAAAAAATAAATCAATACAATAGCAATAATTTAAAATAAAATATAAATAATATTTAGGAGGATTATCGGGATTATTAGTGTTTGAAGCAAGTTGGGAAACTTGGTGATTCGAGTGGGTATTGAGTTTAGTGTGAAATGACAGGTATCTGGTTTCGGCCAAATCAGCAACATATGGAACATTTAGTTCTTTATTGATAAGTTTATTTGTAACATAATTAGGAGCATTGAGGATTCCACGAAAGATTTTGGATGGTAAGGATTGTATGCGAGAAGAGTTGGAATGGGAATTATTAAATATTGAAATATATATTTTATGATATTTTAATGCTTATTTGCTTCATCGTTTTCTAATCTTATATTGTTAAGAAACATTCAGCGTCACCTTTTTTTCGCCCATTCCACTTTCGCTCGCTATCGATTGTAATACTGTTCCATTCCGGGAATTCCAGACACTACTCATAATTAAAGTCGGACCACAATAAGATGGCCGGTTGCTGGAATGAATGGCCAGCGGCGGAGGAAATATCGCCATTGGCAGAGGTGAATTCAAAAATGCCGGTAGCACTCTTTTATATTAGAGAGGAGGAGGAGGGCTTTTGAGTTGCGCTCCGAACGAAGGATAAATACAAAACGCTTTCAAAGGACTCCCGTCGGCAAAAGGACGGTCCGTTATTGCGGCCGAGGGTAACCTTTTTATGAAAGGGCCCGGATATAAAGGAACTATGGCGGAAGAAAGGTATATTAGTGATTAGGTGCTTCTGGGCTTTATCTATTTTCTATTTAGTGCCTTATCCCAATTCTATTATCTACAACATAATGTGTGATTTTATTCACGTTAGCTCGTTTAGGTATCAACAAATATGCATTATGTCTATTCAAGGGATCGAAATTCGACTTTCTTGAATTTAAATAATAATACATGTGATAACTAATGTTCTCTGATGTTTTTTTATATTTTACAAATACACGGCAAACTAAAAAATATTGGATTTCACAGCAGTATGCGGTTTTTAGCGTGCTGGCTTCGGTATTTTACGGAACTAATGTCATGAACTTTTATTTATAGGGTCTGATAGTATATTTAACCAGCTTTCAGATGGAAAAAAAAGTTATGGATTGAACCAATAGTTTCGGAGTTAAAGTCAAAAGAGTACTGTTTTGCCGAAGATGTGCTTAAAGAAGTATTTGAGCGCGTCAGTTTTGAAAACGCACACGATTACGTCAGTACTGCTTACACTTATTATCTACTGGGTGTAATTTAGCTTTTGTATAAATTTCAGCTGTTTATGTTTCAGCTGAATGGGACATCGAAATTTCGCCTATATGAAATTTAAAAAAATTCAAATTTTACCTGATATACACACGTTAAGGACCGCAAGACTTGGCGTTGCTAATTGTATTCGACAAGGACTATCATCTAGGATTATCAGTAGCTTTACGCTCGTCCGTTGAATAAATAGACAATAAGCTACAAACCAAGAAGGTTCTTGGATTCAGCGCTTGGTAAGAAAGCATTGCTTCGAGAGCAACGGTTGTACGTGGAGGTTATGTCAGCAATCACACTCGACCGCCAAGTCAAGTCTTCCCCGAATTTAAGGGTTTCCACTTTAGAGAAGTTGGATGTGCCTTAGAAGGGTCCCCAGAATTTTAATGTCAATCTACTGCTAAAATTACAGAAATCTATTTTCTTCTCTCAGCCGGACTCGAACTCGGGCGCCGAAGTTTGAATGTGTAGGTGGAGATATATTGTATTTAGCATGAATGCAATTTTATTTTTATTCATTAAATTATTTACTATCTGTTATTAATGTAATTAATAAAAATAAAAAATCCATTTAGACTTAAAACAATATATCCACACCCTAAGTCAGGGAAACATGCATGTCTCTCCAATACTGCTCCGCAAAGGATTCCGTGAGATCCCAGCGCTGCTTTTTCAACTGATTAATATTAGAAACCAATGGAAGCTGAGTGAGAGCACTATAGCCGCAAATGCTAAAGGAATTGCGCGAAGAAGCTGGCCATTAAAGAATTAATGAACTCAAAGTCGTTATTATTTTTCTACATATCTATGTACTCATTTCTGATTATTGTTATTAGACGGTGAAGAATATAAGATCTACATCTTACCAATAAACGGCTTTTATTTACAAAGCACATTTATTTATTAATTACTTTTTCCGTATAACGTGTCGAAATACAAATACGCTAGCTTCTTCTTTTGAAATATATACGTTTGAAAAACTGATATTATTTAAATTTTAATTTCCTTCCTAATGTTATCGATAGATTTTTAAGTTGAAGGTATTGTCTATGATAATAGCTGAAAAGTCCAGTGACAGGCTTCCCATGTTGAAACTAAATGTCAAGGAGTTGTAACTGGAAAGTAGTGAACAGTTTAATGCATCTATATCCTTTTACTGCTAGGTTCTTCATATGGCCTGCCAGATGTTTTGAATACATTATTTCTCAAATGTTATTCTCCGAATTATTTAAAATTATATCTTCTTTGTCTGAGTATACTTTCAATAAACTGTATTTCTTCAAGATTAATTACAATAAAATAATTGGTACATAGAGTGAGGTTCTGCATAGGTAAAACACAAGTTAATAATTAAAAGATATAAACAATTAAAAAAACAACAACTATTTATTGATATTTACAGCTATATTCATTATATACCAGCGAATTTCAGGAAAATTATTCCAATTACATGTCAATAACAACTTAAGAACTACTGACAAGTTGCACTTCAATAAAAGTTCTACACTAGAAGGTCTCTTGGCCATCTTCTGAGAGGACCCAGAGGATTATCGGGAATTGAGTGTGAAGGAAGTGGGAGACTAGTGGATTCGAGAGAGTATGGAGGTATGAAAGGATAGGTATGTGGTTTGGGTCAAATTTGCAACATATGTAACATCAAGATCTTTATGGATAAGTTTGGACACGAGAAGAATTGGGAGGTTTAGTCGGACCACAAAGCTTAACTCCGTATGTCTTAATGGGTCTGATTATTGTCATGCTAATAATTCTTTTGTAATGTTTTTTGGGAGCTTTCAACGCTTGTCTAGTAAATTTTGAAGAAGTCGGAAACGACGAACAGTTTTCTGCCATTTAAGTCTGGTATGTTGTTTTCCATTAGCTAATTTATTTATTATTAAATATAGTTCTTCATCTCTTATTTAAATTATTTTTTAAATTTATTTTGATGAATTCAGCGTATTTTCCATTTTCTTGTTTCTCAAGTGTAATTTAAAATAAAATATAAATAATATTTCGACAACTAACTTTGGTTTCATTCATATTAGTAAAATTACTTATTGAATGAGAAAATAATAGACAACCTCTCGTAACGAACCTGATAGAGACTTAACTCTTTGAGCAAAATAAGCTAGTTCGGTGTTGCAAATCATTTTATGGTATGCATTATTAAGATAAATTATAATCTATAATTAATAAAATATAAAATTATAATCTATATATATCACGATAAATTTAAATCTTTTTTTAATTTTCGATAAAAATTTTTTTTTTTTTTTTTTTTGGAAACAAATTCACCCACATATTTTGGAAATAAATTCGGAAGGCAGGTCTATCCATTTCAGATGGTTATCAGTTCCACAGACTTTAAATCTTGTTATTGTTCAACACAGTGTTGTAGAATCTATGCAATTTTGTTTCACAGTTAATCATTTAGTTATACCATAATTTTTATTCTTGTAAAAATGAATGGACGGTCTAGTGGTATAGATTAAGTATGAAATGCCTAGCTCATAGGATCATAGGCTGGCTCGCGTTCCGTTAACGCTGTATTCTCTTATGCGTCCATCGGCAGATAGTTCCTCAACCCCGACGAGGAACAGAGAGAGTACTCCCGGATCGGATCTACATATTAATAAGCCGCTTTCATGAAGTCCCTTCTGTATGAGCTTTGATTAATCACGCTCGGGACTCGGATGTAAATCAACTTTCCGCTCTCACAAGCCGTACACAAGCGAACAGAGTTGTCATTGAGTTCCACCGTACCGGCGCAACTAAAGGACACGGAGTACTTTCCACCGCGCTTACTCTTATGTAAAGTAACCCTCGGCGGACAATTAGAAGGGAAACGATTCTAATTGAGAGATATAAATCCTGATCATGTTGGACCAGACGGTATCTGTCTAATTGATAGCTTCTAAACCAGGCCGAGGTCTATTGGAAATTGATCTGAGTCGCACTTTCCGTATCGCAATAACGCGCCAGATAAAAATATGATTGGATTTGTTATCAAAAAGGGAACATGACAAGTTAATTTGAACATTGGGCAAAAAGCAAACTGCGATATCATTTGGGGAGGGGGCCTGAAAAAATACAAATAATCATGGCAATATACAATAAACATAGGATGGGTTGGCATGAGGCAGCACCTGGAGATACATACTCTTTACCTTCAGCTAATTTAAAAGGTTACTCAAGGAGGTCTCTCATCCAGCTCCTTAAAGGCGACGCAGTGCTACATTAGGAATTTTAGTTGTTGCCATATTATGAGCTACTCTATTTACGTGTCCATTCAATTTGTCTTAAAATTGTTTGTAGTTCTTCCGAATGAGACTCGTAAAAGTCTGGATACAGTAACATACTGTATGGTATTCCCACCGATTCTATTTGTAATTTTTTTTTCGTTACAAATGGCTGAAAAAAAGAAAAAAACTGTTTAAGGTAATTATTGTCCCTATATTTTAACGTAATTATTCTGTCTTTATTATAACAATAATTACACAACTTAAAATAATCATACATATGGACAAATAGATAAATGGAAAAACGAAATGCCACAACGAAATCAAATAATAGAAATATGATATAAAATAGTACATAAAATGAAACAATAAATCTAATTTTTTTAAATAATTAGAAAGGTTAAAATTATCAAATCGGAAATTTCTAATGAATTTTATGGTGCTCCATATGAAGTTTTTATCGACGAATAAGATCTTATAAAGACAACCACATTAATTATGTGGAAATTATTACACAGGGAAAACCATCATTGTTTTTGGAATAACTGTTTAAAGTTTACACGAATGTAATTCAGTTAATAAAAAGACAACTTATGGAAACATTAACAGTTCATAAGTTAGAGGCACTAATTTTCATAAGATTTCTAATTTCATTATGTGAATTAAATGATGTTTTTTTTTTTCCATCAAAATTTTGTATATTTCATCGTATTTCGAACTTTCAAAATTAACGGAAGATAATACATTTTGTATCTATAAGTAAAAATTCGAGATGGTCAGGCTGTCTCAAAATGTTCTCCTTTTGTATACATTCACTACTTTATGATGAGCTTGTGTACATTCAACTTAACTAATGAGGTACTTATCTTATCATAAGCTGTCTCCTGAGAAGTTACTTATTTTGTGTCAGTCTTTTGTGTGGTTTCATGCTGTCTCTGGGGTTCTTCTTTAATTACAGAGCAGCCGTGAATGAATGGGCTCGGCCTGCGACATAGATTAAGGTTTAAAAAAAAAAAAAGTTAAAGTTAAAACGCTATGTTAAGCTAATAAAATATAATTAACTGGAATTTTGATATATTGAATATATTTTGATTTCTTTGGTACATGACGGGAAAGAGTCTTATTCGAAACGCTTTTGAGTTCTTATATGTTTGTATCAACCCTTCTCCCAACTAATTTTACAATGTATTTTGATTATATCCATCTGTTTGTTATTGCGCTCGATGTCATATGTCCTTCGGTCGTGCTCCCACCAATTCCTTTGAGAGTTCATCGAACTGTACAGTTTTCCTTGTTTATGACATATAAATATATTCAGACAATAATACAAATGGCTGAGGAGAGGAATTGGTTAATAACAAAAAAAAAAAAATAGATCTCATGTAAAGATATGTAAAGATTAATCAGTAGAGATATATATCTCAAAAATATTTGGTTTAGAGTAGGTGTATACAATCCTTTCTTATAGTATTTTCTTTTATTGATAAAGACATTCCGAAAAATAGTCGAGTGCTATATTTTACCACGCATCTGTTGTATACAGTATTGTCTCTTTTAAATTAACCATTATTACTGATTTTTAAAAGTATATATATGCCATGATTATTGTATGTTATATTACATTTGCTGATTGTGATACTACAGTTGCATATAAAAGTTATGAAGAAAAAAAAAAATTTTTTTTTAAATAATATTCTTTGTGGAAATCCATCTCGGTGAAATAATATACCTTATTTAATTTAGGCTTACGCTTTTTTTTTTCTCTCTAAAGGATAAAATATATTTTTCTTATTACTTGCATGCATTAGCGTTGTTCTAAGCCGCTAGCTAGAAGGGTGCTTTAACACACCGCTAGTCTTTTATCTACTTAAAAGGGGCTTGATTATGTGTTTTATATTAAACGGTAAAAAGCAACTTTAATAGAAGAAAGTTGTCCGAAGCTCCGCCTTGGGGCTTAGCAGTTGTGTATAAACCCTAATAGCTTTCAAGTTATTTCCAAAGTCTCCCAGGCCCGGGCCGATATATTGAGCTAGTCGAGCGTACCACTACTTGCTCCTCATTAAGCTCCTTTATAACCCCCTCTCCAACTTCTTGTGTTAATAGATTTTTTTTTTTGTAATAATAGTAGGATTACTCTTATTTTCAATAAACAAATAAATTACTTAAATAATTTTATAGCATATTATTTATTATATTTAGGTTACCCGATTAAACCTTTAGTTGCTAAAAGGGAAACCCGTTTTTCTTTAATGGTATGTTAAATTCCGAAATATATGTTTATTAAATTATAAAATTTCTATAATTTTTTTTTTCAAATTATTTATTGATATTTGCAACTTTATAAACTGACAAGGGGACGTTTGCAGTTGTAACTCACAGATTTGAATGCCGATTTGTGTGTGGGTAGTAGGGACCTATAATAGTGCAAAACTAGAGTTATAGCCGCCAAGGAGCCGAGAAAAAAAATAAAATACGAAAATCAGGTTTTATTTTTTTTCTTAGCTCTCAATCAAGATAGAGAAATGATTCTTTCACTTTCAATTGCAGTTATGTATGCTATTTTTAATAAAAATACTTTCGTTATGCTCAAGACATTACACGGCTTTAGGGTGCTCAAAAACTCTAAAAAAATGACAAAATTCCAAGGAAATCCGCTGTAAATCAGTGGAAACTTTTTTTCATGAACTACTGACCTCAAATCTCGATTTAACGCACTATAGAACCCTTATATGTGAAATTTTATCAAAATCAAAAAATATTGATTTTTTACCCCTTTTCAGGATGTTAAAAGGGAAGGGGTGTAGGTTTGCAGTTGTAATGTAGGTTAAATGTGTACTAGAATTGCTACTCTCTTCATATCCACTAGTAACATTGTAAGTATTTTCATACTCCTCTATATTCTGTAATTATATATATTTTTATTATCCTACACATGTTGTTATATACCTGTACTGTAGCTAACTTTATGTTTTGAAATAACTTATATAATTTTATTGTAACCTGTTTTTTCACTGTAGGGCATGATTATGAGAACAATATAGTCTCGAAACGTCGCCAAAATAGTTATTTTATTTATTGACTGAACCTCAAGAACCTTACTAAACATTTAATAGTAACAGTCAAGAAATTTATCCATATATATATATATATATATATATATATATATATATATATATATATATTAATTTAAATTGTGCATATTATTTTATCGTAGTTTCTATTTATATGCAACTATCCTTCAGTAACTTAAACATTTAAATGAAAGTGAGCTAGGAGTTTTGAAAACTGGACCGTAGCTTGTTTGTATTATAATTAATTTAAATCTCTTTAGTAAATTTAAAAAAAAAAAAAGAAAAAAAAATTACTGCCATAGACAATAGATTGTCCTATTGTATAATTATGTATTTGTGTCATAAATCGTAATCCTTGGGCATATTGACAGATGAACCGTACAATATTTTATATAAAAGTGATGAGAGAACGGCCTTTGTTTACACATGGGATTTCTGAGAAATGGAACGGAACAGATAGGTCTTTCCATCACGTCAGTTCTCAGTCTCCGTTTCAGTTCTTCTATCATTTTTTTCCTTTTTACACATTGGGAAAACTGACAGTCTGACTGAAACTAAATTGAGAACTGATATGACCGTGTAAAAGGACCTTTAGTCGAGTTTAAGTATAAGTATAGAAAAAATCAAATGGAATTAAGAAAACAAAAATAAAATTTTTATTAATCAAGGAAATACGAACTTTCTATTACAACCGTAACTATCGACATTTCCCCCGAATGTTTCATAATGTTTTTATGTTCAACTATTTCGAACAAAATTGAAAAATTAACAATACTTTAGATGAAACACGTTCCCTGTGTTTATCTTCTCTTATTTCCATAAGGAATGTAATTTCTCATATTGCAAATATTCCAACAGGTTGGCGTGAGCTTTACAGAAACCTATTTTCGTTTTGTCACGCACGTCGCTCCCAAGCAATAAAATATTCTGGCAAAAATAATGACAGCCAGAAGATGAAAAAAAAAACTATTCCCTTGGATTAGAGAAACCAAATAGGTTTTTTACACGGAACAACCTTATAGGAGGAATCTTGAAGATTATGTTGTTGCTTCAATGGAATTTAAATCTTTTTTTGTGTTAATGTATTGCAAGAGTTTAATTTATTAAAAAAAAAAAAAAAAATTTGCATTTCGACCAGCATAAAATTCATTTTTTATTTATAAAAATTCAAAACATCATTAAGTATGTAATGCACATGTTGAAATTCTTTTTACAAAATTTTCCACACTAAAGTACTCTAGTTTTTAAAGACAACTTTTAATTGATTTGGCAATGTGATAAGAACTTCTTGATAAATTTGGAATAATTTTTTTTTTTTTTGTATTTGTTCAATATGTTTACATCACAATCCCTCTTAGTTTTATAAAAATTTTATTTTAATAAGCATTTTTGTTGATGGCTACATCATCAATATATCAGCATGTAGGCAGGTACATAAGTTATAAAAGACATACCCTTTGTTTTTTCGGGGGGGTCTCAAAATCCCCTTATTTTGTTTTGTTAAATGATAAACATATAATTTAGTTAATTAAATAGCGGATGAAGGGTATTTGTTTGTATAGGCCGAACTAAATAACTTATAAAAAGAATTGTTATAGTTTTAAACGTTCCTAATTTTTAAACGAAATATGCGCCTTCTAAATTATAGGAGAAGAAAATTCTTATTGAAACTAGAAGCGTATTGTTAAATAACTGTAAATTAATCTCTTTGACAGTACATTTCAAATGTCTACCTCCTTTAGTAAAAAAAAATCCATACATTGTCATTTACTGTCACACATAAAACTTATTTATTTAAATTATTATTATCATTCAAATAACTTTAATTAATACGAGAAAAGGACTAAGAAACTTACAACTGCCTCCATTTTGCCGGTTTATCACATGAATATCAGCTGGGCAAAAAAAGTATGAAAACGCTTGCTAAAATCTTAGGCTTATGCTTCTCCCATCTAAAATAGGCAATTGCATGGATATCAGCAGCAGTTAACAGAAAACGTTGAAGTAATAAAGATACACCCTTATAGCAAAAAAAGTCTGGAAACACTTGTGTAATGAGAGAAAAAAAAAACATTTCAACAAAACAATAAAAACTGATTATACTCGCTATGGGCTTTAAGGGCAAAGGTCAGAAACAAAGTCTTATGATTAGAAATCCTTTTAGTCTGTGATTAGCATTCATGATGGAAGTTCCAAAAGCCATTCACAAGTTAATAGTTTTTTCGAAATCAAAGCGATACTGTGAGGGAAATTGGGAGGACTTTTATTAAAAACGCGGGCACAGTATCTCAAATTATAAAAAGATATAATGGTTTGTCTGTGCATCCACCAGACCACGGAACGGGCGTCTACCAAATGTAAATAAATTTCTCAAGCGGAAAATTTTAAAAACTGTCCATGACAAACTGTGCACTGGCGCTCTATATTAGTACAAACTTGTCTCGTGGCTATAGTGTTTAAGTAACGGAATAGTGATATATTTATTCGAATCGCCAGGAAAACTTCCATTCATTAGCGCCATTTGGAATTTGTTAGTGTATGTACATAAGCCTCCATCGTTCTGGGAATCTGGGATGACCGTCAAAAAGTGTAGCGAAAAAAAAAAATCGGAAAAAAAAAGGCGCAGTTAAAATATAATTTAAATAAAACAAGCAGAAAAATGACTAAAGACTGTCTTATATACCGTCACCACTCTTTCGTACAAGATATGGATTTGACACTACTTCACTATAAACTCCCCTAGTTGAATGTCCATTTGGTGTTGAAGTTCAAAATATCAAATTTTGCAGTTTTGCCAGTTTGTCAGAGTGGGGACGATATTGTTATAATATAGAGCGCGCGCGTGTGCGTTTAATATATTGTTTTATTTACTAGCAAGAAACATCAATAAACTGGTAATTATCAGTCTCAAATTATTGGGGCATAAACCATAATATGCAAAAACCTCGGCTTGGGCATCGGAATAACACTCTTGAAAGTGACATGTTTGTGCCGTTTTTCACAATCTCTAGAAAACATCTCTGCTCAAACTAAAACGAATTTACGGACCCCGAGATCACGATTTGAGGCCGGAACCAATTTATGCTTTAATAAAACTTTCTGCGACACGGACAGCAGAAAACTTTCGAAACCATGAAACCCCGGATTGATGCCCCCTGGAGGTATTCTAGGGACAATAAAAGGGGCTGCCCCCACAAGTAATAAATTTAAATTCCACCATAAAATGGTAACCTACTCCCTCACCCCAAGGCTGTTTTATGCATCCAAGTGACCCCCCTTGTCGGCTAACTGTCCATATAGCATAGGTTTTATTTATCTCAACAAGGATATTGAATACGTAAAGAGGATTCTGGAATGTCTTCTACGCCCTCGTAGGTCCTTCCTCATGCTTGAGGATCTCTCCTTACCAATTAGGTAGAGCGCTGAGTTTCTTATTTTTTTATTATTTTTTTTTCTTTTTGTGCTTCCTTTTTTCCCTCTACTTTATTGGAGTAATTCAAAGAGGGGTCGTGTGACGTTTCGGTTGAAACGAGGCAGATGTCTTCTTGTTCTAATAGCTCCAGAACATCCTTCTTTAATGGCCGTGTTGTCTAGGACCTTTTGTTTTTATTTTTTAACTTTTGTTTTGAATAAATTATCAATTCCGGATTGCCTTTATTTTATTTTTAGCATTTATCAAATAATAATTTAAACAATTCAATGAAGTTGAGTAGTTTCTTCAAATTGTTTTGGGTATTATAGCTATTGATTTCATCTAATTTATGTTGTAATTTTTCGATCAATTAAATCGATTATTTGTTTTAGTGTTTTCTCGGTACCAATATCTCGATTTAAATATAAATTATTATTGCAAAACATAATCCAGTAGTTTAATGAATAATTGGTCTGTTATTAATGAAAAACAAAGTAGGCTTTGTAAGTTTCTTTTTTTTTTTTTAATCAGGTAGTAAAATCGATGTGTAATGTCTAAAGCATTAGGTACCTCATAACTTGATCTAGTGAATCGAGAATCGGTATCAGGCATCTACAAAATCTCATATTATTCATTTATATTATTTTTACTTGTAGATTTAAAAAAACGGAAAAGAGTTCTTATCGATTTTGGAAACTTTGTTTAGAATTTCTCCTCTCTGCTGAGAGCAAATAAATTCCTTGAGCATACACTCAAGATTATATGTGTCTCAGTATCGACGTGCAGGATCACCTCTTCTCTCATTGACTGTTCAGAATTCGGAAAAACTAATATAGGTTTAATGCGGTTCCTGAATAGACCTCTGAGTGCAACAAATAACGTTTTTCCGTCTCCTCAACGATAATCCAACGCAATGTAAACAGAGCAGGTTAGGAAACTTGCTACCCTTTATCGTTATACTTGTAAATTTATGATTTTTATTTTAGTACTGCGCCTCTGTTACATATTCAGAATTTGAAAATTGATCCATTATTGAAATCCGGCCCACTATCCGGTGTGAAATCGCTAGGTTTTCCTTTGTGGACCAAGTCCTTATGGATTGCAAACCACCCTCTAGAAGGAAACAGCTGCGCGTTTGGAGTCCTCCCTGTGGCAGAAGTGGCCCCCATCCTGGTCCATCCCCTGGAGGACGATACAGATCCAGAACCCAGCAGGTGGCAGAGGGTATCGAACCCAGCCCCGCCAACGCCCCTAAATCATGAATAGCCTTAGTGAAGCTGCTCGGCTAGTAGCTGGGCCGAGCTAATGCAGATAGGGTAGTAGGAGACCACCAGCAGCAAGATAATCTATGCAAACCTCTCTTCACGGCTAAATGAATATCGGACCTTTTTTTTTATTCTCTCTTCGGCTCCGATGATCAACTCAATTAATGGGAGTCAGTTTTTGAATTTAATTTTTCGTGAAATCTTTTAAGAGGCCTTGTTTGGTTTGGAAAAGCAATTATTCCACAATGATATATTGTCCGGTTGGGAATGGTACGCCTCCCCCCCCCCCCCCCCCTGCCTAGGCAACACACTGGAAATGTTAATGATCCTAGGCCAGTTGTGTAAATCCATCGCATCTGGACATTGCCATGTTTAAACATACACAGGTGTCTTTACCGAGTGATACCATTGTTAAAATTTTCCATTGTACTTTGTGTTTGTTCTTTTTGGGCAATCTTATTGTTTCCTTTCTCGGCAAACATTATCCTATCCCCATTTCGTTAGAATTATTTTTTTTTTTTTTTTTTTTATGTTTACTAAATTGGTATATTTATGTAATCTAGGTTCCGGCTCTTTCCTCCCATTAGCGTGCGCTAACCACCGGATGATGACTATCAATTTACCCAAAACGGTAGTAGCTTAAAATAAAATTAAAAAAGGCTGATGCGTGGGTAGAAAACACTTGCTCCGCCCAAAACCTACAGCCCGCACCCTATCTAAACCATTCTAGACAGTTATTAATGCTTTGAAAGATATTAGGTAGCCCAGATATAGGCTAGATACATAGAGATTAAATAAATATATAAATAATAGATTGCTTCGGCTTGTAAACTTGTAAATATTCAGATTGTATATTTTACTCAAACCTTTCTTTTGTAATTTCTTTATCTTTTTAGGGGAATAAAATTGATTTAAATTATGACCTAATATCTCCGCCTCTGTTTGACTAGAACTTTAGTACAACATAATATATAGTGTGATTGAATGACTAAATCCATATACTGAACTTTTTTTTTTAAAACTATTTATTGTTATTTACAACTATTCATCAATATACATCAAGTAAATTTGAGGAAATGATTATAATGACATGTAAATCACTTGTGAAGAACTACTCACTAGTATACTTCAAAAAAATGTTCTAAACCAGAAGGTCTCTTGGCCATCTTCTTTTCAGACGGAATGGTGGGTTATCAGGTATCGAATGAGAAGCAAGTTGGGAGACTAAGGGATTCGTGTGGGAGTGCAGTTTACTATGAAAGGATTGGTATCTGGTTTGGGCTAAATCAGCAATATATGGAACATTGAGGTCTTTATGGATAAGTTTATTCGTGACAAAGTAAGGAGCATTAACGATTTTTCGAAGGATTTTGGATTGTAAGGATTGGATTCGAGAAGAATTGGATGGTTTAGAGGTGCCCCAAAGCTCAACTCCGTATGTCCATATAGGTCCATATACTGTCATGTAAATGAGTCTCTTGTAATTTATTGGAAAGTTTGATCGTTAGACTAGTAAATGTTGAAGTAGTCTATAACGACGGGCAGTTTCTTGTCGTTTTAGTCTTGTATGTGGATTCCAAGTGAGACGTTTGTCCAAATGGGGTCCCAGGTAGCGGATTCGTTCAACAGGGATTAGAGGAATATCATTAAAGGATACCGTAGGACAGGATGTCGTAGGTTTACGACGGAGATACTGAACTTAAAATTTGAATTAAGCAAGAAACTGCTCGTCGTTTCGTCTACTCCAACATTTACCAGACAAGCATTCTAAGCCCCTAAATATTTTATACACTTTTAAATATCAATATAGTAAAAACTAAATTTAAAAAAAAAATCTATTTATTGATATTTGCAACTGTATACATTACAACAAGTCAATTTGAGGAAAAAGATTACAATTAAACACATCAATCAACATGTATAGACCTACTTACTAATAGACTTCAGTAAAAGTTCTACATCAGTTCTGTTGAGCATCATCTTTTCAGACCCCTCGGAAGATGATCAGTAATTGATTGTGAAGCAAGTTGGGAGACGAATGGATTCGAGTGGGTATTGAGTTTACTATGAGAGGATGAGTATCTGGTTTGGGCAAAATCAGCAACATATAGAACTTACAGATATTTTTGGATAAGTTTTTTTATGGATAGGTTTCTTTGCGACATAATAAAGAGTAATAAGGATTTTACGAAGAATTTTTGATTTTAAGAATTGGATACGAGAAGAATTGTAGCCCCATAAGCTCAACTCCGTGTTTCCAAATGAGTCTAATTACTGTCATGTAAATAAGTCTTTTGTAATTTATTGAGAGCTTTGAACGCTTGTCTAGTAAATGTTGGAGTAGTCGGAAATGACGAGCAGTTTCTTGTCTTTTAAGTCGGGTAAGTAAAATAAAAATAAAAATTTGTTTTAGCTGATTATTATCGCTTTTCCCAACTAACTCGTATTAAGGTTTATAGTATCTAAAATATCTCTCTAATCTTGTTCGTAGATAATTGTTTAACGACTGACAGATAATTGTAGGTAATTCTGTTTCAAAGCGTGCCATATCCCCCCTCGACGCTTTAGTTCTTTTAGTTTCGTCTTTGATAAGACCGGCTGTATAGTTTCCGAGTCACCTTGTTGGAACAGTGACGATGCAGCAGCACCCCCTAACCGTTGTCGAGTCCATCCCGTGTAAGATCAGCGAGGGATGCCCACCGCTGGACGGACTGCACCGCTAGCAGAATGCCTGGACAATTTCTTCTGTCCAGATAAGGAGCTGCCTGGAACCGCTCGGTCATTTCCTCTAGTTGGCCCACCCATTTGTCATTTCTTCTGTCTCTCCTTTTTTCATACCGTTATTTTTATGTGGCCAGTAATCCTCAAGACCGCTTTGTGGCTTTTTGTTTTGTAATTTCGATTGAGTCATTCCGTTAATACATCCTTTAAACTTTTCCTGACATCTTGTTTTAAAGCAGAAAGAGAATTTTTTTTTTTCATCGCATTGTTCTAGTGATTTCTAAACTGCGATTCTTTTCTTGTATTTTATTCTTTGCATTCAGCAGTGTTTTCGTGATGGAACGTTACTAGTGATGTTACTAAAGACAGCACTGGAGTCGATTTAATTCCACTTATGAACCTTTTTGTTCTTATATCTTGCTTATCGCCAGACAATACCAAATTATTATTATTCCCTTCTTTTTTTTTTATTGTTATGAAAACTTATTTATAACAAAAAATAAATAAATAAGCTCTGAAACTAGCTTTCAAATTTTCTGAATTCTCTCAATAAGTGGCAGGAATTGTGATTTTCCTGGTTTTGTTCTATACGTCCTTAAAATCGAAGTTAAAACGTACTTCATTATGATAGATTTTAATGGTGAGTTAGTTTGCAACAAATAACCAAATATAGTTACTACGGCCAAAGTTTCTATTTATAAATAACTAGCTAAAACATATGTATGCAAACACATTATATTAGTGTATATAACGTACGTATATATCTTCTTCTTTTTTTTTAAATATTAGTATAATTATAGTATAATAGCTTTTAATATAATTATAATACACTTTTTACCGTGAAAAACATGTTTCATTGAAATCTCCGTTTAATCCGACCTTTTGGGCGTTCTGTATTTATTTCTTCTTTGTATAATGACATAAAAGTTCAAGCTCACTTCATAGATTTATCTGTTTCAAATTCACAAAATAAATTTTTCCACCCTCGGTTCTGAGAAACCTTCCGAAATTTCTGAACCAAAAGGTATTCATTAGACTCTATTTATCGATAACTATATAGCTCTTAAAGTGAGGCTATAAAGGAAAGGTAGACGCCACTGACGAGGTCAAATACAGAGCTGAACTAATCCTTAAAAGCAGACGCTCATAGGATAGCCGATCTGCCTTCGGGACCAGTCACCCATGAAGCGGCCTTTAAAGGTTGTGGCTGTCTGGAGCTGGAAGTCCATAGCCTATACTGGAGTCTTTTCCAGATAGTTTCTCTGCTTGGATAGTATGGTGTTTTCAATCGGCATTCAAAAGGCATTTTCATGTAGTCTTGTACCTTTGGTAAACTTTCTTTGTGTATATAAACATCTTTGTAACTAATTTATTTATATAGAAATCTTACTTACAAAGGAGTTAATGGAACACAAGGTTTTGCTGTTATATAAAGTATAACAATTATTCTTGCAATTGTTTGGATAATTTCCAATACTGCATCAGAATTTAGCATAATTAAAGTGTAAATTTTTATGTATAAAAAAAAAAAATTAAATAACATCTTGAGTCTAATTTGATGGTTTTTTAACCGACTTCAAAGTAGGAGGTTCTCAATTCGACTATATTTTATTTATTTATATGTTTGTTACGAGATTATTCCGTCAATTATGAATAGATTTTGACTATTATTTTTTTTGTTCGGTAGGTCCCATGAAAGTTATGTAGAAATCATCTCAGCGCTTTTTAAGAAAAATCAACAAAAATAATTATTAGGGAAAAAAAAAATCAACAGGCGGAAAGCACATCTCTTAAATATAACCTGAACGTATATAAACGAAAATACACTCGAAAACCAACTTCAAGACTAAACGTAAATGTACAAACTTGAACTGAAAAGTAAAAAATAATATGTCAATTACTTCGTAACGAAGAGCATGAATAGACAACAAAATTATCGATACTTATATACGTATTCAAAAATATGAATTTGTGATTTATGATAAGTTATTTTTGTAGTCGGTGCCAACCAGAACAAACAGAATTCGAAAAAAATCTGGTTATTTTAATGATCCCCCACTATTTCATCACCACCACACCGCTGGCTAGTGCCATTCGAAAATTTTTGCATATGGAGGATTAAACTGCCCTGCTTGGCTAGCATCGATTCCAAAAATAACTTGTAAATAGGTATATAAGTATCGATAATTTCCCTAGAATTAATGAATCAATTGCCCGTTCTATTTGAATTATTTTATGAGAATACTAGTTTCGAATGCTAAACGTGCATCTTCAGTTTTAAAACATACAATATTTTCAACTCATCAGTATTATATACACTAAAGTCTTTAAAGATTTAAGACAAGAATTCAAACATTAGTACTCACCTCAGGAGATCTGAGAGATATCTTAAATGTATCCGTAGTGGAAAGGGAGAGGGGGTAGGCATATATCCTTCCCTCTATAGATATATTTCAGATATCTTTTAGATCTCCTAAGGTGTCTACTAATGTTTGATTTCTTCTCATACATTTTTTCAAACTTTAGTGTATATAATCCATGTACTGATGTGTTGAACATTTTGTATGTTTTAGAAATGAAGATGAATGTTTAGCATTCGAAACTAGTTTTCAAATAAAATAATCTCAATAGAAGTGGCACTTAATTCATCAATCCTAATTGTATTGATCCTTCTATATCATCATGCGTACCTCAAGTGATAATTTCGTTGATTGTTCTTTAATGCTCTTTCTCTGTTAATTCTCTTTGAAGTAATTAAAATATTATTTTTTACTTCTTAGTTCATATATGTTTAATCTTGAAAGTTAAAAAATTATCTTTATTATTAAATTAGGTAGTACGAGAATAAATACCTTAGGTTTATAAAAAAAATATATATAACTAAAGAAAATAAAAATAAACCACTAAAAATACGTCAATATAAAATGTTACGCGTCATCAACACCAAGTATTTATAAAGTTAAAAAAAATGAACTGGTGAGATCTAAAAATTGTGAATGATCAGACAAACACGAAGAGAAAATATCGAACTGGATTCATGCTATTAGGAAAAGAATTGACGGATTCGAATCGTTGAATGAGCACGCACAGAGAATCCCCGACCGCTAGGCTATATAACTCGGGAGAGACTTACCGGACGCAGAAGAAATACAATAGGATCGGACGTGATATAGTGCGAGTCTATCCCGCGTGCGGTTTTCCAAGATTGAGTGGTCACGATGGGGATGAGGGACGGGTTGAAGAACCCACCGACCGCAGGGTAACGAAACGACCGAGGGAGCGACATTCGATTCATCCATTGACGGACTGCAGGTGTCTCAAGGGGGATTTATTGCAGGATGATCGCGGAAGTGGATCCAAGAACGAATATGGATAGACAGAAGGGGAAGAGTAAAGGGTATTAAGATAGAACTAAAGTCGCAACTATGTTCTGATAAAGAGTAAACCCGGAACTAGGTCTTTTGTTTGTTTTTTTTTGCCGCCAAAACAGATGTTTTACTCAAATTTTATTTATTTATTTTTTTATACATAATATTTTTATATAATTTTGTTATCAACTGTCTTTGTTGCCTACTGTTAAACTTTATATAAGTATTTACTCATCAACTATATCGGAATACCTTTTTTTATCTTTATAACAAACTATTTAATTTATTTATTTCAATTTTATTTTTATTTTTTCAAAACTTACTATTCTTTATTTTCATTTTTTTTTTTTTTTTAATATTCACTCCCTTTTTTGTAGTATCTTTTAATTTTATTTATATATTTTTTTTTAATCTTCATTGAGATTATAAATTTGTTTTTATTATTGCATGAATTCGTCACAATCTTTATTACTTATTGCCCTTGAGTGAGGGTAATGATTTTGATTTTTTTTTTTTATAATTTTACATTATTTAAATTATTAAAATGATAGTTAAACTCTCTTAACTACGTTATTCATGTACTTAGGAATGTGCTAGCATTGTCATTTTCTTATTTAAAAGTCAAAACATTATTTACTTGGCAAATGTTCTAACCTTCCGATTAGTTACAAAAGACTCATTTACATATGAGACCTATTTGGACGTAAGGAGTTGAGCTTTTGGGTTCCACTAAACCATCCAATTCATCTCGTATCCAATCCTCACAATCCAAAATTCTTAGAAAAATCCTCAATGCTCCTTACTTTGTCATAAACAAACTTATTCGCAAATATCTTAATATTCCTTATGTCTCTGACTTAGCTCAAACCAGATACCTATCCTTTCACAGCAAACTTAATAATCATTCAAATCAATTAGTGTTACAACCCGCTTCCCACTCTATACGAGATAACATTTACTTGTATTTTATGTATATTGTATACAGGTGTAAATTTCAACCAATAGCTAAGAAAACAAATGTTAAATAGGTAATCTACAGAAATATTTACATTTGCGTCGTATTTTTGCATTATCTTTGCGCAACTTTTCGGAATAGACTTTTATCTATAACTGTTTGAACAAGACCTATCCATACAGGCTTTCGTTCTTTATCGGCTTGCTAAGCTAATATTGAAGTTATCATCGGGCAAACAGGTTACGCCTTCGAAGTTTGCGAGTCGAACTTAAAACTACTCAGGAAAAAAGAGTCTTGTTAATTGTTGTCGATGAAACTATATTTTTCTCCTGTAACCCATTGGCCTTGTTTTATTTTATATATTTCAGTCTCGAAGGTTACTTTTTATATTAATGCAATTATAAATCCAGGAGATCTGTTAATAAACTTATGCAAGAACGAAAACAAAACCGGTCTTCTGATTGCTAAACAAAAAAATGTTGGTGTTAATTAAGTATCAGTATTGAATTCATTAGTTACATAAAACAGTTTGTAATAATGTAAAATGTTGCAATTCTGTGAAAAGAAACTCATTATAATAATAATTAAAAGAAAAGAATGCAAAGAAGCCGTGTAATAAAATTATTAGTATCTAAGATTACTTTACCATGAACATGCGTATTAATTCTTTAATATAAATTTATATTCCTTCCTATAAACAAGTTTTTGGATTGTATAATAAAATGTATCTTTTAATCTACTTACGTAAATAAAAAGTAACTCCGTTATTTTCAGCAATGTCGTTATAAATAAAATTATGATTTTCTTTAATTTTTTTTTTATAGGTAATTCTTATTTTATCAAATGAAACAACAGTTAAAATAATAAAAATTCGGTGTATTACAAATTATTTCTTATTATTTATGCACTCCATATAATACTGGTTACCAATCTGTTTTAGAGTTGGAATAACTACTTTATATAATGTTGTCGTAAAAAGCATAGCATTGTATGGAGCGGAAACATGGAAGCTAACAGAAAGCGATAAAAGCAAAATAAAAGCATTAGAAATGGATGTCCTTAGAAGATCTTGTGGAATCTCGAGAAGACAAAAGGTAACAAATGAAAGAGTAATGCAAATAGCCGACATTAAAGAAACTATTATCGACAACGTTACCAAGAAACAGCTGATATGGTACGGTCACGTGCAGAGAATGCCAGAAAACAGACTTCCAAAAGTAGCTCTTAATGGGTACCGACTGAAAGAAGGAAAAGGGGAAGACCTAGAAGAACGTGGGGCGAAGGAATAAGAAAAGCAATGAATGAAAGGAACCTTACGGATGATCATTGCCAGAATCGTAAACAATGGAGAACGAGTCTAGAGGTCGGACAGCGTAGACAAACGCTATAAACCGGCATATATATATAATAACTACTTTATTATTTTATTCAAACGTTAGAGACAACAAAAATGATGTGTGGTAATATTCTCTAAGCGAAAACTCTATAAACCCTAAATTGAAAAATTTGTAAGTAAATCTTTCAGAATATGAATGATTTCCTTAATTCTATTTCATATATAATACTGAATTAAAATTAAATAAATTAAACTGAAAACGGAGTTATTAGATCGAATTTATTAGACGAATGAAAACTACTGATTATTAATCAGAAAAAAATCAATTTTTAAAACACATTCGTACCAGACTACATGAATAATAAGATATTGCCCGTCGTTTTCGACTTCTTTTACATGTACTTGACAAGCGTTTAAGATTACAATAAATTAAAAAAGACTTATTTACATGACAGTAGACCTATTTGGACACAAGGAGTTGAGATTTGGGCCTCCACTAAACCTTCCAATTCTTCTCGTATCCTAACCCTGACTGTCAAAAAATCCTTCTTAAATTCCTCATTGCTCCATATTACGTCACAAATAAACTTATCTAAATTTCTCACACGTTGTAGATTTAGCCCTAACAAGATACCTATCATTGCATGACAATCTACATACGCGCTCAAATCCACTGGTCTCCCAACTCGATTCTCCATAACCGCCATCCGTGGCGTCTGAAAAGCCCAGGGATTTTCTAATGTTATATATATATATATATATATATATATATATATATATATATATATATATATATATATATATAACAATATATATTTATTTATTTTTTTTTTTTTTAACAGTGCTGCTGATAGGTAGTTCTTTACAAGTTATTGGCATGTCATTGTATTTATTTTACCGCACATTTACTTACTGTATTTATTTCCTATGTAGTTGTACATATCAATTAAGTATAATATGGTTTATTGATATATATACAACTGCATAACGTGGGTTAAACTACCAACCGACGTAACTCGAATTTTTGCAAAAATAGTTTTTTGTTATTTTCCCATACCTCGTGTTTAGCTATCTAAGAAACCATTGCTCGTATAATAGTTTTTATTCATTTTATTTCGTTCTAACCAAACCTCATATGTTATGTTAAAATGCATATCGCTCATGGGCAAGAAAACCGTCCCAACTCAAAATATGACACTTTCCTTACGTCCCCGTACAAGTTACCTTAGTGAAGGTCAAGACACAACTAAAACGTGTCACTGCTCCTGCTTCCACCGTTCGCCATCTTAACTTTGGATAAATCACAACTAACGTAATTTTGCGCCCGCCCGCTGAGATACCTTTATGTAACTTTTCCTGTTCCAAGGCAAGCCAAAAACGATCATTATTCTGAAATAAAACGTAAAATGAATTTTTTTTGAGTTTTGTCACTTGTCTTGCCCTTGAGCAATATTATGAATATATAATACTCACAATAATATGCGTCAATATTTATAATATTTATACTATATTACTGTTTTTGAGTAATATAATTACTAAAAAAAAAAGCATAAATTTTGTATTTGGTTGTTACGAGGTGGTTTAACTAAAGTATATATTATATAAGAAAATAAAAAAAAATCAATTATTAATTCGTTGTGATATGAAAAAAAAAAAAAAACCTGTTGAGATGAATCGAATGAGTTGTACGTTTATTTTTATTGACAAAGATTGATAAAATTACATGCGTTCCTTTTCTCACCTCAGGAAGAATGTTTCTTTCCTACTTTAGAATGCAATTTTAGAAAATAAAACTGGATTCCGTTATATCTTTAGCTTCTCTCCTTCCGATGCATTCATTAGCAAAACACATAAATACCATTGACGCCATAACTGGATCATAAAGTGCGAGGAGGACATTCCAACTACAGTACACCGTTGGACGCTGCGCTGCACAATCTCCACCCAAGATCTCTTCCTACGTCGTGGTGTTTTGTCATTGCCGCGTGGAACAAGGCTTGTATGAATGAAGGCGTGTCTTTCCTCGGAGACAATTTGTTTCAAATAACACTTTAGATCTGTTGAGATAGCTCCTATTTTCATTTGCTGTTACAAGGTTGTTTTTCCTCCCCCCACCCCAACCTCTCCCAGATGTGCCATTAATATTAAGAGCTTCTTTATCCTCAACCGTCCTCGATATTTTTTCATTTTCTTGAAGATGTCTTTTAAGTGTCTCTTAGACCCTTTACTTTCTCTGACGTCTTATTTAAATATTTGCGATGCAAACGTCTTACTCCAGACGGAGACTGTTGATTTTAATTCAGCATTCGTAAACGTCTTGGTCAGTTATTTACATTTAGATTTATCTATACCAAATCTTCTTTCTGTTACTATTTATTTGATTAATTGCTATCTAATGTATAATAATACTCAGTATATTTATATATTCTGATAATATCCTTAATTAATTAAAATTTTTATAGAACAAAACTTTATTTATTTCACTTAATTTTATTTTCAAGGACTACTTATAAAAATATACTTAGAAAAACCACTAAAAAAAAACATCTTTTCAATTTTTCAATTATTACTTATACTTTCTAAATAAGATTCTAAGTAGACAGTGTTGGGAAAAATTAAGTATGATTAATGTCTGTGATTAAATTAGTTTTGGAAATGATTGACAACTAAAATTCAGTTAACACGTTTTTTTAGAGATTTTAATGAAATATGATATTCAAGTTTCTGAGAAACATAAAAGCTAACATTTTTAAAACTTCGTAACAGTTAAAATATAGTATTTTTATTTTTTGAGGAAGAGGGGGTTAAATATTTTAAAACAACAGCCGATTTGGTAATAAAATTTCATTGAAATCTCTAAAAAATATTTTAACAGAGCTATAGTTGTCAATTATTTTCACAACTACTTTAATCAGAGAGATTAATCATGGTTAAAATTTGCCCAACAGTGAATGTATATACGATTATACTGTATAAGCCAAAAAAGTACTGATTGAGAATATAGGATTGTATTTTTGAAAAAAACTTTAATTTTCAACCTTTAAGTTAATTTTTACTTTATTTGTATTTGTATTTGTATATAAACTTTACATAGGTATATATTGAAACGTGTATCCCTACTACAATCCATGAAAGGCCCTGAGTTTGAGTACTTTAGTAGGATGTACGTTTATATATTCAACGAATTTAGAAGAAGTAGATTTGGACGAGTTCACGCTCTACGTCAGGTTTTTTCCAAAATTAATGGTATCCTCATTATAGAGACTGAATGTGCTAGGAGTACCTTCAGACCCTGAAGTCGATCCATGTCTGAAATTTATAGACAATAAATTATCTGCCTAGATGAAATCTTTTGTTACTTTTATTATGGAGCTCTCCTCTGTTCGACTCTTTCTCATTATCGTTTGCTAATTTTACTCAAGGGGCATGTTTTGATAATATATTTGATCGAAATAGAGTAAACCAGACAGTTATTGACACCCTATCATAAAAATTAGAAGGAAAAAAAAATAGCCAAAAAAGAGAAATCATGAAATTCCTATTAAATCCTACAACTCAACTGCATAAAATTACTTTCAATGATGTCCGTATTTCAAAAGATATCCATAGGTTGTCAATAAATATTTTGTCAATAACTGACTTTTTGTTTGGTGTGGACTTTTTTGTTTAGCTTAATACAGTAATTAAGGGAAAACTCGCCAAATTTCAACTTTATTGAACTATTATAATCATCTATAAATATAGTATGGATATTTTCGAATATTTCCTTAAGGCTGTCAGTAGGTTTACCCTACTAATAAAAAGTTTTAGTTTATAAAAAAAGTGTTAATTTTTGTATTTTTATAAATCATATATTATTTATGAAGTAAGTACATTATTCCTAGTAGTGATTTAGGTTTAGGTAAGGATTACAAGAATAACAAAATATAATGATCTGTAAATATTCCATCCAGTTGATCTTTTTATTTTATTGTGTATGAGTTTCAATCTTTTTTAGGTTTTTACTAAACCATATATTTTACTCAGGGTATATGAAAGGTATTAGGTATCATTATAATAGGTATCATTATTTAAAATATAAATTATATAAACTGAATGAATCGTAATAGGGAAATTATCTTTCTTGCATTACAGTAGCAGTCTCAAGATACCGGTATTATTTTTTTCTTCGAGTTATATTGCTTATAGCAAAGGTCTCATCAAATAAACCAATGTGGTGTTATGTAAACATGAGATGTTTCAATAGTAACACCCGAATGAATGGTAGTAATACTATAAATACACTCAAGTTGTATATTTTGGCGCCCAAACAAACATGACTATCAGAGCGCAGTGAGTGACCTTTGCTGCAGACAGAGCTGTACCGCTGCCATATTCACAACCCCCGCACAGACACACGAGTTCGCTTTTTATAACTGTCTCGCACGATAACCATCGCCAGAACAAAGGTTTTCGCGGCCTTATCTACCCAGACCATCGCAGTGTCAGCTTGATTTTAATACCCGTCCGGCAAGGATAGTTTTAAAACTGATAATTCTTATAGTCGGCTTTCTTCTGAGGGTAGTGGAGGCGTAGATATGTGCGGAGGTGGCACCGGCTCAAGACATAATAATTATTAGCTATTTTCTTCTTATTCTAATAATTATATATTGACTACTTCGAATGAACCATCATCTTACCGTTCTTGATGCATCTCTGCTATCATTTGTTGCAAGCTCTGATTTAGTACAATCATTTAGTAGTTAATAGAGATATCATTTGGAATTTAAAAAAAAAAAAACATATATGAAGCCCATGATGGTAAAGAATTTCTATTTTGAATTTTTTTATGGTGCTAAATATTTCTTAGCAATGGGTTCAATTGAGTAAATATATGTATATAAAATTATCAAATGTATCCATTTTATTCTATGGTTTCAACTTTTTTCATTCAATAAATATAACAATTCGCCTCACTAAAAGGGAATAAGTAATATGGATGTCAATGAATCCGTATTTACAAGATGTACAGTAAAAATAATAGAATAACATTTAAAAAAAAAAAAAAAAAATCTCATTTTTTCTCTGACTCGGAAAACAATAGATCGCGGATATGTCTCTCTATAATCTACTGGTTTTCCCAATTTACATTTTAGAAATAAAAGGAGACTAAAGCGACAAGAAACTGCTCGTTACAGACTACTTCAACGTTTACTAGACAAACGATCAAAGCTCCCAATTCATCACAAGAGACTTATTTACATAACTGTGATTAGACCTAACTGGATACGGAGTTGAGCTTCGGGGCTCTACTAAACCATCCAATTCATCTCGTATCCAATCCTTACAATCGAAAATCCTTCGAAAAATCCTAAATGCCCCTTACTTTGTCACCAATAAACTTATCCATAAAGACTTTAATGTTCCATTTGTTGCTGTTGGCCCAAACCAGATACCTATCCTTTCATCGTAAGCTCTATAACCACTCAAATCCATTAGTTTCTCAACTTGCTTCTCACTCCATTCCCGATAATCCTCCGAGGCGTATGAAGATGGCCTAGAGTTTTTTAAGTTTTGACATGTTATTGTAATCGTCATCAGCTCATTTACTTAATGTATATATTTGTAAAGTTGGAAATTTCAATAAATTGATATATAAAAAAATATATATATATAAAGAATTAAAAGGATCAAATTACAGCAATTAATAATTAAATTAACAATCAATGTTTATTCGAAACATAATTGAGAGAAAACGTGACTTTTTTCATCCTAACCAATATACCTCCTAAACGGTAGATCCTAGCGACAAATATTTAAATTTTAAAAAATATTCTTCATTAAATTTCTGATCTGGAAACTGTCGTCAAATTTTTAATCCAAGCAACACCTACAGAGCCGAAGCGTGTCAAAAGACAGATACATGTCACAAAAAAGAAAAATTACGTATGACGTGGTGAGTGAGAAGCACTAGGATCTCTTGGAACCTTCGCTCTACCCTTCACAAAGGAGGATTCTGGATTTTTATTTTGTTTGTACCCATTTACAACATAATTATAATCAATTATGATTTGAATGAATTTTTTAATGTTTTTTTATTTGTCAATTTTTTTTTTTTTTTTACAATCAATTTCTATATTTTAATATTTCTTTCATTTTGTTAATAAGGAATGACATTAGTATTACATATTAACTTCTAGTGCAATGAATCGTAAAAAAATCCCCAAAATGCAAATTATATTATTTAAAATATTGCAATTAGATGATGTATAGTTTGGTTTTCCAAAAGTGAATCCAACTGGTCAAAATATTATATTGTACATTTCGCATTTTTTCCTCGGATTAATAGTATTAAGATGCGAACATAATTCATTCGCTCTATTTTTCTATCCGTTAGACTGTGATTATTTACGGTCATTGATCTGTTAGAGATATTATTATCTTATGGCACGCATTGCATTTATAAGAACAGCTCTGGACCAGGTTGTGTTACATGCAATTAGACACGACTCTGTAGGTGTCTTCGATTTCTAGGAAAAATTGCAAACGCCTCACATCCGCCCCTTGTTACGTATCAACTTCGGACTGTAGATCTCCGGTGTTAGAATTCGAGATGCGCGCTTATAAATCGCTTATTTGTCTCTTGTTGTAATTACAATATCCAGTTGCTTTAGTGATCATCAGTAACGAAAGGAGTTTAAATTTCACTCTAACCAATATGCTTATTATAATATCCACATCTATTAAGAATTTTTATCTTTTTAGATTTTTTATGTTGATTCTAATTTTAAATTGGATTTTTTACGTTCGTTTTCTATTACCGCAGGGCTATTATTAAAAATATCAATTAAATAAAATTAAGCATATTATTAATTAAATTTGAATTGAAAATATTATCAAGAATTTTTATATTTACGATTTTTTAAATTAATAAATTATATCCCCTTTTGCGTTCTTTACGTCATAATTCAAATGCCTCATCTAACGTAAGACAGTATTAAATCATATTTATTGAAAATATATTTATTGGGCTGTCACTGTATTCATTTTATTTGCTGTATATATTGTAAACAGTTGTAAATATTAATGAAAAATTAAAAAAAAAAAAAAAAGTTAATTTTAATTTTTTTTTTATTACTACTTAGATTTAATTAATTAATTTTTTAAATAATCCTAATACGTTTCACATGCCCTGGTTAAAATTATAAGGTGACTTAAAAACCTTTAAAAAAAAAAATCATAACTTATTGCCTAGAAAAAGAAAATAAATTAATCGGGTGGATTTTATTGCCTGTCAGTTTATTATGTTATTATTATTATTATTCTCGTTATATTTATTTGAACTTGACGGCTTCGGGGTCTGTAGACCTGGCGGTTGGGAGTGATTTCTGGTCACATTACCTCATATACCCGTTGGTTACGCAACCATACTTCCTTAGCAAATACCGAACCTAAGACTCTATTTTTAAAATAATTTTTATTTTTTTTTTACATAATTACTCTAATGTACGACATATGCAAACATATGTGGCATTAAGACATATATTTGATATGGCCTTGTATATATCTTATAGTTTTAACTTCTGAACCAATTAATCCATATGTTGATTTGAACGTATTATAATTGGACTTGATAAGCAAACAGAAAAACGACCTATAATTCAACATATTTTAAAAAACTATGACTCTACGCAATGCCAATCTTTCCTCAAAATCCCAATTAGCCAGACCATACTAACGAAACTCTTTTCAACAAATATAAACGATGCTACACAACATGAGTGAGGATCGGATCGGAATGAGTTCACGGCTATATTAAATGGTCAGGATCCAGAAGCAATAAATCCATCTAGAACATCCAATTTGGAACTAATGGATTCTTGAACCATAAGTAAAGGACCTGAGCTGTCTGATCCTGGCATCCAGATACCGCGTCCGGCCATTTGCATATCCCTCCACGGCCTGTCCGATCTCCTCCAACTAGCTGCGGCTCTTTCCCTATTAGGGAATAAATTTCAATAATTATTGGAGGGGAAAACAAATCTTCCGCCCCTTTAAATGTGGCGCTTCCAAAATTTTACACTTCACTACTTAATCTCCTTCTCCTCGAGAGATGCAAATAATTAACCCATTTATCACAATAAATTATCAAGTTTAGCTGTTTTTGTAAGATTCCAAACAAAGTGGTCTAGTCCCTCTGAACATGTTAATTACGTACTGGTCAGTTTTTCGCTATTTGTTTTTTATAATGAGGACTAACTCCTTACTACTAAATCATAATAATTAATACCAATTTTACAAAATAATATTTCAGTTCCGGTGTGCCCTACATAGCTTGATATTTCTAGACCGCATTCAGTGTTCGTTTCAATAATTACATGAGTTGGCAAATCGTTTCGTAAGATTAGTATTTAATTGGAATAACCTTTAATTAATTTTACCTTGAGTCCTTTTCTTTTCGAAACTTGATTATACTTTTTTTTCTTTTAATCTTATCTGTGTGCCATATTGACAATATGGATTTAAAGAATTTTCGGGATCAAGGAATTAATATAGTCCAAAAAATATTTGGAAATACGAATCCCGAAGGTTTTACACGAAATAGTATCTATTCCCATCTATTTTTTCTCATCCAGGCTTAAAAGACAAGAAACCACTCGTCGTTTCCGACTACTTCAACGTTTACCTAGACAGGCGTTCAAAGCACCCAGTAAATTACAAAATACTTATTTACATGACAGTAATTAGACTCACTGGGGTATACGGAGTTGAGCTTTGGGGTTTCACTTAACCTTCCAATTCTTCTCGTATCCAATCATCACAACCCAAAAGTCTTCGTAAAATACTCACTGATCTTTATGATGCTAAAACAATCGTATCTAAAAGATTTTAATGTTCCATGTGTTGCTGATTTGGCCCAAACCAGATACCTATCCTTTCTTAATGAACTCCATACCTACTCAAATACACTAGTCTGCCAAATTACCTCACACTAAATTCCCGATAATCCCCGAGGCGTCTGAAAATATGGCTAAGGGAGTTTCTAATGTAGAACTTCATGTGCTACTAGTGAGTAGTTCTTTACCTGTCATTGTAATTATTTTCCTTCGATTAATTTTCGTATATAATGTAGACAGTTCTAAATATAGTTTAAATAAGATGGACTTATTATACGTTGGTAAAGATCATCGAATTAGTGCTGTTAGTCTAGGGAATTTGAAAGAAATTTTGGAAGTTTTAGAGAGAGCTATTTTCTTAGAAGAACTTTTGAGTTTGAATCGTAGGTATGTGTTCTTCCTCTCCTTTTAAATAAAAAATCTAGCCATGGATATTTTATAATACATACAAGCCTCATTTGAGTGGAACTTTAATTTTATATTAATGTACTTCTTGTCTTGTATGAAGTTCAAATTTTTTTATTGTGTTACTAATATTCTGTTTTCTGTTTGTTTCAGTGGGTCGAGGAGAGCTTCACCAACTTCGAAAAAGGAATAAACTGGCGTTCTTATGTAGTGTGCGACGTGGCCTACAACAACGTAAACAACTGGCTGTGGACTCCATTCGTAGAACGCGGTAACGCCAACCGTATCTACATCGAGATCAAGTTCACCATCAGGGACTGTTCGCTGTTCCCAGGGAACGCTCTGTCCTGCAAGGAGACCTTCTCTCTCTTGTACTACGAGTTCGATGCTGCCACCAGGGAACCACCGCCTTGGGAGCCTGAGTCCTACAAGCTCATTGGTTAGTTCACATTTTATTTATCTAAATTTTTGTTTCTACAGAACTTTTAGTTTATCGTTAAAACTTAAGGAACGAGATAACCACTGTGTGTTATTTGGTTGTTACATATTTAGGAGATAAGAGGGTTGGTTAAAAATAAAACATACTTGCTGTTGCATGTCTTCGTCAAGGGTACAAACAAGTAACGGAACAATAAATCATGAATCAAGTCTTTAGTTGTACACTTTAAGTAAAGAAATATTAAGGGACAATTTATTTACATTATTTTTTTTCTCTTTAATTTTAATCACACACACAAAAAAGGCCGCATATAATTTTTCTTTTAACTGTATTTTTTAATTAATACCTGATCAAGTTGAAGACAACCGGTAAATGTTCTGAAAACCTTATAAATGTGACGATGACATGTTTTGTGTGAGACCTGTACCTATTGCTACCTGTCTTTATTTTATTTATTTATTACTTAGTAAAATCCCTTACCCAACACCTTTTTAGTATTCGGTATGTATTTTTGGGACTACTTGTTGTGGTCATGTTTTGCATTAGAATGTTGGGATCATCCTAAGGTTTGTCATGAAATATTCTGTACTTTGTTTTTATATGGTCTTGCAAATATGTAGCAGTGTTTGTGATTGAAATGTTTTTAGTTTGTTAATCTGTATGCATAAGTTCAAGTGGGTTTCAGTAAGTTTATGTACTCAGGCGATGTCTTTTAAATAGGAACAAGGACCTTATATTTTATAATTATTACTAAACATTCCAAATGGCTGAATATTTTAAAAATTGTATACATATTTTTTAATTTTTTTTATTGGTTGTTTCTTTCCTCTTGTCCAAATGAAAATCTGAAAAGGGAACTACATCATTGTTAAAATTATATAATTAACAATAATAATATTTTTTATTTTACATGAAGTTACTTTTTCGAAGTAACATGTGTCTTCTACATTTCCTGAGTCCCAATTTTATGCTCTATTCAACTGGATACCTGCTTCTGTTCAACCTCATCAAGCATATGTAAGCATCTGTTCAACTTTTGCGTGTTGGATACGTACCTGTGGTTTTGAAACTCCTGCGGTTCTGCCCATGAAACAGGTGAACTACATCTCTTTGTTGAGTATTGCGTGAGCGTTCCAGACCTTTTTTTTTGGACCAT
The DNA here is from genome assembly GCA_003667255.2 of Euschistus heros. NCBI lineage: Eukaryota > Metazoa > Arthropoda > Insecta > Hemiptera > Pentatomidae > Euschistus > Euschistus heros. The sequence continues at coordinate 118,612 of RCWM02000385.1, read as the reverse complement.
CCCTTATAGTTAGTTCAAAATTGCGCCTCTAATGAGGTGTAATTAAATAATTTTGAATATAATTAGAACAAAAACTTGTAATTAACCAATAATGGGAACCACCAAAAATGGTATGTATAGTCGCTTATACTATTAGAAGATGTATCCCTCTCTTGATATGTATAAGTCAGTAATTGTACTGAATTGATGATATTGATGGTGGTTCGAGTTGGTGAGAGGGTCTCGACGCGCTCGGTACAAAGTATTGTTGGTTCGAATCCCATCTGGATGAGTTAAAATGTATATGGAGGAGTTGAAATGAATCTTGACCTCAGGGTAAGGCACTATACTCGGCTAAAGGTAGAAAATGTATTATCTATTATTTCAACTGTGGATTGTCTTCGAAGTTGGTGAGCCTACATGGGTTGTAGAGGTACAGATTCAGGTTCTACTAAAGGTATAGCGTCGTGCTCCGCCAACTAATTCCTCGCATTTGAAAATTTTTATAATTTGAATTTAAATCTCTGAGCATTAGGTGGGTGCGCTTCGGAGTAAAAATCAACCCTCAATACTTGGATTTGAACCAGCTCTGCCTAATTTCTACTTTCACGCGCTTTTTCTGTTTTTATTTTTATTTAGTGTTTTTCTGTCAATTTATTAGTATATTCCATCTCATGAATACTCTGTTTAGTATCTGTTGATGTGTCCTAACTTATTACATACAGGATCTTTTCTTCGAATTTGACATGGTTGGTATGAATTAATTTAACCCTCAGTTCGTATCTCGGTACCTCACACACCAACCACCTTGATTTCACGTAATTTGGCGCCGCTTTGCAATACTTTCTATCTGACGCAGAAAACCGGTTCATTGAATGTGCCAACTGGAAGACACGCGGTGTTCGACACGAAGGGCTGATTAAGAAAGCACTAGCGGAATGCTATTTCCAGATAGCAGCCCCGGGACACCATCGTTCCTCTGCTCAGACATCCCCAACCCTCGTCCACTTAAAGGTCGCCTTACTTAAATGCTGGAGCTTGTGCAAGTTTTTACGGCCTAGTCCATGTTCTTCGTCACGGGATATGGGGCCTACCCCTGTTCTGTCTTTGTCTTCAAGAGTAATCTAACTTGTCATTTCACGGTATGAAGTAATAAATGGATTAGGATTCCATTTAGAAACTCGTTTAAAGCTATGAGTGTAAGGCTATGTTTACGAAATAAGATGTTTCAGTTTAATTTGTTAGAGGGAGAGCGATATTTGCAAATCATATTAAGTCGTTAACTTCCAATTTATTTTCATGAAATGTAACCGCATAGATTACTCTAGCGGTGTCTATTTATTATATTCTAGTGCTCGTATATTTGTATATTAATTAAGCTTAAAATATTAAAGAACCCAATACTCAAAATTTGTATAATTTTTTTTAACACAAAAATATCATTTTAAAAAACCCATACAATTGTAGCAACTAACAAAATTAAAACAATCTGTTTGGGATTGAATATTGCAACATATTTACTGCATTGATATGATATTTTTAAATTTATTTTTAAAATATATTGATTATCCATAAAAAATATGCCAGACCATTTGCCTTGGAAATAGAGTTGAATCGCTTGATTTATTACATTGAAATTTATTACAAGACGGTATGGTCGTCAACACTAAGTTTCAAAGCCAAGATTTATTCCTTCGATTCGGCCTGATAATCAGTGCAATAATTTTGCTTTAAAAGAAAATTAATTACATCACTCCAGAATTAAACTGGGGTTCAGATCTTAATCATTCAGCCCGTACCAGATACCTATCCTTTCATAGTAAACTCCATAACCAGTCAAATCCACTAATCTCTCAACTTGCCATCCCCCTTCTAATGTAGTTTTATTGAAGTGCTACTAATGAGTAATTCTAAAAAAGTAATGCATATGCTTTTTAATAATATGCTTTTGTAACCACTTTCCACAACCTTACTTGATATATTGTATGCAGTGAATATCAATAAATAATTTCAAAACTAGAAGGCTTTTTTCTTTTTCTTTTTTTAATGGTGTAAAAATATATATGATGTAGTTAGTAATTAGTAATAAATATTTTTTTAAAATATAATCCAATATTTCTTTTAATTTCAGTGCTCCATTTACTTCAGTCATTATTGTTAATACGTTTACGGTAGTAATACAAAACTTACTTACCTTTGGAAAATATACACCTTGTTACGACTCACACTATTTGTTTCCGACTCAGAACTATTCAGTTAAAATTTTTTTTTTAATTTTTGAATTCACACGAACGACAAACGAAACACTTTCATTCAAAATACAGAGGTCTCATATTTCACACTAAGCCCGCAGTAACAGAAGCAGTAACTACATATGTACGCAATGGATTGTATATCAATCCAATCTTAAGCAGTTTCTATCGAGATGTCAAGAGATGTCGCCGCTAATATTTTTATAGCTGTAGGAATGATAAAGTTGGTTGTCCCGCATATGGTACTGGAGGCTTTGTTGGGTTAAACCAAACTGGGATTTCTCCCAAATGAATATAGTGATATTATAAATGAAACAACTATTGTTTTCATTGTGGATATATGAGACCTCTGTCAGTTGATCTCAGATCAGATTTTAAAGGATGTTTGATGGTCATATGAGACTATATTTTTATTGTAACGTCTATTATTTGTACTGTAATAAATTACTAATTTATTTTCTTATTTATTTTACCAGGTCGGATTGCAGCCGGAGAGGGAAGGTTCAACACCAATACCGAGGTTATCATCAACACAGAAGTCAAGTCGATCCCCGTCACCAAGAAAGGGGTCTACTTCGCCTTCAGGGATCAAGGCGCCTGCATATCGCTTCTGGCAATTAAGGTAACAATCCAATCTTGATTCTTATCGTTGTGGATTTATGAAAAAAATAATATTTTCATGGAGTATACCAGAGAGTAATTGACGGTTAATTTTGCGAAAATCGGGAAATAGGTCGTACCGTATCTCCAGATAAAACTGTTGGTTCAGCCTTTGTGTAAATGTATTGATTCGATAATGGTCTCATTTAGCTTTTAATATATCCTGTTTTCCTACTTATATTGCCACAGGTGTTAGATAAAACAATAATTAACTCCGTACTTAATCGAGAAAAAGTTTTAGTATTTATAAATCTTAGTAAGTAAATATTACTAATACCTGTTTATTTCGATTAACGTCACTTTATGCTGCTATGGCTAATCGGACGATGCTACGGTGGGAGTCCTAAATTACTAATACCTATACTATAGTGTTGGTTGGAAGTATTTCATTTCAGTTTCTCGGTTCTCTTGTATTTTTTGTTTTTTTTGTTTTTATTTACAATTGCGTTCTTGTTCCACCGGAGGAGTGATATGACATGAAGCGAATTCATGTATTTACAATTGTTGTCATTACTATAGACATTGTGTCAAAATGACAAATAATACGTTGGAAATAAATGGTTGCAGTTTAATTGCGATATTACTGCTGTTTCCATTTTCCATATTACATTCCCCTCCATGTTCTATTCCAATTAATATCTATTTCCATACCTTTTCCAATTAACGTTTTAAATTGATTTCCCCTTCATACTCGACGTTAAGTTTTTGTTGTTTTAGCGAATTGCCTGTTTTAATTGACTAATTATTGCAATGGCGTTGTTTGCCTTACATGGACGATTGGTTTCTTTTTTATTCTGGTCGAGCTAAAACGACTATCGTGTCTTTTGCTCGGTTCCCATCCAGACTTTTCTGTCTCGACCTTCGGATTTAAAAAGCAAACGATTACACAGAAAAACAGCTATGAATTTGAATAAGGAAGTTAGATTGTGTTCGTTAAGATAGACGTATTTTTCACTATTATAGTTTTCTCATTAGTGGTATATTTAGTCATAAAGTTATTTGTAATATTCCTAGACAATTATACAGTTGTAATTAATTAATTTATATATATCAGAAATCTAATGTACTAATATAATTATATTTATAATCCCACAGAAAGTAAATAATTCGTAAGGAAACTGACCAAAAATCGAAAATATATTTTTTATCTGATTGACCATGTAATTCGTAAATTATCAAATTCCATTTTTTAAAATTTTTATCTTTAGGTCGATATAACATTTATGGATCGTTGTTACCAACACTACACATAATTCTTTTTGAATGTAATTTTATTGCTTATGAAATCATTCTTCCTAACATTATTCTCGAATAACAGCTATTAAAAATTGGGGGGAGGGGAACTTGGTTAGCTTTGGAATTTTACTCCTCAAATTATACATATGAATGTGTGTTTTTCATGTTTGATTATTTTTTAAAATTGTTTTTATACTTTGTTTTTGTTAGTTTTTTTTTTAAATGTATATGATTTCTTTGATTTTCTTGTTTTACTTCTTTGATTCTAAGTCATGATTGTGAACTTATAGCGCCCTTATCATTGGCAGATTGTACGGATTCTGATATAATAATATGACAATGTGACATTGAGGACTGTTCGAAAGTTTCGTATTTCTTTTAAGGAAGTAATCGATTTAACTTTTTTTTCAGATATTACTCAATATAAGGTTTAGTTTTCTATGGATTTTAATAAATGTCATTTTCTAAATATTGCCATTTAATTTTGATTCCATATTAAAACATTTACCTCATATTAAACAAAAATATCCAGCTTAAATCCCTGTATCATCGAATCCGGTTCAACGAATATATAAAATATTTTCTTGACACTTAACAACTTTCGGACATTTTGCCTGAAGTTCCTGAAAACAACATTCATTACTTTGCTTTTTGACTTAGCTACGTTTATTAAAAAATCTATCAAGGGTGTTTTTTCTGTATCCACACCTCTCTTATTATTGTTTTTTTACTGAGATGTGGAAGAAATAGGTATACATGAATCGGTAGGTTTAGTGTTAAGATCATATGTTTCTTCATTCTTTTGTTACTCAAGTAATAACTGATTGGTTTTTTTGAGATAATAAGAAAATGCACACCTCTTTTAGAAGAATAAAATAAAAATATTTTAGTTCAACATAAGAGTTAAACTGCTTAAAGCGTCACATTGCAACACATCACTAAAGCAAAGACACACGGACTGTATATATTTTTAGGTCCATCAGCTCTTCAAATAGACTTAAAAGTTGCCATAAAAGAATTTTCTTATCGTTCTCAATAAACCAGAGTCACATTCGAAAGTGATGACGCTACCTAGTTATAATTTGCTGCAGGCGAGATGGTCTAGTCAGTTCAACTTCAGTTTTAATGGCGCGGAGTAGTTGATTAGGGAGGGAGGGAATTAATTTTATTTCTCACATTAAATTTTACAGTGGCCGTATTTTTCTACTGAATATTTACACCGGGCCTTCATCGGTTGACTTTAGTAATGGTCTGGACCAATTTAATTTATTTCTCCTTGTTAATTTTTATTTGCTTATGTGTTTGCTATAAACCACAGATTCCAGTTCTTAATGATATTACACTGCTCACACTAATAAATAGTCTTTAGCTGCTGTATTTTAACTTTTATAAAGGAGCATACTAAGTAATAATATTAGTTACTTGTAAATATATAATAAGGGGTCCGTCAATTAAAAAAATAATAAAGAATTTTGGTTAACAATGTTCAATTTGTTATGCCGATATTTCATCCAGAACTTAGATGGCAATCATCAGAGCTTCAATATAGACATTTCACTTAAAAACTTAAAAATATATTTTAAAAAAAAATAATGAAGATGGTAAACTTAAAAAAAAATATTAACAATAAATGGCACATACCAGACTTGACAGACAAAATTACAAAACAATTATTTACATGACAATAATTATACTCATGTAGACATATGGAGTTGATCTTTGGGTTCCACTAAGCCTTCCAATTCTTCTCATATTCAATCCAAAATCCTTCGTAAAATCCTCAGAGCTCCTTATAAGTCACAAACAAACTTGTTCATAAAGATCTTAATGTTCCAATGAGGGAGCTATATTCTTGGATATAAGTAGGTAGATCTTTTTTAATTATTATTATTTTAAGAGCATAATAGGTTGCTGTTGGAACCTAGACGTGTTCCTTGAAGTTCACATCAATTTTTGTTTTGGGTTGATGTTCTTAACTTCACGACATGAACACCATTAATTAGTTCCATGTACCAGCCCCGTACCTCCGCTGGCTGAGGGAACTTACATCCACACTAGGAACTTACAACCCTTCTTGTTATAGGTATACTACATCACTTGCCCCGAGGTGACCATCAACTTCGCCAAGTTTCCGACGACACCCACTGGTCGGGAAGTAACCTTCATCGAGCAGGCGACGGGTCGGTGCGTTGAGAACGCAGAAGAAATCGACACTCCGACCTACCTCTGCAAGGGAGATGGAAAATGGTACCTGCCTGCGGGAGGATGCAAGTGCAAGCCTGGATTTGAGGCTGACATTGAGAAGCAGTCCTGCAGTGGTGAGTCATTAAACGTTTATCCTACTATATAATTATATATATATATTTTTAAAATAACAATATATTGATGTATTGACGCTTAACCAACCACTTGCTATAATTTACTTTTTAGCCAAAATTAGAATAAAATAATCTTTTACGTAAAATTTCGCTCTGAATCCATTGCCAAGGCTAGATTTATATATTAAAAAAAAAAAAAAAAAAAAAAAAAAACAACGAAAACACTGCAACAGCCAGTTTTGCCCACATTCCAAAAATGAAATCCTTTGTGATTTCATTGTGAGAAACTTAGCTGTTTATTGTGTCATACACTGGCTAAATGGAGGGACTCGATAGTTTCTCATTTTTTCTCCTATATATTACAGTTATAAAACTTTTTTATTTTTTTTTTTTTTCGATAATAATAATAATAATAAATTAGTTGTATATATCTTCTGTAATGTGGGTGAAAATGACACATGGTTTGTTGTTTCTTAAGTGGCGATATTATTTAACACAGCAGAACCAAGACGCGTCAATAATGTAGGATATAACTTTTGAGAGTTTCTGACAAAATATCTAAATTTAAAGTTTTTCTGGATTTTTCAAGTACTACCTAACTTTATTTTTGGTTTATAGATTTATTTCTTCAATTCTTATAATTGATGAAATTTAGTATATTCCAGAAGCCAACTGGACCTAAGTTTTTGAGTTCTAAACTTGTCACTAAGAACAGTTTCAACATGTAGTTGAAATATTTTGTAACCGTTATTTTCAGCTATTTCTGGTATAAGACTGATGAATTCATTACTCAGGCCAACGATGAAAAAACTTTTTTACTTAAAGCACCTTTTTATTCTGTTTTTTTAGGGTGCTAAATCCAAATATGACACTTATTAAGCTGTATCACCTACCATTTTTTCACATTTGCACATCAATATAATAAATTTATTGATTTATTACAGAATTTAACAGCTTTTATATACTACAAATAAAATTGTAAAATAATTTGTGCTGGATGTACAAGAGTCGGCAGCACTGCTGAAACAGATATAGATATAGATGAGCAAGATGATGAAGAGTTCCAATTTGCTACAGCAAATATAGAGCCTAAACTGTTTACTCAGATTGAGCTTAATGAGTTAGTTAGGGATCTTGGGTTAACAAAAGAAAAAGTTGAATTGCTTGGTTCTAGACTAAAGGAAAAGAACTTGTTGGCAGTTGGAACTAGCAATATGTGTATAGGAAGAGAGAGCAGCAGTTTTCTAAATGTTTTTAACAGGAAGTTGATTTAGTGTACTGCTCAGAAATTCCAGGTCTGATCAAAGAGTTTGGTGTTGAATACAAAAAATAAGACTGTAGGCTGTTTATTGATTCTTCCAAAACTAGTTTAAATGCTGTTTTAATACACAGTAGTAACACTTATGCATCTATACCTGTTGGCCATTCTGTACATATGAAAGAGAGCTATGAAAACTTAGAAATAGTGTTGAATAAAATTGACTATTCGGCTCATGGTTGGATGATATGAGGTGACTTGAAAGTAACATGCATGCTTCTTGGTCAGCAATGCGGTTTTACCTAATTTCCACGTTTTTTGTGTAAATGGGACAGTAGAGCAAGGGATCAACATTGGTGCAGAAAGAACTGCCCAGTGAGGGAGCGAGAAGAACATTCTCCGCAAAAACCTTGTAGATCCTAGAAACATTCTCTTACCACCTCTACATATAAAGTTAGGCCTCATGAAACAGTTATATAATGCTTTATATTTATATGAAACAGTTATAAATGCTTTTTTAAATTATATAAAAAAAAGCATATTTCTCAAAAACTATGGGAATACAAAAAAACTAAGACCAGATTTGGATTCAGCACACAAAAATCTATAAAAATCAGCTATTAAAGTAAACAAAGTTTTCAAAAACATTTTTTTTTGTTGGCCTGTGTTATTATTGTTCTTCGTTGATATTTTGAATCATAAACTGTTCTTTAATGGGATATTTTAATGTATTGTTATCTTTTGTACGATTTAATGTTTGTAACGGCAGTAGAGAAGTAATGAAATATGCTTCAGAAAGGTATTATGACTGTCTCCAGTTGACAATCAAAAATAATATTCCCAGTCCCAAAGACTATGGGCCGAAACAAATGAGGCAAGTAGTTCTGTTGTTGAACGTTATTATAGGGACAAGCATAATAGGAGAAGGGGCATAAAAGAGATCCATATATATCCGAGATAGGTCTAACTGTTCAGAAGGGAACAAATGACTTTGTTTTGATAGGAGGCCTAAGCGGGAAAAATTTCTCTCCATCTCAATATGAATGGGCAGTGAGCATGCGCAGGCAATGCCATCTCGATCTATTAATAACTCTCTCTTCGACGGACACACTTCAAAACCTCCCTTTTGAAATGCTGTCTTAATCAAGGGGCTATAGGTTATTTGCTTTAGAGCCTGAAGATAATGGCTTTTCTGAGGGATTTTATTGGCCTTCCCCCTAACTATTCGCTTTCTTTTCTTTCCGAGATCCCAAATCATTGGATTTAATCAGTAAAACATGTTTACTGCTTCCAGGAAGACATAAAAATAAACTTTTTCCTTCGAAAAAAGGTCAAGTACGTACGTAATCAAGTGATGTGTATCTTCGTCAAGGTTTTTTTTACACATAATAAATGTAAATTGGTAGATCATTACGGAACAGTTCGCTAATAAAACTCATGAGCTGAGCAGCCTTTAATTTTTAATTCATAAAAAACAAAATAACTATTGTCTTTAAGTATGCATCATAATAAAATTTTATTATTCTCTTGAAATTAAACATTATTTCTGGAACGATAATTGAGATCCAATAAAATAGAATCGTCTTATTTTTAAATATCAAGGTTTTTATTTTATTATAGATACTAAACCTTTATGACACCACAGTCACTATTTACTTATAGAAATATGTTTTATGTATTTTGTTTTTATTCTTGCTAAAATTTGAATTAGCTGAAAAATATCACGTATTCTAATATCATAGAATACGTTATATAAATATCATAATACAGTTCTTGTTCTAATAATGACGCTAATATTCATCTTGGAACAAAATTATTGAGCTTTATCAGAAAATAGTTGACAGACGCTTACATGATCACTTTGCTGACCACTGCCTCTAAGATAATCAGGAGAGAAAAAAAAATTCCATAATAATATTATTATTGAAACGGTCACTTTATTTAACAATTTAATGTTCTACATGTTTTTTAAGCAATTTGTAAATACTCTCTACCAATGCCTGATCCCTGAACACTTACACCGTGGCCAATTTTATTAAGCATAGACCAAATAAACATAATTATTACTTTACAGCATATGTGTAAAAAATTATCTATTTCACTTACATTTAACACTTATGAATTAATATAGATTTGATGAATTTCAAAGGGGTAAGTCAATTATAAAACCAGCAATCGTGAATATTCTGTAATGAAACTAACAACCCTTATATAATTAGTTAATATTCTAATAATCCCACACGCCTGTATTAGTGTACAATTAAATATTTAACACTTTTATTATAATGAATTAGCAATTTCTATACTATTAATTGGACGGGATACTTTAAAACTAATTTTGTTCTTTGGTTAAAGGGAATAAAGAAAGAACGTAAAACAAGATGGAGCCTGCTTTATTTCTTTTCAAGGATAAAATCTCTCTTCAGAAAGTTACTAGAGAGTAATTCAAGAAAAAGCTTTGGTAGGACTAAGTAGAAATTACTAGAGCTTGTTACACATTTTCTCTGTATGAGATGCTAAACAAAGAGGAATAACACCTTCAAATGGTGTAAAAGTTTCAGCTCAAAAAAAAAAAGTCATAAGGCTGAGTAAGGTAAGATCGGAGGTTCTCAAATTCAAGGGGCACCCCTGGCTGTTAATACCCGCTCCTGGGGTCATAATGAGGCGAGTCGTTAAAACATGACCATCAGAAGGGTCGTTAAAAAGTTTCGGCTCTGAAAAGTTCCATCGTCATCAGGGCCTGTATCCCCCCGGGGTCTCCTGTAACTGCCTACTGTCTCCTCTCTTCATCATCCTATTTGTCTCTCGGCCACCGTAAAGTTGTTGTTCTTCTGTCAAGGGTCGAATCTGTGTCTCGAGCTGGTGACGGAACGGTAGTAAAACGAAGTCAGAACGGTAGTAACATTCTCTAGATGTTCACTGAATCTAAGATCAAAAAAAAATTTTTTCTATTCGGTTGTCACAAATGAAATTTTCCATTTTTTTCAAACCTTAATGGTTAAGGAAGGATTAAAACATAATCTGTTGACTACCGGTACAATATTTCATTCCATGAATAAAACCTACTAATTCTCAATGTACTAATTTTTTTTTTTTTTTTTTTTTTTTTTTTTTTTCATAGATGTATTATGGCTGGGATTCTCTAATTTTCACGTGCAACGTTTTTTTCACACTAAAAAATATAACATTTTTACACACTCTAGCTCTGTGGGTGTTTCTCGGATCGTAATTTGACAATTTTCCCATCAGAAATTTAATGTATAATATTAATAAGTTTAATGGAGAATATTTTTGTTATATAACATTTGTTGGAAAGACCTACTGTTTAGGCGCTATATTAGTTCGAATTAAAAAAGGCACGTTTTTCCTAATTTTTTTAAGTGTTCGGTTTTTTTTTACTCGCTCTAGCTCTTTTGGTGTTGCTACCATCGAAAATTTGATAGCTTTCTTATCAGAAGCAGCATATATAAAATCAGTATATTATAGGGAGGAATTCAGTTTCAGAATGAAGTTTCAGAAGTGAGTATATTAGCTTCATCTCATGTATTTAGTCACATTTCAAATGTGAAAATAGAAACATGCGATTTCCGAGTAATTTTATTTTATGATTCCGCTGCGTGGAATATCAATCAAGCTTTTGGCTACGGGAGTTACAATATAAAAGGACCATTCGTCTTTGGTTTTTACAAGTTTTCTTTATGGTGGTCTATGAACGTAGTGATAAATTATTCTCTCCGAAGGTGAAACAACAGCCTGTGCAGGAAAGGATCTATCTCCTGCAGACTATCACATTTTTCGGAGCTTGGATAACGTTAAGCGAGCCAAATCCTTTACAAATAATTGAATTACTTTTTCTGATTTCGTTACTTTTCTTTATTACTTCACATTTTCAAAGGCGGACATTTCATGTAGGACAATCTAATATATTTATATGTTGAATATAAAGTATAAATATAAAATGCAAAGTATATTGAACCCTAAACAATCGAAGAAAAAATTAAATTTCGATGTTGTTTTAGAACCGGTCGAAGTATCTATGAGTATTTTCCATGCCTTATATCTAGAAGCTCCTTAATAGCTTACCTACCTTTTGAGTCTGATAGTATTATTATTGTTACAACATTCGAACCTGGATAAGTGGAATCTCTTGGTGACAGGATTTCAATCCCACTAAAAGAGGTTTTCAAACTCAGGCTATTCACAAGCCCGAAATCTCTTTATTTTTCCATGTCCTTCTGAACTCTCATGTTTAATTTTCTTTTTACTAATCAAAACCCGACCAAATTTTGTTTTCAGCACACCGAACTGTATTGCGATCTCATTCCTTGACTTTCCACTTTCAAATTAACGAACAAAACATAATTTTATATAAATAATTTTATATATAATTACATACATACATAATTTTATATATAGGTTAGAGTGGAATATCAATGTCCTTCATGTTTACACTATGGGGACAATATAAAACAAAACAAACCCATCTCTCCTTTCACGTTTAGTAATAATGTGAATACCACATATGGAGGTAAATACAATAACTGTCCCATTTACTGAGGCAATTGCCACAAAAATGTATTCTACTTATAGAGGTATGCAGGTACCACTTATCTAGGTTCGACTGTATTACATATTAACAAATTTTAATTCTTATAATCGCTTGATTTCATTTCCCCACATAAATTACGATAGATATCTAGTTTTCGGTCCCGACCACTTCAAACCATGAAGACTACTTTACCAGGAAGTGATTTAGAGAGGATCAGTTTTTCCTCCATTGAAGGATCAGTTAACCTGTTTGTTGAGTCCACTCCCTCATCGGCGAAGCAACCAAACTGAAATCAAGGTGCAAAAAAATAAATTAATGCACCATACCTACGTATGTTTATTTCGTCATATATATTGCAAAACGTACATCAGTTCATAAATAACACATTTTTATCTCATTTTTGTCCCTTTTATATTACTAGTCTTCTATGAGAAAATATCAAGAAAAGCAACCCAAGGCCGTTTAGATGAAAAAACATATTATTACTCCAGTGGGAAGTATCCCAGATGGCCTTGGTATCTTGAAGATTTAAATCCGGAATGTAGAAGGAGTGTAAGTGGATGTTTAGTCTTTGAAAAGGGCTTCAAGAAATTACTATAAATCCTTCAATAACGGGAAAGCACGTTGTAATACACTATTCATAAATTCTGTCATAGATGTGGCGGACATCTTACTTGGAGCTAACCTTTTTTTGTGTGTGGGATTACTATTCTATTAAACGCTATTTTGTGAAAAAAAAAAAAAAAAAAAAAAAAAAAAAAAAAATGACGTATCTGTTCAGCTGAGTAAGGGTTGATCTGGAGTGTTTATAAGGATGGTTCAATTTTTTTTTTTTTTTTTTGTCAGTTTAAAAAAATGTCAAAAATATACACTAAACAAGTTTTTCCGCCGATTTGTGGGCATGGAACACAGGGATAATCTAATTCAATGGATAGCTATTTGCTGTACATTCTGTTTATACTGAATGTTAACGTTAATTAAATACTTTAAAAATAGCAATCCTTTTAAGTTTTTATACTATTTTATCCCTTTGTAGATTTTAAGCCAAGTTAACAAAGTCCCTTTATTTTCGGTTGATTTTTAATTTATTTTTTAATAGTACAGATATCAATGTTATTATAATGAGATGCCAATACTCTTGATTTCATGGTTTCGTTATTTTAATATAAAAAGTGAAGTTAGCATTATCGATGTGCCAGTAAGAAAATTGTTCGATTCTCAATACCACCGGTAGGGATTCCAAAAAATTGATTCTCAATTTTCGATATCGATACCTTGGTTTACTTATAAATTGCAAATATCAATCCAAATTTTTTAACATAACAATTATTATTCAAGAAATATATAAATTAACAACAATATAATTTAGCTACAATGCATATTATGTCCTATAACCTCTAACCAAATGTGGTGGTACATGGCACCAGAAATTAAATAAATAAATAAAAAATATTATGAATAAGAATATAATTCATTTTACAAAATCCTGATCAAGAAAAAATAGCAATCCTATTTTTTCATAGCAATACATATCTTCAACCGTTAGGTTCGCAGTTTCAACGCATGATTTTTCAATGGTGTTTTTTTAAATCCCTACAAAACATCGTTGATCCACAAAAATGGGATTTTTACTAGGGAGAAAAATCGATGTACAATGATTATATAATTAGGGAATCGCCAACGTCAGTTCTATATCGATAGAGTTCGTAGAAATCGATTTAGGATCATCGATTCTCGATACGTTTCTCAAGAATCGACATTTGAACACACTAGATAAAATTGTAACCCAACTGAATTTAAAAAGTTAAAACATTAGTTATTAATTTAGTTTTGTCTAGTTCCTATTTTTTTCGTAAATAGGTTATAATTTTTTTTTTAATTTAAGTTGTTTTTATTATGTAGCATTAAACTCTTGTCATATTTTAGTAATAGCGTGTTGCTATTCGTTATTATATTGCTATTAATAGATGTATATGAAATTTTAAATAAGCTATTTAAACTGTTCACTGCCATCTCAATCCGAACTCCAAATAGCTATGAGCTCCAATCATAAAACGTATAACCCATCGGCCATAATTAAAAGAATGTTTGTGCCCTTAGGCACCAATAGTTTTTTGTTTTCATTTTTTTTTTTATCCACCCTAAGCCCATATTAATGAAGGCAGGATGTCATTTGCATAAAACAAACATAACTCAACCCTTTTATGTTTACCTTAGCTTGGGAAAAAGTTCTCAGCTTTCATTACTATATTTCATACAACTCTCCGCCTGAGCAGCCTTTCGTAGTTGGGGTTATTAATGGGTAGAAAATTCATCTTCCCCGTTCCATCCGGGCCCTGGAAATAGTGCGTCCAACATTCTTATCAGATTTCAACAGAAAGTATTCTTCATAAGAAAAATGGAACAACATCTGATCATATTAAAAAAAATAAAAAATAAATAAATTGGTATAACATTTACTTTTCAAAACAAAGACAGTTTGTAACAAAAATGTAAACTATGTAAAAACAAAAATAAATAAATAAAAGGATGAGATAGAAATGTTTATAATTATTTAGAATTCTATTAGATTAGAATAGAATAATTATATTCTATAATTTCTCAACTTGTATCTGTCTGTACATGATATAATTTTTTTTCAAAAGAAAAGTATTTGTTTTGTTTTTACTTTTCATTTTTTTATATGCATTGAATAAATATTACAAGCTGTCGTACTCAATGGCAATAAATAATATGGATGACAATGAATCCAATATGTACAATTAAAGTAAAAAAAAAAATTAAGTAAAAGGGAGAAACATTTTATTATCATTATTTTAAAAATACAAAAATCTACATATTAAAATTATTGATCCCATGCGGAATATAAAATTACATTTAAAACAAAATTTAAAATATTAAAAAGATAATATATAACCTTATTGATAACAATATAAAATATAATATACAAAATAAATATAAAACTATTCACATAAATAACAATAACAATAACGATGACTATATAACAATAACAATAACTGTATAAAAACTAGGATAATCATGCAATATATATTTTTGTATGTACTTTTCATCTCTTTTACTCTTCCCAAACCATCAGTTACCGTATATGGTAAATTATAAATTAAAATAAACAGCGTCTAAATTTCTATTTTAAAAATAACGGGGTTGGGTATCCTATTGGTTGTCAACCCATTCTAGCCTCAATCTGAAGGTATAGATTCATATCGTGGTATCTCAACGGAATATATATTTTTTTTTTTTTTCATGGCCCTAGATATTACGCGAATATTATTATTTTCACTTGTTTTCATACCACTTCTCTTCTTTTCTTGCATCTCTCTTTCCCACAAGAACCTTAATTTCTTTTAGTCTTTTCCTGTAGTCATCCCTATCAAAACAGTCTTGGTATGTTATTTCCAGTCTCTCAGTTTCCTCCTTCATCTGTTTGATATACCCACAAGCATTCATGTGTCCTCTAATTTTATAGGAGACTTCTCTATTTAATTTGTCTGGGTTCATCCACATATGCTCATAGAAGTGAATAAATTTTATATTTATTAATAATAAGTTTTATAGTTAATATTTTTCGTTGGAAGTCAACGGGCTTATTAAATCCATTCTTAAGATATGAATGAATTTAATAAGTCCGTTGACATTTGAAAGATAATAGAAATTTATTTTTTTATAGTTCAATCTACAGTAGAAACTCGGTAATTCGTCATGAGTGGGGAGAGGGGGTGACGAAATAACGGAAGTGACGGACTACAGAATTTTGCTTGTAAAGTAACAAAATAGGATTTTAAACTATATAATAGTATTTTATTTTTTTTGCAATTTATTAAATGTAAAAACGAACAGATGAACATTATACACATTGGACTTGAGTGAAAATGACAAAAAAAGCTAAACACTTGCCGCATCCCATCAGGTGTGAAATATCTGATTCACATTGCTGCTCGATACCACTCTATACATAGTTAACATTTCCTCTACTTCTTTGCATGGAATAGTGGAAGATTTAGAAACGTCATCGTCTCATCTTTTTCAATACTAGCTTCATTTTTAGCAGTCAGCACTTGTTCTCTAATACATCCGTACTATCCATGTTTTACCAGCTGCCTACCTCTTGCTTATCTTTTCTCATTTTATAACCTGGAGCAGAAGTTGCTGAGCCAGATGCTAATGTTTTTGTAGGAAGAGCTTTCCATTATTAGCTGTTTCCGAGAATTCGTCAACTGCACTTTAATTTCCTTTCATATGTTACTACAATCAATGGAGAGATCGCCTCCGGGGTTGTTCTGTTTGTTTTTATCTATGAAATGATTTACATAATATATAAATATAAGCGTAGTTTTTAGTGACAAACCAAATATGGCGGTTTAAAGATAAAAAATTAAAAAAAAAAAAAAAAAAAAAAAAAAAAAAAAAAAAAAAAAAAAAAAAAAAAAAAAAAAAAAAAAAAAAAAAAAAAAAAAAAAAAAAAACAAATTATTGAGCGACGAAATAACGAGTTCCCACTGTAATTCATCCGAGAAAAAAAAAATCAAAATTTACAATTTCCAAACTGTCTTAGCTAATAAATATTTAGTTAAATAACTAAAGTGAACTCACTAAAGTCAGTTTTGGCATTTTTCTATTATTAAGTTTTAGTACAGATAACTTAGTAATTTAGATTTTTTAATTATTTCCATTCACTAATGTTTATCTTTTAAATATTGCCTGATAGATAACTCATTATGAAACCCTGAACGTTTTAATAAGGAAAAATAACGATATCCCTTTGCATAAACCGGAAAAAATATATTTGAAATTTGATAGCGTTTGCAACAAGGCTTTCAATACCTTCTCAAAGACCATTCCGAACAAATAAAAGATTCCCAGAAACAGGAAATCTCAATGAGCCACTTGACGGGGATAGAGTTGTATTAAAATATTTATACAAGAAACAGGAGGATTGAAAGAGAACTGTTTGTACAAGGAGCTGAAGGGAGGGGAGAAAAGGAACGCCTGACAAAACAAGGGAATTTAATATTTGATGACTGATCACGTCTTCGTTCTCAGCATCGGGTTCGCTTTATTATTTATTTTGTTGAGGATGAGCCTGTCTAGTGGATCAGCACTTGATCGGGGTATTGGAAACTCTCATGAGATTTATCCGATCCGGTGTGAAAAATGTGTTACAAAGTAATGACTTCACTTTCTGAAACACCTTACTGTTGGGGGCATCAGCAGTTCAGCAAGACTATTTTGTGACTTTTTCTTCTTGTTATATGGGCTTAAACCACTGTCTATAATAATTCTTTCAGGAGTCATAAAAAATTAACAAACATATCGTCTTTTTTGAGGTAAAAGTCATTAAGTAATAAAATTAATTTTTTCCAGGAAAGTGATTAAACGGAAATATGCTCAATATAATTTTTTTCAGATAGTTATATAGTGAAGTTTCTCATTCTCCAATTTGCATATATAGTAGTTATATTCACTTGCTGGCTTTCTATACTTATATAAAAAATATAATATCAACAACAATGACTTTTTGTCGAATTTGGAAAAAATTGTACTTAGTGACTTTTACTTCCAAGAAAACGATATATTTAAATAAACACATTTTATACATGTTTATATAAAAATCCTAATCAATGTATATCTATATACTACTGTTATAACTAATTTTATTGAACTATTATGATCTTTTTTATATTTTATGTGATACAATATTATAAGATATTATATCTTTAGAAACTCAAGACAAAAAAAAAAAAAAAAGAAATCATTAAATTTTCATTTTTCTATAAATTTTATGTTAAAGAATTATTATAATAAGAAATTAAATCAGAAATTTAACGAACGGTAATAAGAAATTGTTTGTCTTTTTTTATTTCTTTATATTGAAGATAAAGAAGAAATTTTGAAAAGTATTTTGATTATGTTTTTTCGATGTGACATGACTCAAAAATATCCATGAATAGTTTTCGATGAAATGTGTGTACTTCTCACATTTTTTTATGTTTTGAAGTCTGCCCAAGCACCTCTCATAAAAAAAATAAAATAAAAAGAAATAACACTGCTTTAAACTTCTTTTTAACAAGTCTCCTTTAAGACAAAAAGTGTGCATGACGCTTCATAAAGAAATTTTCATGATAAAAATAATAATAGATCAAAAATTCTGATTTTTGGGTTCACTTTTGCTATACATGTTTGATGAGTTTATTTTTAATTTTATAGGGTTTTTAAAAATCTGTATGGTGTAACAATAAGATAATAAAAGGATTTTTCATTATTTTTTTTATTTTATTTTTTTCTAATTAGTATGATAAGGCTTTTGATACAAGAAATCTTAGCCCATCGTTTTATATCCGTGCCATGCTGTTTAGTATAATTTAGTAAATGAAGAAAGCAATAATTATTAAAAAAAAGTTTTTGTTTAATTTTATTAGTTTTAGATTTTTTTAATATTTATTGAATCCGAGTTAGTATCAATTTGTACTCAGAGCGATACATTTCTTTTTTCTAAATAAAAAAGATATATCTTCTGAAAAATGTTTTTTCAAAAATATCTGTCATTGATTAACAGCTTCAAGCTCTGTTGTTAATTCATACAGTAGGATCGTGAAGACGTGGGACTCGGTGAATAAAGTTACTGAAGTATTTAATTGTAAATATCATAGCAGATTTATTCGTTTTATTATATTATATTTTATTTTATTATTTATTCCTACGATAGATCCTTTAGGAAATATTAAATTGTATATAAAACTACTTCGCAATGTATCAGTTGCTAATTTGATTCTTTACAATTTGCCCGGTGATAAACTGAACCCTTAACGGAAATTTATAGCTGAGGAAGACCCTTAAGGGGGATAGGGTTATTTTTCAATTTTTAAAAAAGGCCCTTTCCCCGAAGATTGAGGTTAATCCCCTGCTTTATATATAAAGGGCTAACCCTAGGGTCTTTGGAAAAAATACCTTTCTTCATCGAATCCGTATTTATATCCCTTGGAGGGGAGGAGAGAGGGGATCCACTGCTAGATTCTGGCTAGATCATGTCACAGCCTCATTAATCTGCTCCTGTTTTATCTATTCCGTAATGTTGCAATCGATCCTTAATCGATCTTTGAGGTTTTCCGTTCAAGCAGTTAATTAAAAATAAATCAATTTTTCGCATATTAAATAATAAGTTATGGCTGTTATAGAGTGAAAAATTAATGTTTGCGTTTATTTATTTATTTTTTATAAACAAATGTAACATTTTATTTTTATTTTTGACATGGATGTATACATATATTGGCTGGCGGTCTATACTTTTTTGGTGTAACGTTTTTTTTCACACCCATTTTGACACACTGTTAATATTTCTGGAATCGAAAATATGACGACAGTTTCCTTATCAGAATTTAATGGAGAATTTTTTTTTGTTATATAACGTTTGTCGCTAACAACTACCGTTTAGGAGCTATATTGGTTAGAATGGAAAAAAGTCAGGTTGAAACTTAAGTTTATTTCGAATAATCATTGATTTTTAATTTAATTTAATTAATAATTAAAGTATTTGATCCTTTTAATTCAAATTGTAAATAGGTAAATATAGTAGATTATAGATAGACATATCCTAGTCAGGGAGAAATTGAGTTTTCAGTTTATTTTTTGTATTATATACATCAATTGTTATGCTTTCCCTGGTTATTAATTTTTTTTCTATTATTTTAATTTTAAATTTGAACATATTAATTTCTTTTAAGATAATTTTATTATTTAAAATAAACTTATAACTTATTTTCACAATGCTGCTAAAGCATATAATAATTTATCATATTTTATATCAACAAGATATTTCCCAAAAAAATAATAATTTAATAAAAAAAATAATAATAACCTGTACTTCTAAAATCAATGGAGGGTCACTAGTAGGGTTGGGCGATAGTCGATAGTTAGCACTATCGATAGGCTGATACTATCGCTTGAGAACTATCGATTGCTATCGATAGTTTGTCGATAGGTGCTTCCTTTTTTTCCAAAGCTATTCAGTAAAGAATTTCAACTAATTTAATTCAATTATCTACTAACTATTTGAAATTTGCAGGATTATAAATTATAAGATTATATCATAAAGATGAGAGAAAAAAACTAATTTATTTGAACATACTATAATAATGAAAAAATCAAATTTTCAGAAAAGAAAAATAACGAAATAGTCAATTTCAAGAGTCAAGTGTGCTCCTCCATATATTTCCCGAAAGAAAAAGAGAACCCTTGAGTTCTAGGAATTCTGAATTCAATTTCAAAAGAACTCGACCTTGGACAGAGACAGAGCAGCATAATGCTGAGAGTTTCAGAACTTGGGGGTAAAGAAGATCATATAGTCAACTCTATCGATAGTGACCATCGATAGGTATGACCTATCGATATATCGATAATAACTATCGACTACGCCCACCCTAGTCACTGGTATGCCTGTGTATGTTTATGTCAGGAGGATATTTGGGTATAAATCACCCTCAACCGCCAGGTTTTTCTCGAATTAAGGTCACACCAAACACTTTCTGGAGGCTAGTCTCCCTACCCCAGTATCAATCCTACTGATATAACATAATCAATAATTATGTTTATTTTATTTTTTTTTTTTTTCATAGCCCACTGTTTCTTCTGATAATAAACGAATATAAACTTTTGCCCATTCCCTACTGCTTCTTAACATTTTAAGGAGCTATATCATATTAATCATAGCTTCGTTTTTCTAATTATACAGAATTAATTAATAATTAGGTGATTAATAATGATTAATTAATTAATTAGTAGCGTATAAAAATATGCCTTTAACACTTATATAACTTAAATTTATATTGTCATATTTAAAGCAATTTATACCACCATTTTAGTGCACCTTCGTGTTAAATTTGACTATACAAAGGGTTCGATATATGTTATAAGCTATCGAAATGTTTTTTTACTGTTCTTTCTTCCGAAAACTCCTTAATTTTTTAACATTTATTTCCTCGTATGTCTTTAATGTTATTATTACATTTGGATATCTTTTCAGTTTTTTAATTATGGTTTTCCCCTACGCTTGAAAATAACAATCGGACGGATGTCTCATTTACGTACAATCGATTTTAAACGTAAAGACAAGCTTGAAACCGCTAATAAGTGCTTCAGGTATGATTTCAATACCATTTTTGTTACTGTTTTATTAGGATTATAATTATCTGCAGTTTGATTTAAAAAAATAATTAATCGTATTGAGAGCTCTAATAAATAAATTATTTCTCAACGTACTTAAATCTTAACATCGTTTATATCTTAAAAAAAATATTTCCAAGAGAAAATATCGCTATACCACTTGCGATTTAGATTTATTTAAACAGTATTTTTAAGGTAGAATACTATCTTGAGTTAAATAGATTATTTTGTGAAGATAAGGAAATGTAATCTACTTCTCGATAAATAATTTTCCCTAGGATAAAGTTAGTCAATAAGAGCTCTTCCCCCCTCCCCCCATCGAGGCCTACCACCCCCAAGACTACTACTGAATGATGTAGGGAACTGGGCGAAGTGCTCAAACTTTCAAATGGACTACTTGCCATGGCAATTATAAATCTTGGTGTGCACCGGCTCGGCTGCGCATACATTTTCATTAAACGAAGTCGGTCGGTCGGTGGAGGAAAACTGCCCTAGATGGAAATTTATCTTTGTACAAGGGAAGTAATGAAGTCGCTAAGTTAAACAGTAACTTATTCCCTGGATATGAATTGGCTTGAACAAGAGCTTTCGCCCCCGGCTCTACCCTTTGCACCATCCCACCATCCCATCCTTGTTTCCTTCCAAGCGAAAAATCCTTTCGCCGTTATGAAAACGTGCCCGAGGGATGGTCCGGATATGATATGTATAATTCAATTACAGCTGATTACCTCCAGGCCCGGGCTGCCCGATATTCCCTCAGAGGGAGAAGGGTTGGAACCCTTTGGAACGGTATGTTTGCATGTTTACCCGCCTGTAATGATGGGGGAGGAAAATCGTGTTTTCCTTATCTCTGTACATATTTAATATGGAAGAACCTTCATTGCTTTATATATATTTTCATTTACAGTTGGTCGGTTCTACCTTGATTGCTCAATGTTGTGTTTATTTTATGCAAGCTTAGGATCAAATTTCTAACTATTAGGATTGATGGATAATTTGCAATTTGTATTGGTATTTTTTTTTATTTGAAGACTTGTTTCGAATGTTAAACATCCATCATCACTTCTAAAAACACTAATAGAATTCAAAACATCAGCACTCTGCTACACAGATTATATATAATAATTTTTAAAAATGTTAGGCAAAAAATCAAATCGAGTAATTAGGGAAACGCATTTTGATCCCAACATTTATTAGTCAGATAAATGGGCAGTCCTTTAGTTTTTCCCTATAACTGGTCGGTTTTTCTGTTCCTACTAGAACAAATTTAAAATAGGATTATTTTAAATATTTACCGTTTAAACAAAAAATGGATTGGTAATGAATAACTTTATTATTTCTATCAGTCCGTAAATATTTTAAACTATTTTGTACGCGATGGATTAGTACCGTTCTCTATTCCTCTACATTATTAAATTTAGGGTTATTTTCATGGAAACGAATAGCGAATTTGGAACACTGCTTCTCAATTTGGAATAAGTTAGAATTGGGCGTACAATGTTTAGCTTTAGTTATTAAATTTTAGTTCATAAACACCACTTTTTTGGAAAGGGTATATTTTGTCTTCGTGCGAAGGAAAATAAGATGACAATGGTTTTCTTGATTCCTGTCCGGTTTTGGTGGATATTGGTGTTAGTTAGATTGTAACATTTTTTTTAATATATACATTTATTGAAATTTACAACTGTACAGATTTTAAAAATTGAAATTAGAAAAATTATAATAAAATTTCTGTATCACAATTTAGATTTTTTTTTTTTTTTTTTTTTTTTTTTTTTAAACTAAACATTAACCTTTTTCGTTATTCTCATAGAGTTCTTGTTACCTCAGAATAACGGTTATTTTTTTCATTTCATTTTATGCTCCTATATTCTTGCGTGTTTAGTGAAAGGTTTCAGTAACATTTTCGATTCCTTAATTAGTAAATAAAACTAAGACTTATAAATATTTATCTCGTGTACTGAATCTTTTATTAGTAGGTTTTCTGATTGTTGACTTATTATCATATTTTATAAATAATAAATGCTATGCTCTGTTAACTAATTCGTTATTTGATTTATTATTATTTAGAAATTTTATCTCTCATATAGAATATTTTTGTATTGGCAATTTATTTTTTGAGACTCGATATCTTGCTTTCGGTACTGCAATAGAGAATTGGTACCGGCACATAACTGACTTCAATGTTTATTATTTTTATTGATATTTACTATTTTTTAAATTTATATATTTTTTTATTTGTTACAGTTTAGGGAATATAAGTGTCATTGATTATATTTTTGTTAAAATATTTTTTTCATTTATGAATAATTACGCAACGTTGCCTAAGTAGCGATTACATAGAAAATATTTGTGATAATTATTTTTATCAAATAAGTTCTTGCATGGTTTTCGCTTCGACTCCGATCCACATATCCCGCCCTACAACCACTGACATCTCTCGGTCCCATCTGCATACCACGCTCTCCACCTAATGAATCGGATTCCAGCGGCTGCCTGGAGACTCCAGGTATCCCTGATCCTACAGGTTGAGGCGAGACTATTCTAATTGTTCTTCTCTAATCGGAAGGCTTCACGGCCGTTTTCTTTTTGTTAAAAATTTACACACTCTAGAGGCAGTTAGCGGTCGGAACCCCTAACAGGCTAGGTTTAACAGGCATTTCGAATTTATTTTATTTTTATTCTAGCTTGTTTGATTTTTTTCTTTTTCTTCCAACTGATTTGCAAGCTTTCCTAAATCTACTTTAAATGTTCGTGTTGGACATTTATTTTCTTTCCTCATTTATTTTAGGATAAAACATTTTTTATTAATATAGTATAATTTAATTAAAATGTTTTTATATATTTTTAATACATCCTCCTTATTTTTTTTTTTATTTTGAATCTTTCTATATATTTAATCAAGATATATTTTTTTTTTTTTTTTTTTTTTTTTTTTTTTTTTTTTTTTTTTTTTTTTTTTTTTTTTTTTTTTCAGGGTAATAGAATTAGTTAGCCAATCCTCTTTCAGAACTAAAATTTAGAATTAAAAAATAACAATATTTTTTTAAAGGCCTAAAATCACTGTCCGTACATTATAAAGAAAAAAGTATCTGACAGTAACATGTCAGGAAACTTAAATATAACAATTCAAAAAATTTTTTTGAAGGCCCCATAAAATCAGTTACTAGACTGTTATATATCTTGATATAACTAAAATTATATACTACAAATAAATTTTTCTGGTGTTAAAATAGACTTGGTGATTAACACCAGAAGAATCAGCAGTCTGAAGATGGGACGTTGGTCCCGAAACATGTAACAAAATATGATGATTGTTAAAGAGGAGTGAATGTGGAGTAAAGTAAATAAACTGAATTGAAGATTAATCATGTTTTAAACAAGGAACACTAGGTTTATATTTTATAGATGTCTTTTTTTTCTTATATAACACGGAGATCGTGTAATGAGTCTCAGTGCGATTGATATCTATTTAATTTGCTTTTTTTTTTATTGTTCCATTGATAAGCATGCATGGCAGTTGCTTTCAAAATATTTACATCGATATCAATAAATAAAAAATAAAAAAAAGGCTATATCAGTTTGAGATATATATATATATATATATATATATATATATATATATATATATATATTGTATTGATGTATATATAATTAATTTCTTGAGTACACTGCGCCCATTCCCTTGGTAACTGTCCTGACCAGCAGCAACCCACCTTCAGTTATCTTGTTCCCCTGTTCTACACCACCAATTACCACAGAACCCAAGACCAAACCTACACCCTGTTCATCTTAAAGCTGTCGCGGCCTCCCTGACTCCCAAATCAGTTTTTTCTCCGGCCCCTGAACGCCTTTAAATTCAAATCACTGAGCCGTTATACTAATTAGTCTAAATTAATAGGGAATCGCTTCGACCGAGCAGTGACAAAGCGTTAAGAGATATCAGCTATGCAAAGCCCTTCGAGGAGAGAGGGGGTTAGGTTATAAATTTTAAACGGATCCGAGTTTTAATGAATATACAGGGACTAAAGTTGACTGGAAAAGGTTTAATATGGAAATTTGGGCTGGTTTGCATAGTCCCTCCTGGCTCCTCTTATCTGGGAGCCCTTAGCTCAACTAATTAACCAAAGGCTAATAAGGCGTAGTGTAGTCCTCCATATTGTGAAGGCACGTCCTCTCTTCTATCTGTCTTGTCACTCTATCAGCAATCATTTAATTATTTTATTAACAATAATAGCAATAATATGAACGTCTGTTTTAAACAGTTCAAATACCTGTCTTCATTCCGGGCGTAATATTTAAAAATTTCCAGAACAGTAAAATTTAAATAAATTTTATGTACTAGTAACGCGGCAAGAGAGAAACCCTCCCCCACTTCTGGAAGGGTAGCAGGTTCGCGACTCCTCAATAGGGATAGGTATCAATACACGAAATATCGATATTTTTTCTTTCGATACATCGATCCTTACCTTACGATACATTTTCTCTATTTTATAAAAGTGCAGCACATGGAAATAATATAATTCCAATATATAAAACACTTCTGGTTAACTATCTCACAATAGGGAAGTGTAAATGGGAAAATGTCAACCTTCTATGCAATTATACACAGAATACTAGGCTTACCAAAGGTGACAGAATACATTACAAGAAGACATATCAAATTCTTTGATAGCCTCAAACAAACGACTAACCCACTATTTAACACATTAACGCCAAATGAAAAACTACTGAGGTGGCAAAACTACGTCAAAACACTTAGACTTGACTAAGATGGCTTAACACACTCTCTTCCCCAAAACCTAGTGAGATCCATCACTAGATCAAGATTTATTGTATTGTATCAAGATTTTGTACTTTAAACAGAACTCCATTAAAATGCACCAAGTTAAAAAATAAATATCATTAAAAAATATCACGATGTATAGATATATCGAAATTTTGGTCAACGTGATATCGTGTATTGAAATTTAAAGCTCAAAGAATCGCCGATATAGAATATCGATATTTTGTTTACGATACCCATCCCTAGTCCTCAACCTGAGTATAAATGTTGTAAATAATTATAAATCGTATTTTTAAATCACATATTATTTATTTTTATTTAAAATCTGTTAGTTAAATTTTTTCCCTTGCAACTGCAAAAAAGGCCTGAAGACACACAAATATTTAACCGGTCTAATTACTAAAATCGACTGACTTTATTATTATGAATTAATACATTCAGTTTAGTTTATTGTTTTTTTTCTATTGTAATTACTACAGTATTTTCCTTAATTGCAATTACTTTATTTTATTTTTACAAAATATCCATAAATTTGTATTGCTCTTCCTTCGATCTCTTACCAACTTGGATGGAGGCCATACACACGTGGGGTGCGTTGCCCCCACACCAATTCCAGCCTCCTTCCTTGCAGAAGGTTTTATTATTATCTTCCGCGGAAGGGTGGAACTTGGCTATAAGAGGGCAATCGTTGCGTTCCTGTTTTATGGTCTTCTGATGATTGTTTTTGTGTAATATGTGCTGTTGCCGAGGGTATCACTGATGTGATAGGGTCGGCGTTATATCTGCTGTATTTTCTTCGACCCCTGAACTGATCAATAGTATGAATGATTCGGTGCCTTTTGGCTAGTATTTGCGCCATATTAATATATGAATAAATTTTACTTAAGCATCACTGCATAATTAACTTTACTTAAATATATTTTTGGATGAATCCGGCCTGGAGGACCATTTTTATTTTAATTGGTACTTTCAACTATTTCATACTGATTAGTATTGTTTCAAAAATTAAACGCAGAATAATCTGAATAATATTTATTGGAATAATAATGAATAAACTTAATACTTATGAGGTCCCTCATGAACATATCCGCTATCTAGAACTTCAATTGGACAAATATTTAACCTATTTGAACATACGGAGTTGAGATCTGGGGCTCCACAAAAGCATCTAATTCATCTCATATCCAATCCTTGCAAACCTAAAACAATTAAAAACCATTAATAATATCGGGTTCAGATCTTAATGTTCCATATATTGTTGATTTAGCCCACACCAGATACCTATCCGTTATTAGTGAACCACATTACCATACAAATCCACTAGTCTTCCAACTTACTTCCCATACTATACCTCACTACCCTCCGAGGCGTCTGAAAAGAAGAACGCCCCGGGACCTTCTCATATAGAAGGCACTTCATATTTTATTGAAGTCCTACCAGTGGCTAGTTACAAAATATCTATTATATTTTAATATAGCTGTTTATTATTAAATATTTCAAGAATAATAAATAATCATACATCTTCCCTGTTACAGTGTGCCCACCTGGAAAGTACAAGCACGCTACTGGCGACGACCACTGCCAACCATGCCCCCTTCACAGCAAAGCACCAGACTATGGATTGTCCGAATGTCGGTGCAATTCAGGATTCTACAGGTCGCCTGAAGATCCCAAGAGTATGCCTTGTACACGTAAGTACCATATTTGTTTTACCAATTAACATATTTTTAAATTAAGATACATATTTCGAAGTTTTTTTTTATTTAAAATTTGACAAAATAGATATTATGTTATCGCAGAAAATGTTCTGTGGGGGGGGGAGGTATGAGTATAATATAAAAAATAACAAAATATTATTTATTTGTTGGCCTTCACTGCATATAAAAGATGAGATTCAAACATATATTAGTATATAACAAAAATATTTTCAGAAAAGAGACTTCTCAACAACTATATTTCTGAAATAAAGAACTATAAACAAAAGGGAACTTCGGATATCAGTAATTTTCGTGATGGGAAAGTTGATTCGGTCCTGTTTGTTCAATTGATTGTGAAATTCCACTGAGTTGATTACAGCGGCGAACAAACAAATAAATCGGATTGGGGATTCTGCTAATAGCCAATCGTCTATTCTCTGTCATTCTTTTGATTTTCTTTAAAAATATTACTACGGAGTCAGTGCGAGATCGAAATATTCACTGGAAAAGGAATCTATGTACAACATTGGGTAGTGCAGTCAGATGTTTAATGACTTGAGCCTGCATTATTCGCTGATGTATTTCCATTTTTTTTCCCCTCTTACAGTAACTCTGTTAAAGGTACGTGTTACCTACTAAAAAATATTATCATGAATATTTCTAAAAAGTGTGTTAATTTTATGAACCATTGAGGAGTGGAATTCCAAAACCAGCAATGTCCAGTTTCTAGATTTTTTTTTCTTTAATTGAATAGTTTTTCTACTAGACTATCTTTAGGTAAAAAGTTTTCTCAAAAAAGTAGGTAAACAACAAATAAAATGGGACAAAAAATAATTCCCCTTCCTAATCCAGTCTGACTTTTAATGTTATCGGCCAGCTGTGAACATTTTAAAAAAATTGACTTAATATGGTTTTGGAATTCTACGCTACAATAATTAAAACAATGTCGTTATTGTTTATCATGAAAATTTAGCATTATGATTTTATTTATTATCCTTTTTTTTTTTATTGAAATTTACAACTGTAAAAAAATATATATCAAGTAAACGTGTTGATATTGATTATAATAACATGTCAAAACTTGCATGTAGCACTTCAATAAAAATTCTACACTAGAAGGGCTCTAGGACACCTCGGAGGTTTATCGGTAATGGAGTGAGAAGCAAGTTGAGAGACCAGTGGATTAATGTGGTTATAGAGTTTTCTATAAAAGGATAGTATGGGCTATATCATCAACATATGGAACATTAAGATCTCTATGGATAAGTTACAAAGTAAGGAGCATTAATTATTTTTCGAAGGATTTTGGATTGGACTCTTAATTCATGAATGTGAAACATATGACTTTTTTTTACATTTCTTAGGAAACTCAAAGGAGTTCAAATCAACAATGCTTTTTATTTTAAATAAAAAATTAAAAATCGCTCGTTGTGATATTTCGAGAATATGAAAGTTAAATTTTGTTAAATATCGTAATTCAAAATTTTTCTTCTTTGATCTTTTTAAGTATTTAAAGGGTGGTTATATAAAAAAACAAAGCATGTATTTACATCTTATTATATTTCTTATAAACAATTAGGAAAATCTTATTTTTAAATATGTTGTAGGATAAATATTTGCTAAACTGCAGTTAGTTAATTCCTGTAGTCTAGGTTTAGGACATTTTAAGAAATAATAATAAAAAATAACAGAATGCTAACCGGCAATTAAGTCTTAACATTTTGGATTCATGTGACAAAATTTGGTATAATTTATTAATGAACATTTGATCGTATTTAACAATTAGGGAACATCTGATTTTTAACTTGAATTGAAGTTTTATATTGAATTACTTTTATTAAAAGAACACTTAGAAATTATACTGTTCCAACTAAGCAACGAATATTTCTATGTAAATAAATAATCGAAATTTCTCCATCAAGGTTCTGTTACAACCTCCACTTTTTTTATTCTTTTTTTTTTTTTCTTGTTTTTTACATTGAGCAACATTATTAAAGTTATCGAAAGGTTTGTTAAATTTATATTTATCTGAGGAAAATTTCATAAAATTAAATTTTCAATTCAATTTCAACTCAAAAATTATTGCTGCGAGGACCAGCCCCAAACAACCGAAATGCATTCATCACACGAGCAAATAGGATTATATTTTGTATTTACTTTGAATTTGTAACTGGTGTGTAAATATTGTTAAGCAAACAGCCCTGACCAGTGAAGATAAAATCCAACCAAATAGAGGCGGGTTGTATGCAAATTCTCTGTAGAATTCCCCCTCTCCCTAAAACTGGCCGCATTGACAGATCAAGAGATTAATAATTTCAGCGTCCGTTACAGACCCACTCGTCCTCATCCGTTAAATAAATAATTGTGGGAAAATATATATGTTAGTGGAGTCTAATATATTCTTTTTTCCCTTATATTTTTTCGGTATTATCCCATACTGAGATAGTGCTGTCGTTCCTAAGTTTCATCTACGATTAATCCCTTAGTCAGAGATGTGTATCGATACACAGTATATTAAAAATTTGAACCATCTCACCCACAAGAAGTAAATTAAGTGAAAAAGTTTTTATAAAAGTTATTTTTCCTACAATCCATCGATTATGATATGTGGAAATTAAATTGTTGAATTCACAATATTGATATCAAAGTATATATACCTACTGCTACTGCCTACTCTTTAATTCATAATAAACAACATTTAAACGCTAAAGATTTGAAATTCCGATTTACGACAAAAGCATGGAATTGAGCATTGGGGCTTAACTAAACCTTTCAATTTTTCTCGTATCCTTACAATCCTTTGAAAAATCGTCAATGCTCCTTACTTTGTCACAAATACACTTATCCATAAAGATCTTAATGTTCCATTTGTTTCTGATTCGGCCCGCGCCAGATCGTTTCATAGTAATCTCCAGAACCACACATATCCACTAGTCTCTCAAATTGCTTCGCATTCTGTTCCCGATAACCCTCCGAGGCATCTGAAAAGAAGATGGCCTCCAGACTTTCTGGTGTAGAACTTTTATAAAAGTGCCAACAATGGGTTTTAGCTTTACAACTTATGTCATGTTTTCATTTTCCCACACATTTACTAGATATGTACTGTAAAATTATAAATATCAATAAAAAGCAGAAAAGAAAAAAAATTGTAATAATTTTGTTCCTACTTAAGTTGTGAAATAAATCAATAAAATGTTACAATATACAGAATTCTCATTTTAACGAGATATTAAAAATAGCATTAAAAAAAACAAAAAAATTAGTGAAATATATATGAATCTATATTTGTGGTCACGGATATATTGTGTATAAATATTTAGAGCTAGAAAATTTGTCGATATGGAATATCTGAATTTTGGCCTATTTAGGCATACACCTCTTTATACTGGAATATTGTATTCTCCTAGGTTCTGTTTCAATATTATTTTTTTCCTATTTCTCTGTTTGTTTGTTTTTTTTACCTCGAAAATTTTCAATTTATAATCTAGTATCTTGTGTAATACAGTTAAATTACAACTCTTCTTTATTGCCAAATCACACCGATGTTTGTTTCACTGAACCCATAAGGACAGAGCAACCTAACCACAACTCTTACAACACTTTGTAAGCCTCTTGACCTAGTCATCGATTCTCTCTTCAGAGTTTGGTGCGGCCCGTCGGGGCAGACTAATTGCAGCTTGTTCGATGCCTCGAGTTGGAGTGAAACATCTTTTCTACTCCGAACACAAACACGAAAGTCAAGGATCATTTGTTTGATTGACTCAGATTATATTGGAAATCATTATGGCATTTCCTTATAAGAATTAAATTTTTACTTTAATTTTATAATCATAATTTATCAAGCCAAAAGCCAAATTAAATTTTCTTTATTTGGTGTAGTAAAGTACCTATTTTTAAAAGTCCCTGGTCTATTTTTTGGTAGATAAGTTTTGTTTTGTTTTTTTAAATTAAGGCAATGCTTTGGTGGCTTTAAAATTTTCTTGAAGTATGCCATTTCAAGAAATTATATTTATTCAAACATAAGGATAAATAATTATTCCAGAAACAAGCTATTCTCTTTACAATAATTAATGCAATTTCTATAATCATTGTAAAAGCCAGTGAAGAATTAAAACTTCGAGGAACGTCAAAGATGTTTGGCCACTCCTCCCCTACAAATTAGTTTTCTTCTTTTGAAGAAAATTGATTTAATTCTTATTTTAAAGAGCACTCTCTTTTCCCGTTCAATTCTCTCCACAGGACTCTTAAGGATTCTGTTTTGAGATCTGGCTGGCAACGATTTTAATCGGCCGGAGGATAGTCCGCCATTTTATTTGAAAAGTAGTCGAAGGAGGACTAATTTGAACATTTATTTCATAAAGGTGTTAATATTTAATTTATAGTCAATTATTGTACAATTTGTCTCTGCTTGTTTCATTACAATTTATATCAAACAGGTGTTCTTCAGTTTAGGAAAGATGTTTTGAAAAACAAATGTAATAGTTTTACTTTCAATAGATACCTGTGAGACCTGTCGTACCTCCTCGGTTGCTTGTTAAGTTTCGGATAATGTTTATTTATTATTTAGATATTATATATGTATATGCTAATGAGAGTAACAGAGATTCATGCTTCAATCATAAATCCACATGAAGGGCGATTCCTCATTTTGAAGGATAACTAAAAGATTACGAAAGCAT
The DNA here is from genome assembly GCA_003667255.2 of Euschistus heros. Taxonomy (NCBI): domain Eukaryota; kingdom Metazoa; phylum Arthropoda; class Insecta; order Hemiptera; family Pentatomidae; genus Euschistus; species Euschistus heros. The sequence continues at coordinate 86,021 of RCWM02000385.1, read as the reverse complement.
AAAGGCTTCGGTTAGCTCCAAAGTTGGGAGAAGGAAAAATGTTATCCATGAAACTTTTTTTCAGGGTGCAGAGGGTGGAGGGGTAAATAAGGGCATATAAAAGTTTTAATTTTGACAGAAGTGGAAGAGAGTGGGAGGGGGGGGGGAGAGAGAAAGAGAGGTTAGGACAGAGCTGATAAGGTCTAGGTAGCCACTTTACTAAATTAACTTCCAGCCTGCCAGCAAGCCAGGGGCGGTGCGACATCAGACAGCTTCGGTATGCCACGGCAAAAAAGTAGGCTGCAAAAACAGCACACCGTCATTTCCCTGGGAAAAACTCTTGGCTCACTTAATCACTGAGAAAACAAAAAGATAATTACTGACTGATATTAAAAGGAAAACCCCTCTGAGGCTCGTAACGTTTTATAGGCCATTTTCTTTTGTTTTGTTTCTTTTCGGGAGAGGAGCTTTTAAATAGGCATACGTTATTCTGTTTTTGTTTAATTTTACTTATGGATTATTATGCTTTTGTATACTTGAATTTTCTAACGATGCGCTTATTATAATGTTCCTGAAATCGTATTGGAAAGGTTAATATTTATTTTCAATGTATTTAGTGTGAAATTTTGTTAATATTTATATGTGTTGTCCGAAGGTAACCAACCACTCGAGTCGCGAAAGACCTCTTCTGTCACTAATAGTAAAATTGTTATATTTTGGATTGCCATTTGATAAATATATAAATATATAACTCAGCCAAAACTACGCCATAAAGATATATAGAAATCAACATCTATTTTTAGTCATTTTAAATATGTATATAATGAATATTATATGTTGTCTACATATATGAATCATTGGTAACACTCCTTTACAAAGAATAACAAATTATATTAAACTAACTTTTACTACAATCGGATGTAATTATATTAGGTTCAAATAATTTTCAATCAATATAGTAGAGAATAGTAGTAGATAGTGGGGTCTCTCACTAATCTCCTAATAGGGTGTTATCGGAGGAAGATAGGGTGGCAGTCCCTTCCCTGTATTCCTGTCCTCACCAATATTAATTTGACAATGAAAATATAAAAATAAATGTTTATATAACTATATATGAACATAGCGCTTAATGATTGAATATTAAAAAATTGAATAAATAACAATGATTGAAGTTATTTTTCATCTCACAATAATGTCGGCTTCCGAGTAATCTAATTTTCCCTGTTTTCCATATTACTTAAAAAAAAAACCTAACCTCGATTTTAAAAGACTTTTAACATTTTAAAGGTCTTAAAATTGTAAATATTGATTGTATTCATACAAACTAATGATTAAGAGATATGTTGAGCCTTTCTAGTATATCTCAAATTTATCGTTAATTTTTCTATTAATTGTGATATATGACCTCCTATCGAAAAAAAACAACTCCATTTCTCCCTGACTTAGAAAAACAACAGATTCTTCTGATAAAGTATCTGTCTTTTGATTTTCGATCCGAACAACACTAACAGAGCTTTCCAATAAAGCCCAAAAAAAACCGCAACATTTAAAAAATGTAGGCAAACCGTGACTTTTTTCATTAAAACCAATATAGCTCCTAATCGGTGGGTCCTAGTGACTAATTTTATTTAACAAAAAATATGCTCCATTAAATATCTGATAAACTGTCGTCAAATTTTTGATCTGAGCAACACCACCAGAGCTAGAGCGAGTCAAAATGTTACATTTTTGATTGTGAAAAAAAAGTTACACATGAAAACTAAAGAACCCCAAGCTTCTTATCAATTAACATATCAATCTCAATAAAAAAACAATCAGTTTTATCAAATACGATTTCTAGAACAATGAAATAGATGGATCGTCAAAACATTCAAGGATATTAATCCGTAAGCTTTCCAATGGTAGAACTTTATAGTTACCAATTTAGTAATAGCAATATATTATCTTAATATTATTTTTTGTTGTGTTAAATTTTACTGCCCTCATCCTGACTTGGTTGACTTGCTTCATAACCGACTCGCAAGTGCAGTTTGATATGCTCGGAATTCAGTATGCACACTGACTCCAGTATTGTGACTTTATTGCTCCTCTTCACCGTCCTCTTGCCACTCCCCAGGCAACAAGAGAACTACCAAGAACGCAACCATTCAACCATTAAAAATTCCCTACTATGAATCAACGCACTCGTTTAGTCTCAGGATTCTGGTAGCCAGTCATAAATACCACATTAGATATTGCGGAATATGCCCAACGTTGCCCGGTGATCGTAATCCTGTCTTGGTTATCCACTGTAACTAGAAGGAAAGCGTAATCTATAAATAAAAGGAAATGGGGTCGCTTCTGGGCTGCTCATAAGTCAAATCCATTTGTCAAGGAAGTAAATTAGTAATGTCTCTTGTTTTCATCATGCTCTATAACTTGATCAGTAACAGGAATGTGCTGTGGACTGAAAATTTAATTCCGACTAATAACTGGGAAAAAACTGGATGAATGTATAATACGCTTCCTGTCTAGCGCTCCACCCTAGCATATTTTCTTGTAAATAGTATTACACATATTCAGTATTTTACAGCGTGTTTCATAATAGAATGTACTAGGTTACGTTTTATAAATATAGCGTTTTACGCTCTACCCTGGTGTATCAAGCGTATCAGTTTGTTGGGAAAACACGCCTTAATGACTGATCATTTGGGTTATTCTGGTGAGATATTACTGATCTAAAAGTCAGAATTACTCAGCAATGATCATCCAATAAGTGTGCGGTCTAGGGGTCCACTCAGGGGGATTGAGATCCCTATAGTACGCCACTGATTCTCCCTCAGCATAAGCATTTGGAGCAGTATCATCCGAACTTTCCAATTCCCTTAATTACATTTACGCCCCTCCACGTGAAAGGATACGTGTCCTCTGTTCTTGGAGTGTCTCCCTCCAGTCTCTGACAAAGGATTAACTTTATGATAAAGCCTGGGTCTCTGATCTTCCCCCTTGAATAGGAAACTTCTTGCTTTCAACTGTATTAAAACCAAGATTGATTTGTAAGTGCAGACAATATTCCTGTTGCTGCCAAATAGGGTGAGGATGCCATCTCAATTATTAAGATTGTGTCATTTTTTTCGTTTTATTTATACGTTGTATTATTTGTATGTTTTATAAAGTCTCTATTTGAAGAACTTAAGGCCAATAAAATAATAGTGCCACAGTTACAGTATGTACAAATCCTTTGATAGTCCTAAAGAAATTTAGCGCGTAATTGATTTGTTTCTTGATTTGCCGGTTTGGATCGCGTTCCTGCGAATAGTTGACACCTATTAAAAGGAAGTATTCAAATGACACTAGGCACACACGCTGTTGGGGACACCTCCACTATGGCACTGATGGGATTAGCTCAATTGAAGTCCAAACGAGTTGATGATTAAAAAGGCCCACAACCAGACGTGATGAACGCGGTCGAGGCCGCGTGCAAGGTTTAATCTGCGTGGGACGACGCATTAGAATCCTTTTACCAGTCCTCCGATGGACGGGATTATCGGATGACGGGGGCTCTGCCCCACTGGATACCCCCCTAATTGGTTGTGCCACGCCGCCATCTCCATTTCCCTCACCTCCTCCCTGAGTCAATACTAATTTGTAGCATTCCTCCTCTTCCCTACTTCAGCGGTGTATTCTACACTGGTTGACAAAAATTCGATTCCGGTTAACTTCGTCTCCTGATCTAATCTAGTTTTGTTATGTGGACCTAGAAGAAAATAAATATTCTTTTCAATAGCATATCCTCTCCTCTCTCTTTCTCCATGTATATATATTCATATTCTAATGTATGAGTTGGATAAATATTTTGCATGTTTTTGATACTTTAATCACTATTAATATGCATATCATTTAGTGTGAAAACGTGCCTCAATTTTTAAATTAAAGTTTATATACATATTTTATAAGCTTCTATTAAATAAATATCTCACGAAGGGCAATAAATACTATAGATTACGAATGCATTCATACATAATGTGTATTAAAAAATAAATAAATATAATAGAACCTCTAGCTATACCATATAGAAAATGAAATAAATTAATTAAACAATAATATTGTAAAAGAGAAACAAAAGTAAAAGAAAAAAAAAAGTTTATATTAGGTCCTTTTATATGCGTTCTTATAGTTCTGATTTTAATTAATCTTTTAAATGTAGTATTTAGTTGTATGTAACTTAAGTAAATGTCATTTGGATATTAACAGTTGTTGAAAACTTATATTGTTTATGTTACACGAACACTCTGCTCACATGTACTCCTATCAGAGAGTGTTGTACGGGGTTGGTTTTTAGATCTGACTTGCGTGCGAACAGTTAATATGTGCATCTGACTGCAAGGTCAAATAATTAAAGATATTCGAAGGAAGTTTGATGACTACAGATAGTTGAGACTGTTATTTTCTAAGCTGAAATATGATAAATTAAAGTGAATATATATAAACAATTTGAAATTTATTTCCCCCTTACAGCTCGTTTCACCTGACCGTTGGATCTATTTCTAAGTAAAATCACCCAGAAAGTCTAAGTCGCTTCTGTCAAGTATAATCGCTTTCACTTGATTAACCGATTCCGGGGGGACTTTTACGACTGTAGATTCCTCATCAATCCATTAAGTCTTTTTACCAACTTCCCAGCCCCTAGTTGCCAAGAGACTCCCTTTTCATTTTTCAAAGAGGAAGTTTGCTGAAATTCTAAAGGGAACTTTTCAATAGGCAACAGTTCTGGAGTCAACTGCTATTTGCAAATCGCAGCAGACCATTGGCAGAGACAGATAATTCTGAGTTGAGGAGTTTTAAAAAGATGTTTGGCTCCAGCCTGATCTTTTAGCCTCTGCCGTAGGTAACTGTGATGCCATTCCTACTAAATCCGTTGATGATGCAATTATATAGGTAATAAAGGGGACTTGTGCTGGCCACTTTCTATCTTGTGGCTGGCACAACTTCTTATTTTATTTTTTGGAGAGAGCTTCCAATACCAAATTAACCTTTACTTATATAAAGGTAGAACACTTATCATTCATCTTTATTTTTATTGACATATATGACAATAGAGTTAGCCTGTAGTAATTACAAATACACATGTATGATAATGTAAATTAAAATTAAAATTGTTAACAAACAAAATTATTTTTCCTTGTATATAATCTGCAATAGCAAAAAAAACTTCCCATCGTAATTATTACTTAATCTATCAATATTATAATTGATTCACTTACTTTATGTGATTGTTTTCAAAGGGTTTAAAATACATATAAGAAGATTATTTATCTTTTTTACACTATCGAAAACCAAAATGTTTACTAGTGATAAAAATTCGTCTGGGTGAACTAAATAATTGTTCAAGTATTTTAGATTTGACACTCTAATACTCGTATATATGGCGTTTTGAACTATTTGATATTGTTGTTATTTGTTGGGGCTTAACGTTCTTACCTTATGAACTCCGACTGAAGGACGGATTATCCTACTGGTTACTAAACTAGTCCTTGTGGGAAGGTCAAGTTCATTCCATGGGGCCTCCACGAAATGAATTTTTATCCTGTCCAGATGGGATTCGAACCCGAGACCTATTGTACCAGGCGCGATAAGATCTTCACCAAAACGTGCTCTAATTATTTTATGTAGATAGATTGCATGTTTGGTTGGATTTAATTATAAAATTATTATTTTTTTAAAATATTTTAAAGTATAGTAGAATCTCCGGGGTAATGATGATTATGGGAGTTCACGGGTGATCGAATTGGAAAATTTTATTGACTTAGTGTGATAAGAAGGTTAATTTAGGAGGGGAACAGGCAGATTATCACTTTTATTTAAATGTTTTTCTGTACCTTAACTAAGTTATAATGTACAATAGTCTCTGTTCAAGCCTAAAAACACTGTTTTCTTTTCTTTCTTTTTTTCACATCTTGTTGGTTCGTATTTATATGAAGACTAAAGCACAACTGAGCAAATAATTGTGTTTTGTTGTCTTACAGGCCAGTATGAGTTTTATAGAAAGACTTAAAAACATTACCTGTTCTATAATAGGAACTGGCTTTGTACATAGTTTTTTTTTTAAATAAACATCATGCAAATAAAATAAATGCTGTAAAAATTGGAGAAAAAAAATACCATTCGGAACGAACCCTGGTTAATAATGGGGAAAATGCTGTAGTAATCTTTGGCTATTCTTATCTTAATGATGGTTTTCAGTTTGGAGGTGTTGATTTTGGATGTAATGTATAATATTTGTTATCTATCAGTATTGTACTTTTCAAAAAATCGTATCGTTTAAGAATATTTTTGGTTTCAACTAGTCTGTATATGATGTCTCCATTTTCATTTCGTCGATGAGTCCCGTGAAGTTGGTATTTATTAGTATTCGTTATAGACAGAGTAGTAGCTAACCTCTTCATACCTTCCCCTCCCACCCTCTCTCTCTCTCTCTCTTGCATTTGAACAAAGGCCTCGACGGGATTGTGGAGCAATTAGCACTATCTGGTGAGCTCCGCCGTGGGCTGCTTTTACATTTAAACGATCGCATTATCTCTTTTAGTGTCCCTCGTCGTCATTTACATTTCCGATTCCCTCTCACTTTCTCTCTTCTGTTCTCATCCTCTCAACTAGCCGGTTGCTTCCGAAGGAGTATGATGATGGTCCATCCTAAATCACTTTTATAACCAAACATTTTCTTTCTTAGTGTAGAATTAAATAATATATTTCATTTACTTTACTTGCCGGGTCTATCTTGGTTTGGTTAGCATCGGTCCTATGAAGACATCCCTCCCCCCTCTCTAATCCATAACATGACTAAGAAAGACACGACGGTAAACGCTGGGGTTAGTACACGACAGTACATGGTAGCCGGTTAAAGGAGGTGTATGTTCTAACATTGTAAGAGGGGCTTGACAATATCGTCCGTTAGCCGGCGATAACGGATCAGGATCTTGGCTTAATTAACGGACTTCTGGTCATTAGATCTTGGAGGCCGTGGCTGTGATGTATTGCGATTATTATAGTTGTTAGTATCTTATCAGCTGATTCTCTGTAAACAATTAGTTGAACAGCTTAATGTTTATAACCTTTTCCAATAATATTTTCCTACGTATTTATGATTTGGTTGTTTAGTAGTATAATTAAATTTGCGCTAATCGACAAACATATCCATTGAGGAGAACAAATGGCCGCAAAATGTAAATTGAAGTTGGTAAGGATGTAGTATTTGTAAGAATAAAAAAAAAAAAGTTAACACTTTTTCAAATTAGACAACTTGCAAGATTAGAATCAAATATCAAATAAAACCATATTTTACAGTTTACTTCCCGACTCATTCTAGCACCTTCCTCACCACGTACGCTGATGACACATGTGCGTTGTCAGAAAATAGTGATCCTTTCATTGCATTTTAATCACTCTAATATCACAACCTTCGTGAATGGTGCAAAAAATGGAGAATTGAACTAAATACAAACTAATCTCATTAAATAACCTTTACCCTTCGTCATAAACCTACGACTTCCTGTCTTACAGTATCCTTTAACAATATTCCATTGATTCCCTTGAAACAGATCCGCTTCATAGGACTCTATATGGACAAACGACATATTTGGAATCCTTATATTAAATTAAAAGTAATTATAAGTAATTAAAAGACGGGGAATTTCTCGTCGTTTCCGATTACTAACATTTACTAGTCAAGCTTTCAAAGCTCCCAATAAGTAACAAAATACTTATTTACTGACAGTAATTAGACCCATTTGGACATACGAAGTTGAGCAGTGGAGCTCCACTAATTCTTCTCGTTTCAAATATTTACAAACTAAAATCCTTCGTAAAATCCTCAATGACTAGTCTTCCAACTTCGCTCACACTCAATTCCCAATAATCCTTCGAGAAGTCTGAGAAGAATATGGCGTAGAGACCTAATGTAGAACGTTTGTTGAACTGCTACTAATGAGTAGTTCTTTACATGTTATTGATGGGTCACTGTAATCATTTCTCTCAAATTGTCTCGTTGTATGTAATGTATGCAGTTGTAAATATTAATAAATAACAAAAAATCATTAATTTAAATTATATAAACCAATATGCATAATGAATATGATGGGACCACAAGTGTAGTGTTTACTATCGCCTAAGGCCTTACATAGCTGACGAGGTACACCATATTTATCCATATCTATCCTTTACTGAGGACACTACTCGAAGATGTGTCTCACTTTGAGATCAACTGCCTGACAGTTTCCATTTTATTTTCCTAACCTATTTTTTTTTTTTTTTTTTATTTCATTTACAAAAAAACTGTACAAAAGCAAATATTATAAATTTTACTTCGCTTGATCCCGATAAATAACGGTGAGAACCGCTTTAACAACCTCCACGAAATATTCGGGACAGTGAGAAAAAAAAAATCTGTGGTCCTTAACTGATGCACGCCACACATTGGCCGACTTGCACGACGGTGTTCCAAGGCTGGAATCAAAACTGGCACCTTTTTGGATCGGCAGCGGGGAGTTGAGATAGTTTTATCGATAATATCTATCCCGCCCTTAAGTGGTTGGATAAGAAACCAACACCCTTCAACTGATTTTTTTCCCGAGCGGAATAATAGCAAAAGTTTGGAACCCGCTAATTTACTTTGAGGAATATAGATCTTTCAACATCACGATGATTTTTATTTTCTAAAGACGGAAAGTAAATCTCAACAAGGATAATTTCTTGCAATCTCATTACGTTCAAACTAGCACCTTCCCTCCTAATTATTTTAAAAATAACCTTGTTTATTGTTCTACTGTCAAACAGTTCATTAGTTAATACTCACATTCAACAGGATGAGCGGTGGTCCACACATAAATTCTTTATAAACTAGCTGTTATAAATGAAATGACTGCATTCGTATTTCAAATGTTATGGACTTATGGATTACAAAGTTTTGGAACAGCAAAACAAGTCCGTAGTAGAATCTTCCCAAGGAATGGGTTAAATTAATCTTAAAAATCCTAGTTTCTAAAGTTCTAGTACCAAACAAGTACCAATCGTACTTTCTGTTTTGTCCGATGGTTATTCACTATTAAAAAAATCGCCCTTTCAATTTTTTGATTGCTACCTTATATCTATTGGCACTAGTTACAAAACTATAAGTAATTAACATATGCATTTATGTGGGTTTTGCCTAATCCAGAACATCGCTTTCTTATATAGAGTGGATTTGTTTTTAAATACAGTAGAATCTCACTAATCTGACCTTTAAGGGAACAAGGGATGGGGCGGAACAAACATATATACACATATTTAAAGTTATATAATACTATTTTAAAAAGTAAAGGGAATTGAAACGTATGTTGTATACACCAATGGGCTGATATGTTTGCACAGAAATGTTTGCCTAGAAGCATTGGCCATAATAACACTGTATTGTATTTTATTTATAGCAAAGTAACTCATTTTGAAAACCATTCATAATGATTTATGCTCTAAACATCGCTGTTGTTTTATGGAGCAAAAACCGCAATTTAAAAAAAAGTCCGATACTTTCTGAGGGAAATCTCAACATTCGAAAGCCTGTATCTCAGACGCGTTTAAGCTAAAGAGTTTATTTTCTGCTCAAATTGTATTAAATTTAACCTAGTCTAATTTTGAATATAACAAGCATTTCTATAGAGCCAACCGTGCAGCAGGTATTTTGAGGAAACGCAAAAGTTCTATATGTTTGACGCTTTGACGCTACCAATTAGCGACTACTGGCGCTTCAAGATCCAAAACTTGGGTTTTCGTTTACAAGCACAAAACTAATAATATATTAAAAAAATCGAAACTATTAGGAACTCCTCAAAAATATTGTACGCATCGGACTCCGCGGGAGGGTTGGATTACCCGGAGAGTCAGACTAGTGGAAGTCAGGTCAGTGAGGTTCTACTGTATAACTTCTTTTATGATATTGTTAATGCCTTCATTGTTAATTATTAATTTACAATTTAGTTGGAAGGAATACTTCTCTTAAGCGTTTAAAACGTAACACAATTGTTATAATGACTAACTCAGCCGCCAACTACTTAACTACTCTGTAAATTAATTGTTCTAATGCCAATAATTACTTTTGTCCTGACAATGTCTATTTAATCGCCCTAATGACTGTGAGCCTCACGGCCGAGTTGAGCCGAATAGCTGCCAGGCAGGATAAAGACCCAAGACGAAGACACCCGACTGCTTAAGAATGCCCAATTAAACTGAAGACCCCCCTCTAACAAAGGGATTGACCCATTTCCCGAAGACCCTGGTCTAACGAACCCGGATTGCTCTGACGAATGTCCTAGCAGTCATTAGAGTCCGGAGACAAAAAAGAAACAAGTCTGTCGCTAGAGCCCTCTCACTAATAACCCCCGAGGCCTATATTTAAAAGTTATCGCAATGTTCGGCTTCCAGTAAGGGCTGTGAAAAAGTTTCCGAATCTAATTTAGAAGTGAGAGGGAAAGAGAAAGACCTCTTTTGTATTGAGTATTAAGGTACCCTCAGTTGTATTGCATCACATTTTGCAATCGATTAAAATGATATTTATTACTTGTAACTTCAAGCTTATCTCGATAAATAAATACGAATATTATTTCCCATCATCAGATATGTAACTGTATATCCTGAATATTCACTTTTATTGTGACGATTTTATCGTAGCCATGAACGGCTCGTTCAGATTAGAACTATCGGTGATTCGAATCGTAATTGTGTGTCGAAGCGCATTCAATCATATAGGGCAAATAAAAAAAGGGACCCGCCATTCTAATCGAAAAGCCGCTACCCGGAGCCAATATTCAGATGATCACCGTGTAATGAGGCAGAGGGAAAAAACTGGATCTCCTAAAAATGTGGTCGGGTTATTGATGCCTTGTTGGCTGAGGCTAATGCACAGATATGACGTTGGCAAATGACTCCGATGGCTTATTAGGTCCGTGGCTGCCATGTTTTTGGCCGTTTAATAAAACGGAATTCGATACCGTTGTCTGCCCGCGACCTCGTTGGGGAGTGGTCCTGTGATCGAGTCTTTCGGGAACGACTGTAATGTACTCTTCAAAGTATCAATCCTATAAAGGGATAAAAAAAAAAAAAATCTCTCATTAAAACAGGCATTAATCAATAGATACAGTCGTCCCTCGAGTTCTTTGATCACACCATTTTTTTTTTTAACCGGTTCCTGGAGAAAGGTGTTCGTTAAAAATTAATTTTTATGGTTTGAGGTGCATTTTGTCCTCCAACCTCATTCAAAGATATAAAAATATACGTGCTTATATCTATCTGTCTAACATTGTATAATTCAAATCCTCAATATCTGACGATGCTTTTCAGTTTAAATCATGAATATAAGTTTGATCAACTTTCTGTAAAAAAAAAAGGCGGGGATCAAGATACAGTTGTTGCTTATTTAGTATAACTTCCTTATGTTACTAAAACAGAGTTGCATCCTGAGTTTTAACGTCGTAATAAATAAGGGGTTAAAGCAAGCAGCGCTCCATGAGCTCGCCGCGTCACTGGCTTGTAGGCCACTGGAGGCATAGTGAGAACACTAACTCCACTTACGCTCCAGATATAAAAGAGAAACAGGCTGGCCATTACCAGAACTCCGTTGTCGAAAATATCAATTAATTTCAAAGCCACTGCTTAAACTATCGTTAACCGACAATAAAGAAACATTTTGCGGTGTATGTTTTAATGGCATGATGTGTGAACACGTTGCATGACCATGACAATGACTTCTGAAAGAAATATCCATATCCATGCATAGCTTCCAAATGGCAATTCTCTGTTTCAAGATCCAGAAGCCGTCTTAGAAGGTTATCGGGAATCAATTGAGATGTTATATAATGTACTTGTAGAATCTACATTTGAGAGGGTACGGAGTTTATAAAGGAAGAATAGATCAACGGAGTTAGCTCTAAAGCTCAATTCCGCATGACACAATAGACCTGATATTGGTCCCATAAATAAACTTTTTGTAATAAATTGGAATTTCAGAATATTTATCTAATAAATGACACAGTAGTTATCCGTAACGATGGCTGCTTTCTCATTTTTCTTATCCCTCTTTTTCGGTTTTCATTAGTTAATAGTTGTGGATTTTTCCTTCATTAAAGTTCTTTCGGCAATGGCAGTTTCATGGTCGTTAAATAAAAGTAAAACTACTCTCTAATTGGAGCCGAGGCTTGTGAGCACTGTTGCCGTAATTGGAACGACGCCGGCAATTTGTCCACGTTCCATTGCTTCCTTTATATGATTTTCGTAAATTAAGAAAATGAGAAAGAAAGAAAAATACTGTTATTTTATTTATATATTACGAAATAATTACCATTTATAGAACTAATCTCTTTGATATTAATATTCATATGTTATAAAGACTGAATGGATGGTATATTTACATTGGCAGTTTTCCTGTATTTTACTTCATCTGTTGATGATATGTTTAAGTAAGTATTTTCATCATAAATCTGATTACTAGATTTTAAATTCCGTTGTTAAAAAAATAAATAAATAATTAAATAGACTTGCGTGTTTTTGGAGTCCTCAGGACTGAAGAACACAAAATCAGTATGACAGTAGGTCACTCACAACCAGATTAATAAAGACTAAAGATTTTGAGTTTGAATCACCCAATGATAACATAATTTTATTCAGATTTTTTGTTCTTCATATAAGTATTTTAGATTCATGATCTGTGCATAGCACAATGTTTCATTTACAATAGGTACATGAAATCTTATTAGCTACTTATATTATCCATATTCTTAATTTTTACTTTTATCTTCTATACTCAAATGAAGTCAAATAAAAATTATTAGTAAAATAACTTTAATCATTTTTTTTATTTTTTTTTTTTCAGAGCCACCATCTGCTCCTCAAAATCTTACCGTTAGTTTCATGGACCAGAGTACCGTCAGCCTCTCATGGACAGCTCCAAGCTTTCTTGGAGGCAGAACTGATATTACATATAGGATACAGTGCGACATCTGTGGTCAGGCCGTCACCTATAGTCCACCAACTGTAAGAATATAAGTTATTTATGATAATTTAATTGATACTGCTTTATTCAGATTAATTAACAGATATTTGTTTTTCTGCAGTTTAATTTCCAAAATATTCAAATTTATTTTTTTACTTTATAACTATGATATTATTTCTGCCTTAACACTAAACCTACGAACATTTCATGTGTACATATTTCTACTTAAATTTCTCATTAAAAAGCAAAAATAAGAAAGGAGTTAATATTGAAAAATACGCTTATTTTTTAATAAAAGTAGAAAAGTCAAAAAGCTAAGTAGTGAATGTTGTTTCCAAGAACTTCGGCCAAAATGTCTGAAAATGGTCATTTGACCCGTCATCGTAGGTTTAGTGTTAATATTAAGATGTAAAACTTCTCTCTATATCCATCCTGTTTTATATGTTACTAATGTCAAATCCTTTTACAGGAAAGTTTTGATGAGACTAAAGTTACCATCAGCGGTCTGAGCCCAGTCACTACTTACAAATTTCAAGTATATTCAGTAAATGGTGTCAGTTCAGTTTCTGGGAACGATGGGGAGTTTGTTGAAATAACTGTAACTACAGAAGCATCAGTCACTTCTGCAATGGTACATAATGTTCGAGTGACGGCAGTAAAAGCCTCTGAAGTATCTCTTGCCTGGGACCCTCCAATATCACCTGACCCTGACTCAGAAGTTTTAGTTGAAACTTATGAGGTAAAGTATAACTATTGAAAATATTATATTTAATGTTTAGTAAGTTTTTTTAAAAATAAATTGAGCTATGATAGTAATAAAATTAAACTTCATTCATAAAAATCAAACCTAGTGGATTTTGTATCAATATTATAATTCTGTTTAAGAATCTTAATTGGAATCTGGCATTCAGTGGAAAAGCATTCTGAAAATTTAACTAACCTGATATTTAATTTATATCATTTCTTAAAGTCTATTTTTTTTTTTTTATCTTTTTCTACTTACTGAAAAGATTTACAAAATTGTAAATACTGATCTATTAATTTTCATGGAAGATTAAAAAAATCGAGAAAAAAAAATCTTAACTTGAATTCCTGGTTATTGTTAGATCAGTACCCAGGTTTAATTCTAAATTTAAAATTCAAATCTAATTATATTGAGGCTAACATACCCTTTATGGTTGGTCCATTTTTAGATAGGCTGGTCTTGTGATATTGGCTACTAAATAAAACTAAACCAGAACTAGTTTACTATATGGTTAGGCAGTCTGTTGCAATATTGTTTTTAGTCCCAATTGTCTTGTAGAAGACTACACTAACCCTCAAAATAGCGTCTCTGATTACAACTTTTTTAAATTATGATTTTTTTGCTTTATTTATATTTTTGTCCATGAAAATTTTTCAGTTTCATGGCGTTGAATAATTTTATTTACTTAATGAAATTAACCTTTATCATTCAATGTCTAGGTACGATGTTTCTCTAAACAAGATAAGGAAGATATGAATGCCACAAGCAAGCTGACTAAAGAGCCAAAAGCAACTATCACTGCTCTCAAACAACGTACAGAATATGTTTTCCAAGTCAGAGCTAAAACAAATCATGGCTGGGGAGAATTCAGCCAACCTGTTACAAAGACAACCGGACAAGTTTTGGGAACCCGTTAGTGCTTCAATTTTTATCTTTAAATATAATTTTTACTAACTTTATCATTAAAAACATTTAACTAAAAAATTTTTCATACGCACATATATAATTTTTTTTTTTACATTTCAGCTTATATTGTCGATGAAGACAACATGCAAGTTCGTATAATTGCTGGAGCAACTGTTGCCGTTGTTGTACTTCTTGTTATAATAATCATTATGACTGTATTCTTCCTTAGAAGGTATGTATCAACAATTTTTCACCCAATAATAATTTATAAAATTGATAAAAAATAATTTATATTCATCTTTTCAGCCGTGGAAATGACGAATGCAACAAAAAACAACCCAGTGACTGTGATACTTTAGAATATCGAAATGGAGAAGGTAAAATATTTTTTGAACTACTTGAACATGTTAGAAGAACTTGAGTAGGATAAGAATAATATAAATGAGGCAGAACTCTAATACAAATTTTATCTTTACCAGTCAAACTTCGCTTACTACTTCAAATCAAGCTCAATTGACTTTGTCGTTTATTTTATATAAGATTTAGTCAATGTTTTTGTCATTTTAAAAACATGGGCATTTATTAGAGAGCATCTCATTACTCCTTCCATTGTGTAGCTAAAAAATATGAACTAAAACCTATCTCCTCATAACTTATCAGTTTATTAATAATTAATAACATTTTCATGATTCATTAACATTTTATTTTATGATAACATAAATTAAAATCTACCTTCAAATAACTTGATGTAACAAAGCTTTTTATTTGCTGTTAGTACTCAGCAATTATCTCTGCTTCGTTTTTTTAGTTTTTTCATAATGCATGGTTCCGATGTCTAAAATGGTGGAAAGTCTGAAAACAGAGCACAATTTGCTTCATCAAGACAACTGAATAGTTACTTGAATTAAGAATTTAGTGGACTAGTCTAGTAAACTAAATTCTTATTATAAATTTATTACTATTATAAATTTTTTGAAACTGGTCAAATTTTTTTCTGATTTAACTGTCTACTATATATAGTTCATTTTGTATCTTTCTTTGTTGAAGAAATTTATTTTGTATGTAACAACAATGTTAAATAATTTCACATTAGAGACCTAGATTCTTATAGTGCTGGATACATCATTGGTATCTAATTTGGAGGGCACTTATTCAAAAGATGTTATTTCAATTGAGAATGATAAAATATATATAATCTGATCAATATGCAATTATTCATTAGCTCATGTATACATGATACTTGAAGATTTTTTTACTAATTAAATGTAGTTAAATTTTTTTAAAATAAAATTGAATCGAACTGAAAAATCTTAAATTTTCTGGCCGTCTGAACCAAAACTTTCCTTCTGGTTGAAGTAATTTAAAAAAAAATGGTATTCAGATCACTTTAAAATTATTTCAAATTCTATTAATCCTACCGAAGGAAAACCAAAAAAATTAAAATGTAACCAACAGTTATTTACCAATGAGTGAGTATTTGAAGATTTAGAAAGTTTTACTCATTTGTATTACCATTTTAGGGTCTGTCTTCATATTTTACTGAATGCTAAAAAATATGTTAATCTTGAATTTATTATTGTTTGACTTTCAGAAAAATAAAATGTGATGTTAAAAAATGTTTTGCCAATTATATTATTCTTATCAATGGTTAGTTTATATTGATAATTATAAAGTAACAAAGACATTACTAACCAATAGTGACCCTTAGCATACCTTTTAACACTTAGATGCCCAATTCGTACCCTTACTAACCAGCCTTTTACTTTCATGTCTTCCCTCAGGACTAGTTGTTACCTACAGTAAGTTATTTGGGACACATTTTTTTTTGGTTACTTTTTTTTTTTTTTTTTTTTTCATTTATGGCATGGATACATCCTGTTGCTTCTTTGTTTTTCTTCCTTTCAAATGTTATGCCTGCTCTCTTAATTAATTTAATAACAGAATGAGTTATGACTCCATGTTATTTTTTCTTAAGTTATAACCAACTTAATTTTTTTTTTTCCAATCTCTTACTATAAAACCAATTTTTCCATTTGTTTTTTATGATTAATTTCTTATATGTAACCTTTTGTTTGTTTTTATGTTTGTGCTTATTGTTGCGCTTTGGCTTTTGTGTATCCCTAGTGTTTTCTGTTTTTTTTTTAGTGCACTGCAATTTGGATAACCCTCCCATTGTTACCACGCATACGAATGGCAGTAAGTAGTTTATTGCAAATCCTCTTTACTTTCACCTTAGTTATTATTAAAATCTCATTGTTACTTTAATTTTTTTTATTGCTAAATCAATAAGTATCCTTTTAAAGTAACAATCTGTTAAATATTTTATTATTATAATTTTTCTTTTAAATATAGGAGAGAAAGAAAGAAATATAGATGAAAGCCATTTTTATGAGTGGCTACCATCCCTATTTAATTTTTATTTGTTTATGTTTACAAAAAAAAAAGTTCTTTTTTATTTTAAGAATTGATTACTTAATATAATTTAAATATTACAGTGACAACACCACTTTTTACACAAGTTGGTTCAACTGCTTCTCGAACATACATTGATCCCCACACGTATGAAGATCCTAATCAGGCTGTCAAGGAATTTGCAAGGGAAATAGATGCTTCTTATATAACCATAGAAGCTATTATTGGTAGGTGGAATATAAATTAATTCTATGATAAAATATGAATAAGTTCTGTATATTTTTAAAACATTTCTTCAGTTTTAAAGTGTTACCATGGGCTAAATTCTTCTGCATGACTACTGTGTATTAACCTTCTGCCGGGGGCTGAGACTTTTGTTCTCTTTCACTTCTTCATTGATGCCTAGTGATGATTTTATCTACTAGAATTATAATATTGTGCATTTATAAATGACAAAAAAATTTTTTTATAATTATTTATAATAAGATAAATAATTAATTCATTAAAAAAAAAGTATTACCTATTCCTACTACTAAAACAATTTTTCAAATTAATTATGCTGTTGACTGCAAATAAAAAAAAAATATATATATATTATGAACAAATATAGCATATTATTATTTAGATTATTATTGCTTATTCTTAATTAGCAATAATTATATTATGAGCTGTCTTTAATAACACCTTACATGGAATTTAAGTTTTATATAAAAAGATACACATAATTGCGTTATAAAAAGGTAGACTATTACCTTTTTATAACGCAATTATGTGTATCCTTTTATATAAAACTTAAATGCCATGTAAGGTGTTATTAAAGACAGCTCATAATATAATTATTGCTAATTAAGAATAAGCAATAATAATCTAAATAATAATATGCTATATTTGTTCATAATATATATATATTTTTTTTTTTATTTGCAGTCAACAGCATAAATTTTCTAAAAAAAACATTACATTCGAAATTGATGAAGTATATTTTCTGATGAAACCTTCTGTTATAAATACTTGTGAACATTTGTATTTTACCAACAGATACATAGAAAAATATTAATAAATAAAAACTTGAGAGAAATAACTCCAATTCCTATTTACCTTTCTTTGACAATTCTGTTACTCCATTAGGCGCTAGATGTACTGCAAACAGTGAGTCACAATTTTTCAATTTGTTCCTTTCTCTTCACTGTACACTGAACAACTGAGATTTATTTTTACCCTCTTATTGTAAGGGATGAATAGCAGGTAGAATAAGTAGTTCATTTTAATAATGAAAATATCTGAGTGCCTGGCAAAGGGTTTAATTTAATTGAAGTCCCAATCATTACAAAGTTATTTAAAATTAATTAATGCTCTTGAAAGAAATATTAAGTTTTTTTTTTAAATTTAGTTTGTAAAACAATCTACTTCATAATCTATGAAACAATTTTAATACAGGCTGATTTATTTAATTGTAACTGAGGCTGAGTGGCCTCACTTAATCAAGTTTCTTAGCTGAGCTAATAAGCCACTAACATCATTCATTTTCTTTATATTTTATAGGTGGAGGAGAGTTTGGTGATGTTTGCAGGGGTAAACTGAAACTCCCACCTGATGGAAGATCAGAAATAGATGTTGCCATAAAAACATTAAAACCAGGCTCTGCTGATAAAGCAAGAAATGATTTTCTGACCGAAGCCTCTATTATGGGTCAGTTTGAGCATCCGAATGTTATCTTCTTACAGGGTGTGGTAACTAAAAGTAACCCTGTCATGATAATAACAGAATACATGGAGAATGGCTCTCTTGATACGTTCCTCAGGGTATGTTTTTGTCTTACTAATGATGTATTTTCAAATTCTTTCATTCTTTTTTATTTTTAGATTTAAAATGAAATTATTTTTAAAAAATAAGTATATTTATTTCAGGCTAATGATGGAAAATTCCAAATTGTTCAACTAGTTGGAATGCTTCGTGGTATAGCCTCTGGTATGCAATATTTATCAGAAATGAATTATGTCCATCGAGACTTAGCAGCTAGAAATGTTCTTGTAAATGCCCAGCTTGTCTGCAAAATTGCTGACTTTGGTCTTAGCAGAGAAATTGAAAGCACGACTGAGGGTGCTTACACTACTAGGGTAAAGGTCTTGGGTTTTTTTTTTTTTTTTTTTGTTTGTTTTTTTTTCATTTGATTTTTAAATTATAATTTGATTATAAATACTGAAATATTTCTTTATATTACAGGGGGGTAAAATCCCAGTAAGATGGACAGCCCCAGAAGCAATAGCTTTTAGAAAATTCACATCAGCATCTGATGTTTGGTCTTTTGGTATAGTTTGTTGGGAGGTTATGTCTTATGGAGAGCGACCATACTGGAACTGGAGCAATCAAGATGTTATTAAATCCATTGAAAAGGGCTATAGGTAATTTTTATTTTTACTTATACATTTTTAGAATACTTTGATAAAACTGATTTATTAATCACTTTCTGAAAATAATAATAAAATTGTCATTAAATCCAAAATATGGAGATTCTGAGGAATAAACTCATATTGTGAAATAAACTATCTGGCAAAACACTATTTTTCAGTTTCACTATTCTAGTTCTTTGGATCTGATATTGCTATTTGCACTACTATTATATTTTATTTTGTAGGTTACCTGCCCCGATGGACTGTCCCGAGGCAATTTATCAACTTATGCTTGACAATTGGCAGAAGGAGAGGACTCACAGGCCTACTTTTGGATCGATTGTGAAAACATTAGATAAACTTATAAGGTGTCCTGATACTTTAAGAAAAGTGGCCCAAAACAGGTGAGTCAACATGGTTTAATTTAACTCTATTCTGTGCTAACTATGAGTTGGGTTTGTACATTATTTGATTGCATAAACTATTTATGACATTCATAAATTTTATGATAGCTAAACAATAGTAATCAATCCATATTTGATGGATCGACTTAAAAAGTTATTTTGATTAACTTGAGTTATACTTTCTATTTTGGTCGAAAGGGATGATATTATTGTAGTCTCTGTAGTCGGTACGTATATTAATACTCTGTAGTTTTAAAATATATTTAAAACATAGTTTGGTGCAGAGATAATCACAATCAATAGACCTACAGAACTGATAATGGAAATGCAAAATTTATCGATGGGTTGGTGAGTGGTGTTCTACAATGATATTACCCACATTGCATACATGATCCAATGTTGAGAACATATATGCACATGGTTAAACGATGGCTGGAAAATTGTCTTTGGCAACAAAACTAGGCATGCAGCATTCTTTAGTCTTCTTTAGCCTGAAATATAATAAACACATATGACACTCCATCATATTAAGAACTTGTGAAAATAAGAGAATCATCTTCAGAAACATCTGATATCAGGATAGCTTCTCTGCTGATGAAGCAGGGTTTCTTCTTTTCAACAGTCACAACAACTTGCAAAATCACCTGCATTATTTCAGAGTAAAAACAGCTTAAGTTGCCATTAGATGGCCAGCATCTAAACAATTATTTAGAACTGCTGGATGAATACTTAGATTCTGCACCATCATCATATTAGAAAGATCGACATTGAATGACGCAACTGGCAAAATGTATCTATTGGAAATATGTATAGTTTCTTCTAAGAAAATTTTTAAATCTCGCTAGCATAAAGTTTTTTATTGTCACTTACAAAGTTATGTGACTTTCTTAAGGTGCCAAATGGTGATGATCATCTGATTTATCAGTAGAGGCGGCAAAGAAATAATTTTCCAAACCTGATGATGGGTACAATTAAAAAAAATGTCTTCTTTATAATGTAATAAATTGAAGGCAGCTAGTATTTAATAGTTATTTATTAATGTCAGCTGGAGTAAAGGATGTTTAACAGCGACTATCAGCTTTGTAACACCAATGAATCAATTCATTTTGTCTATTCATAATACCTATAACAAACCATTTATACTAAAAATGAAAAAAAATATAAATATAAATAAGCACTACCAGAAAAAATATTGCAAGTAACTAAGATTGTCATTATAATGATGCAAACATGCTGAAATTAAACATGGCAACTTAATCAAATTCCACTGTTTATCATTATGAGATGAAAGTTCTTCACTTATGCTCTTCAATCTCTGAACCTATCCAGGAAAAAAAAATATGCTTTGAACCACTCGTTAACAGGTCTTTGGTTTTGAGTTTTCTTTTCCTGATTCATATTATATTTCGACTGTTGTATATTCTGTATTTTATTAAATATACTAGAACACTTCAAAATTTAGTATAACAACCTGCTTTTCTTAAACTGTCAATTTTTTTAAGCATAACAAAAGGCAATGTCTTACTCGACTGACTGTTGAAATACATAGAATAAATAAATGAAAATATACATTGTTTATTGCTAAACACATTTGCATGTCAGTAAAAATTTCTGCATGATTCTTTCAGTTTTATTTTGTGTTATATTATTCACACTTGAACTTTATTACCATTTTTTTTATAGAATATCCAATATTTTATTTGATTTTTTTAAAGATAATCATTGTGTAGTTTCTTTATAATTGTATATATTTTTTTTAATTTAATGTTTTGTGTAAATATTTAAAAAGAAATTTGAAAATGTATATTTTTGTTCAATGGATTTCTTTGTATCATTAAAGAACTTATTGCTCTGGTTTATTATTATATTTCATACCTTTTGTTATTTATGCATGTTTATGTAGTTGGGAATCGGTAGCGGATTTAACTGCTTTTTCGCTACTTATTCATAATAACTGTTTATTTTTAATTTTTTATTATAATATTTAATTTTTTTTTTTACTATTAACATGGCTGCATATTTGCTGAGCTTTCTTTTTTGTTTTTGTTTTTGTTGTTTTGCTCTTGATCGCATTGTGTTGGTTGAAGGCGCCCACCACCTCTAAACCCATATTACGTTCCTGTGGCATATAGGCGCCCTGAGTGGGTCTCCTTGCACCAGGATTAACCAGGCCTTTTAGAGCCAAGGTACGCTGCGAACTTTTAAAATTCAAGCGTAGCAAACAATGTAGAGTGTTGCAATTTGTTCTGCACATATTCTTAATAACCATTTAGTGTTACTCATTCAGTATTCATTGATATCCATTGTATCAAAATTTTTGAAATAGAGTTTTTATTATTTAAATTTCATTAATTTATTTTTAAAGATTTTTTTTTTAGAATTTCTGAATTAAGAATTGTTTGCTACAAAGCATAATTATGTAAGACAATTCATATTAATAAATATTTCGTACAATGGATATCAGCACAATTTTATTTTTAATAGTAGTGGGTTTTCTGTTTGCAATTTTTAACTAACATTTTAAAAAATCACTAATTTGTTTCAGTAAACATTATAGATAAATTGGTGGAAGATTTTTTTTTTTTTTTTTTGTAGTAATGTGTTATTTGATTATTAGCATTCTGTCAGAATCCAAATATGTTTGTTTGCTTTTATATTGGATAAAATCTATTAGTTATTTTCATTCATGATAGAGATGGCTTTAATTTCCTATTAATACACACATCAAAGAAAGTTTTTATCACATTTTTTTTTCCTTCCACAAAGTTATTAAGGAACTGGTACTCCACTGTCTCCAGGTCTTCCAGAACACTAGGGAGATTATTTTGTTCATAATGTTCATTATTAGGAATATTTTACAAATAGTTTACTTTGACTAACAGATTTACAAAGGATTCTGATCTGAGAAGTATAAGGGCAATTTTTTTGTATATAGGCTGTCGTGAGACATTCTTCTATTATTCTACTTATTGAAGAAAGCAAACCATCCTAACAGTGTACCTTATTTTGAAGTTATTCTTGGTTAAATATATATGCATTCATGATTCTTGGATTAGAAGAGACTTAAATGGAGTAATTTATGTCTCCCATTTAAAATATTATAGATCCCTTGTTTTTTCTCACTTAAGAGTCGATGGATACTTCAGTTATTTTGGTGATCCTGTCCTAGGGCAAGATGGATACAGAATTAATTATCCGTCCTTCTTTACCTCTAAGTTTATAATGTATCAAGTTTTTCAGTAATTACATAAACAATAATATTTTTAAGGTGATACAAACTTTCTTTGATTGTGGATTGGTTTGTTTGAACATACTTAAAAATAAATAATTGAGGCGTGGAATTCCAAAATCAGCTAAGTCCAATTTCCTGATTTTTTTTTTTTATTTTCTTATTGGATAGTTTTTCTATTAGACTATCTTTAGATGAAAGTTTTTCTCAAAAAAGTTGTTAATTGCATTGAAAATGGCCGTACAAAAAATACTTTCCCTTCCTAATCCAGTCTGACCTTAACTTATATCGACCAGCTGTGAAAAAAATTGACTATCTGGTTTTGGAATCCTAGGCTTCAATAGTATCTTACTAATTTTTTAAGAATAACAAAATAAATAAAGTAACTAACAAGGGGACGTTTGCAGTTGTAACTCACAGATTTGAATGCCGATTTGGGTGTGGGTAGTAGGGACCTATAATAGTGCAAAACTAGAGTTATAGCTGCCAATGGGCATTAGGAGCCGAGAAAAAAAATAAAATATGAAAATCACGTTTTTTTTTTTTTCTCAGCTCTCAGTCAAGATAGAGAAATGATTCTTTCACGTTTAATTGCACTTATGTATGCTATTTGGTATAAAAATACTTCCGCTTATTTTATACTTTATACGAAATAGCATACATAAGTGCAATTAAATGTGAAAGAATCATTTCTCTATCTTGACTGAGAGCTGAGAAAAAAAATAAAACGTGATTTTCATATTTTATTTTTTTTCTCAGCTCCTAATGCCCATTGGCAGCTATAACTCTAGTTTTGCACTATTATAGGTCTCTACTACCAACACACAAATCGGCATTCAAATCTGTGAGTTACAACTGCAAACGTCCCCTTGTTAGTTACTTTATTTATTTTGTTATTCTTAAAAAAATTTATTACCAAGGGTATCCACTCGTTTTTTGTTATAACTCTTTTATTTCATTCAGTTTCTCAACCTCATACATATTTCATGCCATACCTTCATTACTTATTTTTTAATTATGTTCATATTTAGCCCATTTCTAATCATATCTTTTTTCGCTTTGATTTTCGTAGCCCTGATTATTTAATTCATTTTTTACTGACTGCTCTCCCCCCAAACCATCTCTGAATATATTTAATTTGGTATGGTTTAAGCATAGATGAGTGCTTAATCACATTTTTTTTTTTTTAATATTAAAGTAACAGGATTGAACCCTAACCCACACTTCTCAGTATAATTTATATTGCTGACCTCTAAGGGTCTTTAACTGCTATAGTACTCCAATCTGATCCCAGTATTATAGGATATCTGCCCTTAAAATATTACTTAAGAAATATTCAATAGACTTTGAAGAATTTAAATCATAAGACAATTTATATCTAAAACTTTATGCCTCTTAAAATAAATGTTAGAAGATTGTAACATGATTTTATAATCTATTACTTGATAATGAAAATAATTTAGATAACCAGTTAATAAAAATTGTGCTATATTTTTTAACTACTGATTTAATTATATTTCACTTGTTATCATTTTTCACTTTAATAATGATATATTTGTTTTTCAGGGTTGGTAATCCTTTGGCTCCTGATGCCCCAGATTTGACTCAGTTCATGACCGTCTCAGATTGGCTAGCTTCGATCAAGATGTCCAGATACCTAGAAAACTTTGAGAGGGCAGGGATCACATCAATGGAAGGTGTTGTCAGGTTGACTGTGCAAGAGTTGACAAGCCTCGGAATCACCCTTGTTGGTCATCAGAAAAAGATCATGAACAGTGTACAGGCCATGAGGGCACAGATTTCAGCTAATCTTTCTGAGGGATTCCTCGTATAGTCCCATTGTCCTAGGACATTCCACGTTTACTGTGATAAATCTTTAAGTATATATGATAAAACTACCTATATTAATATATATATTTAGGTTTTTAAAAGAAAACGATAAGAAAAACTTTCTTTTTAGTTGTACTTAAAAAATGGAATTATTTATCATTTGTAAATTGCCTCTGAGCTAGTTTAGTCAATTTGTTTGTTTTGCAAGGTTGACCCCTTGCAGTGTGGATCACAAAAAAATTTTGCGGCCTGTCTTTAACAGACATTTCTGATCGGCCTCAATAAATTGTACAAAGTCTAAGTGATTCAGAACAACTAGAGATATATAAATATTTATATAATATGTTGAATGTCTGTTAATTGCATCGAGTATATCGAAATATAAATAGAAATCTGAATTAATGATTGGCTATTTAAAAAAATCATAGTAGCAATAATTAATTGATGTTAAGTGTTTTCCACATTTATCTGTTCTAAAATAATAATTAAATGTTTTAGATAAAAACTAATCCCCATGTCAGACATAGTTGTGGTATGTACTGTTTTCAATCCCCCTATGAAAACGTATTTGATTTTATTAAGTAGACAAAAATTTAATTAATTTTTCAAAGGTTGACTAATTACCATCATGTAGATTTTTAATGCTTCAAGCTAGTTAAAAGGAAATGATACATATATATATATATATATATATATATATATATATATATATATATATATATATATATATATATATATATATACATACATACTATAATATAGATAAATATCATTTCCTTTTTTGTTAAGTTTTTGTTAATTTTGGAATTCTTGATACTGACAAGAAATAAAAACCTTTTTTTTTCTTTTTTTTTTTTCCTATCAGCTTATTTTAAACTAAATAATATGCTGATAAATAAAAATGTATATTTATTGTATCAATTGTACATAACTTATTTTGTTTATACAGTGTATACTTAATCGAAAAAATTTATTTATATAAGGCAATGATGCCGCCGTTGCCAATTCGAGCTAATTGTAATATTCTTTTTCTATGGTAACATCTGATATCTATATTTGTAAGTTTTCAATCGTTCTGATTAAATATTTTTGGAGAAAAAAAATGTACATAAATTTCTTGTTTATTTAAATGGTGTTCTTCTTGTATAGAAAAAGAACCCACTTTTTTTCCTCGATTAAAAACATAAAAAGTTTTAAATTAAAAAAAAAAAATGTTTGAATTCGTTGAATTAATGTTGGTTGACAACAATTAGGAATGGGATGTTAAATTGAAGTCTACATTTAACATTACTGGTATTCACATGTTGTAAAGATGGTTTCTTGTTTATTTGATTTATACTTTAAATCTAAAAATAAGATTAAAATATCAAAAAATTGTGACACATTAAACTTAAAAATCATATTTAATTAAAAAAAAGAAAGAATTATAATCAAAACTTCTTATTATCATAAGAAGCCTATTTTTACGTTGTGACTAGTTCTTGCATTATGTTCATATAATTATAACCTTCTTGTATTTTGAACTTAAAAAATGAACATTCCCATTTCTCCTAACCATACTGACTGAATGTCGGTTAAAGCTTTGTACTTCATGCACTTGGGTCTATATTTCTGTTTATATATAAAGGAGATTGTGTATTGTTTTAAACAGTATGGCTGAAGTGTGTGTTATTCATTTACATAAATACATTTATTTTAGTGTACAATTATATGCTTAGAGAAATCAGCATTTAATATATACTGTGTTTTGACATTATTAACTGAAAATTATTTTTACATTGATGTTATGTGTACATTGATAAAGTGTTTTTGTACATATTTATACCTAATTATATGAATTAACACTTTTCCATTTGGAGTACTTAAATATATTGATGTATTCTTAAATAGAGAGGATAACATATCCATTTTATGATTTTTTTTTTTTTGTCAATAATTTGCCTATACATTATATGTGTTAATAGATTTATACAATGAATGTGTAGTAGTCATACAATAAGTCATACACAAATTTCTATTTGATAAAATTAAGTATTATAAAACAGCTGATTAAATTATACTTATCTAAATAGGAGATGACTCGTTTTATTACAAAGCGATGTTATTTACTATCATTGTAAATTGATTATGATTCTCTGTATATTTCTGCTCTCTTGAGTCCTATCCTATTTTCATGTTTCTTTCTTTTCGTAATAGTTTCATTATAAGAATTCATATGATTAAATACGTCCAATAATCAAAATAAATAATGTTTTATTTGTACATAAACCTTTCCATATTACTTTAAAAGTTATTTTGAATAAAAGCGGATTCTCAAACTTGTTTTTATTTATTCACTTTGTTAATTTTATATCCACCAATCCTGAAAACAAATATATCCTTTCAACATTTTCTTACATTTCATAGATGTGTTAAATTTTATCTTATTTTTTCTTCCATTTATAGGTAAGCCTCATAGCTATAACATTCTTTTTAGTTATACTTAAAAAATAGAATTATTTATCATTGGTAAATTGTCTCTGAGCTAGTTTAGTCAATTTGTTTGCTTTGCAAGGTTGACCCCTTGCAGTGTGGATCATAAAAAAATTTTGTGGCCTGTCTTCAATAGACATTTCTGTTAAATGCCCTTAGAAGTAGGGATGGGTATTGATATTTCTCTTTTGATAAGCTGATATTTTTATATCAATTTCTACATATTATAAAAAGGCAAAATATAACTATATATGTATTTTAAAAAATAAGTTACAAAACCTTATAAAATTGGACGTAATGTTGCTAACTTTTGTTATACACTTTATCACAAAGGCAAAGGAAATAAGAAAATATTAAAATGTCAAATGCTAAATTCATGATGAAACTGATAACTTCTGGTAAACTTTCTCATATTTGAGAAGTGGTATTAGGAAAACACAAAATCCTTGTTGAATCTAATTTTAACCACTGTTGCACCTTATATTTGAGAAGACCAATAGTTCGATGTTGTTACCTTAATTAACTAAAACGATGAAACAAACAGGAATATCATTGTAACGTGATGGGAACATTTAATGTTATTTCATTTAAAAAAAAAAAAAAAAAAAAAAAAAAAAAAAAAAAAATCACAATATATTGATATATCGATATTCAGAGCTCAAAATATCATTGATACCTGTATGGAATACTGATATGTTTCTTACAATTATAACGTATGTATTGCTTACCTGCCCATACTACCCACCTACTATGTTAAAAATCTTAATAAAAAGTACCTTTAAAATCACTTTTTCTATTAAGAAATTGAAGAATTTCTGTAGTAAGGGATGATGCAAAAATAAAACTGAATGATGAATTTCATGTCATTGGACAATATTCAGTCATTTGGAATATAACAATACATTTTAATCAATACCTAGTTGTAGCTCTAAAAAAAAAACATGTGAATTTAAATTTTTCATATCAAAATGTCTGAACATAAAAAATCTCTATAAAACTATTTTCAATGTATGAAATTCTTTATACCATTACAGTGAGTTGAAATTTCAAACTAAGTCAAGTAAAATATTTTCTAAAATAATTTTAGAATTATCTTATATTTAAAAAAAAAAAAAAATTCGTAATTTCATAAAATAAAAATATAGAATACAAAAAAGATAGTTTATGAAAATAAAGAGGGCATTTTTACAAGGAAGCATGAAAAATTAAAAAAAATTTGTGTTTGAAAGCCAGTAAGTACAAAAATAATATGGTAAATACCTTCTATTTAATTATTGGGTTTTCTGGAAATTAATTAATGCAGGTTTATGGTTTTAAAATATAAAAATAAATGATCTGAAATATTCTTTATTAATTAAAATACTCCTCATTATTTATATACAATAAAAAATTTAATAAATTTTCTATGCCATGTGAATATAAATGCTACGTTGCTACCAGGAGTTTTATAAAACACTATAATAATATTGACCACAGTCCCAAGTGAAACAACAGTCCCATATTTCTATTGATGTCTGACTTATATTATGTATTGGATTCTAACCCAATAAACGTGCAAACCAATTCAATATTACTAGTGGCATTTAGGTAATGGAATAATTATTATTATTATTATTGAATGTAAAATAGAAAATTGAAAAGGACAAGCCATTTTTCATTTGTGATCACCAACCGCGAAAACTACTGAACCAAATTATAACTAAGTCATCTTCAAAGTTCAAGGAAGGTTTAGCAATAATAAAATTTACATTTTTTCAATTAAATTGTCATAAAAAAGCAATAAATATGTGGTGCGCAGTGAAGTTTGACCGAAAGGTGGCGAGCACAATTTGATACAGATTACAAAGGTACAGTGTTATAACAGAGCAAGAAGTTTATAATAAAATATTCTTATTTTCAATTAAATTTTTATTAAAAAGGCTATAAATATGTGGTTCGACATGTGTATACCATTAAAAATTTAAAATTAACCAATATTACACTATTCCACGAAACTACTGCACTCATCTGTACCAAATTTTAACTTACTGACTTTCATATTTCTAGGAAGGTTTAGCAACCATAAAATTTTCAATTATAAAAATTTAAATGTACAATATTGATTGGCAGAAACGAGGTTTGCCAAACATTCATACAGTTTTCTAAGAAATTAGAATCAAACCAAATTAAATCAATAAAATTATTTTGCTGGATAAAAATTGTTACCAAATCAAAATGTCAAACCTATTCTTTTTAATTTTTTTTTTTTTTTTTTTTTTTTTTTTTATAAAAATATGATTTATGGACCTCAAGTTATAAGCACTGATTATGCAGTCCATTATTAGCAAAAGTTTCTTAATAGCCTATGTACTGGATGACCAACTCATACATTAAAATTAAAAGTCAAGAGGGTCAGCACACAGTTTAAAATTATTTACTTATTACAACCATTACATTATTGAATATTTATCTATTATACAGTGTTTAGGTCTTGTGTCGGTTTATTGGGTCCCATCTCTACTAGGTCTTCATCAGTCGGCCTCAGCAGGCACACACACTCATCCAAGAGATTACACACCCTTCAACTCTCTCACCTCCAACCGCCTAGCAACTGTGTTTCTTCTCTTCCTGGGCCATAGTTATATACACCCTTCTCCCCACAAATTCACTTTTGCATTTATTTTGTTTGGATCTTTTATTTCTTTGTTCACAAACTTTCTGTGTCTCCAGAGAACTTTTGCTGTCATAATAATATAAGGTACCTTGCGCAGCTGTCCAGAAGATTTGGCTTAGTTCTGCCTGGCTCAAACCCTGCTTGACAGATTTAGGGCTCAACTCCTTATAATACAGACTTCATAGAGTGCTTCCCTTCTTTCATCTTGCCATCTATATCAATTATTAATATAACTTTAACTAGGGAACCCACGATACACTTCATTACCAAGTAGAAGGTATTAAAAATTCTAAAAACTCATTTTCTATCGAATTTTTATTATTAAATTTGTTATCTCTTAAAAAGTGGTCTAGGTATCTAAGAATATGGTGGTCAGTTGGCGAGAGGTATGGAGAGTAGGGTGGATGAGGCAGAGTCTCACAACCAAGTTCAAACTAATTTCTTGAGGTCATAGGAGCATTGTTATGTAATAGAACAGGACCTTCCCTATTTACCAAAGATGGCTACCATACCAAAGATTCAAACAAGGTTTTGTGCATACTTTTTATATTTATTATTTACAATAGAGAAAAACATATTTAATTTTACCTTCGTTTTGGTTTAATTACTAAAGTCCATTACTGAGAGAACCACTACACTTACGCTTATTTTGTCCTGTCTATGGCTTTGTCATCTGGTTCCATACTCCTCTATGCCTGGAGACTCCAAGCTGCCCCAAGGCCCAAAGCTAACTAATGTCCTGTACCTGCTTCAAGGATTAGGTATGAAGGGTCAGAAGGTTTGCTACCTGATATGACATTATTTCAATTTCTGCCTTCCTTAACTTGAAATTTAAATATCATAACATATTAAGATTGTTTTTTTCAACATTATGTCAGGAAGTTTTAAACCATATTTTCGACCAATGGGTATAGATAGAGTTGGTATACTTATTGTTAATAATGGAGCATTTTATTCAAGGAAAAAAATTAATCCCTATGTAAAAAAGTTGTTATTTGATTCATGACCTTTGGCAAACATTTCAATGGCTCCTTTAAAGCCTTATTTCAGTTATTCACATCAAATTATCAAGCAGTTAAATCAAATACACCTACAAATATAATTGTATTTTTATTTTCAATCAATTTTGAATCAAGAGGTCATCACGAAACAGCAAAGTTCCACCATTTTTAACATCTATAGAAAATTTTCCAAGATTCTGTCTGATTAATTTATATTTAAAGCAATTATTGTTCGAATCAAAATAAAGCAATGAAATTTAATAGCATGGAAAGGGCTAAAAGGTATTAACTTAATGAAATCCAAAATGCTATTGGGAAAAAAAAAATCATTACATCATAGATATGATAAATATCATCATAATCTAATCATTACATTTTAATTGATGGAGGAAATATTTCATTAACTATTACTCTACTTATCTTATTCAGCATAATAATATAAAACAATATGATAATCAGCACATCCTCTAATAGCTTCCATCAGTTTGATTGGTAAAGTGCTTCCAATTCTGAACTTCAAGCAACTCAAACCTCCACCATCCATCCATTGAAGCTTTGGGTAGCCTCTTGGTTGCGTACTCTGTATTTCTTCATCAAGAAGTTTGAGATTCCCAGGCAACATGGTTTTCCAGTGTATCCTGCCTACTCAGTCAACTTGATAATTTTACTAAATGAACGAGAACTACTGGTTTAATAACCAGTAAGAAGTTATAACTTATGAATAAAAGTAGGCAGATCAAGTAAAATGTAATGGAACTAAACTCGAAGAAGCAAACAATCTTACTCTATACCCA
Source organism: Euschistus heros (assembly GCA_003667255.2). Lineage (NCBI taxonomy): Eukaryota > Metazoa > Arthropoda > Insecta > Hemiptera > Pentatomidae > Euschistus > Euschistus heros. The sequence continues at coordinate 54,212 of RCWM02000385.1, read as the reverse complement.
TGGACTATTTCTCCAAAATATTTGTTAACAGTAAAGAACATAGAAGTTAATCATCACTATGGCAAAAGAGGAAGATAATATATATTTGATATTTTTTATTTTTAAATATAAAGTTTATCTATTAATAAAGCATAATGAGCTCTTATTTTGCAATTTACAGCTTAATCAATGTTTACTTTTATAGATATTGATTCTATTACTTTTATTCTTTTATTATTATGTAATGTATTAAAAAATAATACATTAGTTTTTTAAAATCAAAAGTGTATTATTTATATTTATTACATTTTTTATACCCAATTTGTGTAATTTTGTTTCACAAATATACATGTTATCACGCGATTTACAATTTATTCTGTAAATAAACTAATTTTTTGGCAGGGGATCTGTTGTCATTTTTTCTATATATCAAGTTAATTAATTAATTTTTATTTTGTGGTTCTATTTAATTATTAAAATCTTTTTTTTTTTTTTACTGGGAATTTATTAAAGGTAATAGAAATTGAACGCAATTTAATATACAATATCATATATTTTGACACCATGATACATATTTTTGTTATGAATTATTATTTATTCCTGGGCTAGAGAATATAGCATAGCCATGAAACATTGCCCATACAAGAATCATAGTTATTTTCTAGTAAAGTGTTTTAATCAGGAGATATTTTTTCTCTTTTATTTTCTATACATCAATACAAATACGGGTCTTTTTCATTCTGATTAAGGCTGCCAGTTCTCTGTCAAGATAGAGTAATAATTTTTTCATGTAAAATTGTTGTTTTGTGAGCTATCTCTTTACTACAACCACAACCTGTGTCCCGGAAATTAATGCAGGATTTTTAAACCAAAACCTGATATTATTATTAAAGAGATTATTTATAAGGTTTTGGTTTTGGCAAAGAGATAGCATACAAAACTACAATTTTACATGAAAAAATTATTACTCTATCTTGACAGATATGAGAAAAAAAATAAAACATGATTTTCTTACTTTTTTTTTTTTCTCGGCTCCCAATGCTCATTGGCGACTATAACTCTAGTTTTGCACTATTTTACCCACACAAAAATTGGCATTCAAATCCGTGAGTTACAAGTCAAAGCTGAGAACTGGCAGCCTTAATGTGAAAAAGACCTACCCATATAATAAGTAAATTTTGATTTTCTTTCTCATTGTGGTATATTCATCAGTCCTATCACTTATGACCTAGACATCCTACATAACACAGGACAGTTCTGATCATAAAGGAATTTTGTCACTTTTTTCATTGATAGAAATTGTGCAAAATTTAATAAATGGAATGGAACAAAACAATTTATGTTAAACAATATTTTAAATATGATAGTATTTGCAAAACTAATGTTACTACAAAATTTTTTTCGTTAATGAATTAGATATAGTCAACAGTAGGAAGTAAAATTGGAAACAACTACTTTGAGAGAATTGTAGCCCTTTCCTGTCAAAACTTTCATTATGATATTAAAACATATATGAAGTATTGATAAATATATTTAAATACAAACATATTTAGAATGAAAAAAGTATTAAACAAATAAAATAATTAGAGGTTATATTTATTTAAATATTATAATGAATGAAATATTAACTACATTTAATGGCAATTCATTATCAATGAATTCAGGAGGTAATAATATTATATACAGTTAGTAAAAAAAGTCTGTGTACACCCATTATTGAAATATTTATTAATTTTTTTATTTAAATAAAGTAGCTTTATTAAGAAATTTTGTTTATGGGTGTAATTCAAATGATTGTGCTAGCGCATACTGATCAAACAAAAATTTTTTTGATGTAATTTCGGAATTATAGTAATTTAATAAGAAAATGTATACAAAAAAAATCTGTGTACATTATTCATTGACAGAAAATATCCATTCAAAAGTTGTTAATCCTTTGGAGGATTACTGGTATTGTACTCTTCTGAGCTATTTTTAGCCTTCTAATATCTGTTGCCATGCAATGAAGTAAATCAAAAATTATATTTGTTCTTATTATAGACATTTTCATAGATCAGAAAATTGGTCATAAATTAAAAAAGGAAGGAAATTCTTTGAGATAAATAGGCAAAATAATTTCTGGCGATCACTCTACAGACCATAAAATCATCAACAAAATCACTAATACACATCCAGAAAATGATTACACTCTCCATCCATGTTAAATAGTGGGGCATACATTTTTTATTGCTAGGCCTGTCTTCGGTTTTTGCCACGTCACAACTGTTCCATAAGATGAGAAGACATTAAATTTACATTTGTCACTAAATAAAACATACTCAACTATTTGGCTTATTAAGATATTATTTTACATTTAGAATTATACTCTAGTCCCTTTACATAATGTTCTGCACTGCCTGTGGTGTAGCTTTAATATCAATAATTTTCTAGCATACCTGCGACGGAAGCCCCACTCCACTGGTTTTTGGGTCTTTGTTATTAGTTTTCAAACTTTCTTGCATATTTACCCTTCAAAGTTTTTTTTGGATATACAGACCTTAGCTGACTGATGAAGTCTCAAGTTTCTTCAAACCTGTAGATGATTTTTTATGATATAGAGCGATTTTCAGAAATTATTTTGGCTATTTCCTCCCAAAACTAGTCTTCCTTTCTTAAAATGATGACTACTTTTCTGATTTCTAAGAAAATATCCCATAATGAGTATAAATATTATTTTTAGCTTACTTCATTGTATGGCAACAGACTCTATAAGATTAAAAATAGCTTAGAAGAGTACAATGCCAATAATTCTCCAGAGGATTAGCAAGTTTTGGTAGGATATTTTCTGTCCAAGAATAGTATACAGACTTTTTTTTGGCATGCATTCCCTTGTTCAATTACTATAATTCCGAAATTATGCCAACAAAAAAACATTTTTTGATGTGTATAAATTGGCAAAATTCATTTGAATTACATCCATAAACAAATTTTCCGAATAAAGCTATTAAATTCTTAAAAAACAAAACAAGAATAAGTACTTCCATAATGGGTGTACAGAGACTTTTTTGACTTACTGTATATTATCATTCACATAACAATGCATCATAAAGTGAACATAAGTGTATTGTATACCATGTATATTATTTAACACCTAAATTTTATTGATTTTAATTGAAAGTGATTCCTACACTTAACAAATGACAATAAATAAATATATTTTACACGTTTTTCTTCTTTTAATTTATTGCACATGTTTATGATATATTTAATTCTATACTTTTGTTATAGTCTACTGTTTTATTGCATCACATTTTGTAATAATGAGGAAGTCCTTAACAAAGTTTGTATTGCTAAGCGCATTTTCAGTCACATGGTTTCCTTTTGTGAATGTCTCGATTCAGCACAATTAAATTATGTCACTTCATATAATATAGATAAGTGCAAGTTCATTAGAAAAACTTTAACAATCAATTACATGGTTGCAGGAAATAATTTATTGCCAAAAAAATGGTCTAAATGCTTTATGTGATCATCTTTCGTCACCACATAGCTTTCTGAAAAAAAGCTGTGGTTCTGATTACCACTGTTTTGAGTCACAATTAATCCGATAAAATTTAATTTTATCAATATTTTTTTAATAAGTACTGTTAAAAAGGTAAAAAAGTTATTTTACACTTCACATCTTATTCTCTGTGGCCACAATTTTTATATAGACTGAAAGCATAAATTTTCTTTTAAATCCACAAAGGCTTTTGAATTTCAAGAATATATGAAATGAATAAACTCTGAAAATAAGCTAGTTTCTAAATTAAAATTATTTCCACAAATAAATAAATAGATAAAAGATTTATTTACATGTTCCAAACAGCTTCCGGTGATCAGTATAAACAATTCATTCCGGATCTCTAAATGAATAAGGGATGAAGCATTAAATGTATTGCCAAAACTGAGTTGAATTAAACAACATGATATACAACAAAATGTAATGAAAAATGCATAAAATCGACAATAAGGTTAAACTTAAGTATTTTTAGCACAATGTTGTTACGAAAATATTAAAATTGATTTGACCCTTTTCAAGGCACAATGAACTACAGTATACCTTCACTTAGTAGATTGTTTGGAGGGGCCCCATCATTAAATGAAGTTAAAAAACAAAAATTGTAATATATAAAAGTATTTTTTGTTACAGATTTATCCAATATTAGACCAATAAAAAGGGAAAAAACTGAAATTAAACGTTTTTAAAAATGTATGCTTGGCCTGAAAAGAGTTAAAAAATTTAAGGGTTTTTATTAGCTCAAACATATATGATAGTATACATTACTAACTGGTCATTATGAGGTAGAAAGGATATTGTCTATATAGACAATAAAACTATACTAACTAAAAATAAAATTCAACTAACCTTAAAACAAAAATCATATTGCTGTTCACTTCATTTCTTATTCATTATTGCATGAAGGTTAAAATAAAATGAAAAAACAATGAAGCACTTATGTTTTATTGTAATAAATGTAACATTAGTGCATTCATAAACTTTAACCTAAAACTGAGATAATACTGATGTGTGCTTGACAAAATTGGCATTTAGTAAACATTTATTGTTCAAACGGTACAAGTTTCTTAGTATTTTGTTTAGTTGAATACAACACAACCTTTGAATAACAGTATTCTGTATATTGTACAACCATTAAATGACAGTATTCTATACTTGAAGAGTTTAGTTCATAATTATTCCAATTGAGCTATCACTACTATCTAGAATATTTCACTACGAACACATTGTGGTTATATTAAAAAAAAAAAAAAAAAGATAAGGAAAAAAATATATGTATACATACTAATAGATCAGTAAGTAAAAAATGAGCAGATAAGAAACTACAGAGTATTTAGAACTTGCACAATGTCAAACAGATTTTCAAACACCTATCCTTCTTTGGTATAAAGCCATAGAGTACATAACATCCATGTCAATTTTACTCCAACTTTAATCCATTGTATTAACCACAATTCAAATTCCAATTTGCTATCTCATAGTTTATAAGTTGTATTTTCTGAGATTCACTCCCCTAATCTGTCAGTTACCGAACATTGTACGCCAATCAACTAACCTATCAATGCAATTCATTTAAGAAGAACCTGAATACTCAAACTCCAGCCTCCAATTCCCTTTGACGCACAACCATGGCTGCTTCAACGAGTACATTAAGACAGTTAAAGGGATCTTCATTTCCATCAGAATAAGTGTAACTATCACTACAACTATCAGGTACATAACACACAGAATCAGGACTAGGACTAGATATTTTAATAATGTCACTTACAAAATCACTGAATTTATTAGCATTGTCTTGGAATACTTCATTTTTTTTGTTTCGAAATGAAGTATTGTTCGAATCCCAAACACTTTCATCATACTCTATCTTTCTTTCTTGCGCCTTGTTTTCAATGGTTTCAGTATGAAGACCAGAAACAAAACTCTTTCGCCTTGTGTCCTGTTCTAGAGAGGATTGATGTGAAGGGTCCTGGAAATCTCTCATCATTTTCGGCAAAATCCTTCTTCTAGCATTAATAAACCAGTTGGAAACTTGTGATATGGTTAGATTGGCCTCTTGGCTTAGTGATGATTTTTCAAAGTCGTTAGGATAAGCATTATGTCTATGGTCAAAAAGCCACCGTTTTAGAATCCTAACTGATTCCGTAGGAAGATTCATGCGACGCTTTTTAATACTGCCACGAGCAACTTTTTGAAAGCTATTACCGTCATAATCAGCATCTGAAGTTTCACTGTTAGAATTATCGTTCATAGAATCACTTTTCCAAGCCTTTTTCAAAATAGGACTCTTTACCTTCCTAGAACCCATCTTTTCTAAGAAACCTAAAAATAAAAATTAATGAAATATAACCAAAGTTCAACAAGCACGTTTTGTTATGATATATGTCTATAAAACTTCACAATTATTACACACTAATCAACTAACTTGAAGTAACGGAAGAAGATGCTTTTCTACTTTGTTATCGAATGACCAACAACTAATTATCACTCAAAATGCAGAAACTATGCATTTGACAGATTTGACATACAAGCACGTGTCTGACCCAGACAGCTAACCGGGCGGGAGAATGAATAGGCGCCAAAGGGATACCAACTGCACAAAAACTGATCACTCAATTTTACATTATGAATTTTGCTTATAAGATTTTCCGAAACAATAAAATGTCTGTTTTCAAATAAAAGAAATATACAAACTTAATTAATACAGTCAGCATAACTTTTTAATCTACCATTGCATGAATCGTTGCAGGAAGTAGATATTAATAAAACAGGTAGTTTAAAGGCGAAATCATTTAATTTACTATTACAGAATTGATTATGGAAATATAATTTTTCTCTAATTTTAGAAAAAGAAGTTTATATCTAATGGCACACCTTCTGTTTTCATATTAAGCACTGTTTACTTTCTGCATTCATTTTTATTATCTTTTTTCCTTTTTAAAATCACAAGAAATGTTAAAAAAAATTAGATGTAATTAATTTTCATTTTATCAAATATTCGAACATTCTGGCTAAAAATCACCTGGTGAGTATTTTATAATTTATTTTATTTGTTTATGTCTATATCATTTACTTTTTTTTTTTTTTTTTTTTAGTTCCTTATATTTCATGGTTTTAACAATGACATTCTATATGCCAGTAGATTATCAAACATTATGTTTTGGTAAGATGAATAATTGAACCCAATTCTTCATACTTCCCCGTTGGTTATCAATAGTCCTATTAAATTGTCATAAATGGATGCAATAATTTGGTCTGATATTTGATATGTTGTACAGATTGGTACACAAGTAAAAATCCAAGTATTCTTCCTTCCTCACCTCTGGAAGTGCCTCCATGTAAAAAAAAAAGATCTAGGTTTTGGTCTTTTCCCAGTTTTTATAAAAATACTCTTGTGGCATGGGTCTGACAAAAAAGAGCATAGATAATTTTTAATCTATAGTTTACTATAGCTGTATACATATAATTTAAAATTGAAATTGAAATTTCTTTCTTAAATAGTTTCCAAAATGAAACATTTTCTGAATTTTTCTCAGAAATGAGTATAGTACAGATTTTTATTTGATTTTTACTCAATAGCAATTCGAAATTTAAAGTTTGAGCTAATAAAAAATTATAAAAATTTTATTACAAGTAAATAGCAGTTTAAAGTTTGAGACCAAAAAATACTATAAATGTACAGTAGTTATGTAAATTATACATGAATGAGTTAAAATTTCTCATTAAATTAAGATTTTTTTAAAAACATTTTTAAAATCTGTTTTTGATTGATAGTTAGTTAATTGAGCAATTTAAAAATATGAAATCAAAGTATTAGTTAACTGAGTTATCTTCCTATCTCTGAAATTGATGTGATCAATTGAGAAATAGTGGAAGACAATTAATTATATTGCCATTCTTCTGAGTATATTAAAAGATATGAGATTTTTGACATGATAAGAAAGAAATTTTAAAATTTCAAATAGAAACAGAAGAATAGCTAGTTGGGATTAATACTTTTTACAGTGTTACCAAATTAGTAAACTTTAAAATAGCTGTTAATATCTTTACCTTAGGCTGAGGTGTGGAAAAAAAAACTTGAGTATTACAAGTGTGCCAACTTACACAACATAACTAATGAAAACAACCCTAAGTATTGTATCCATTTAGCTTTTTTTTTTATGAGTGGCAGGTCTAAACCTTTTAATTATTTTGTTCACTAAATAGTTAAATGAATGTTTTATACCTTTGATTAATTTCAAATGATTTTATTTATTTATTTTTTTCCAAGCCCATATTGGATAAAATTCTTGTGATTAAAAGGACTGCGAATTTATCTGGATGTTTGGCCTTTTTCTGTTCGGGTGCACTGTAAGGCCTGCAGAATGTTTATGTTATCTTGGGGTGAGGGTTTCTAAGAAAGTTTATATATTTAGGTGATGGGGTTCGCCTAAATCTTGTTGTAGGGTGTCCTAAAAACTATAGTACCTAAACTGATTTTATTCCATTGTTATTAAGCTTATATATAGAACACTCTATGAGAATCAACCATTATTTGATCCCTTGTTTATCATTATTTCATTAATTTAATAAATAACCAATAGGTATCCCAGGATTAATTTTTATGGTCAGTTATTTTTTATTTGAGTATTTAAATATCTAAGTTGTTTCATTTTTGAGGTATCCAAATATTTTTCTTACTAGAAATGTTTATGTCTTTCTAACCTATTGTAGATCTCTTTTAAGTTTTTGATCTTCAACGCTGTTATATAAAACCTTATACAAATAATCATTAAACATTCTCAACAGCCTATCTTCGATATATTGGATATGTTTCTTCTTCATTCTCAAAGCAAGTCATCCTTGGGCTTTGTTAATCTAATCAAGATTTTAGCTCACTCTTTCCAAAATTTCCACATTTCAATGGTTTAAATAGATTGCAGTGAAATAAATACATACTGAACAATGATGTTTGGAATACTCAATAGGTTCCAGGCTGAACCCTCAAAGAAAAATTTGTCTCCAGATTTCCTCTTTAGGAAGCGAAACTCATTTCAGTAAACCATGACCTTTACCCTTTTGCTTGCTGTTGAGTGCAATATTCCATTATCAAAATAGCATCAGTAATGGGAACTGTCAGTAAGGTAATAGCCTTTCTTATCAAAGTGTATTTTGTGTTTTAAAGAAGCTAAGATGTGGTGTAAATATTTGTAGGTGTTTTTGATATATATATATTTTTTTTTTTTAGTTTTGATCTATTGAGTTTTTTTAAGATCACATGTTAAGGATACTGAGAAAGTAGTGTTTTTTATAGGGTAAATATAAGGAATATGTTTAAGAATGGAAATAATTTGTAAAGAAAAAAAATTATTGAAAACAAATATTATTAGTTATAAAATTATTTATTTTTAACATTTTCTAAAACAAATATCAAATTATTAAAATCATATTTCTTGAAATTTTATGACAGCATCTGATCTTGGAGTAATAAAGAATTCATATGGATCATGGAAGGATTTTTTGTCATTGTCCAAGGCTAATATCTTATACTTGAGAAGAATAGATATAATAGAAATCTTCACAGCTAATGTTCCATATTTAAGGCCTAAACAGAAAAATCAATCAATATACAATGAAATGTTTCTATTAGATTAAGATTTTAATTCAATTAAAAAACTAGACTAGATCATGATTAAAAATTCTGGCGTAGTAACTTATGCTTCTTCTTTTCTTCTTCCTCATCTTAGCACCAATGACTATTAATGAGGCCTTGATGGGCAAGCATGCTGGGGGGAGAATCTCAATACAGAAGGTCATGGGAGCGAATCCCACCTGGAGGAATTGAAATTTAAATCTTGATGGACCCACCAAATGAATCTTGACCTAACCATTCTTGCTAGAATAGGTTGGTAACCTGTAGAATAACCCATCCTTCTTGTCCTAGTAGGAGAACATAAAGGTATTGACACATCGATTGTGGAGTCTTTCAACCATGGTCCTTTCTCTGTGCTGGAAGTTTTTTAAACCGTTTGAAATGATAAAGGAAGTGATTACCTGTCACCACTAATACCTGGAAAGAGACCTGGCAACTACGCGTCATGAACTGTGCCAACATCTATTTCCTTTTTAAATTTCATCTTCAAACTAAAACTATCAACAGAGGAAACCTTTTTACATTATAATTATTAATTTTTTTAATAAATATTTAGAGATGTAGATTGTTGGGGTAAGCAGTCATAGATAAACAGCAATTAAAAATAACATTTTAATTTATAATACAGACGACTTGCATTTCAAGCCTTCATCAGGGTCTCAGAGAGAGTGGCAATCAGAAACTCTGTTGAGTTTCACACACACACGCACACCTATACTTAACATACTTTTGTGTGCTTTTGATAGTTAAGAAGTAAATGCAATAAGCAATGACTGTTTCTTTTTTATTTTATTGTTTTTAATACAATAATAAATAAATTTTATGTCATTAATTAATTATCTAAGTATCTTACCAACACAGATTCTTGGCCCTTCACCAAAAGGTAAATATGTGTATTTTATTCTAGACTGTTTATTCACTTCTGAAAATCTCTCAGGGTCAAACTCCATAGGCTCAGGATAATATTCTGGATCAAAATGAAAAGCCAAAGCAGAAATGAAAATTTTAGTTCCTTTTGAAATTTTCACACCATCAATGATGACATCATTTGAGCATACACGAGATAAAGTAGGAACTGGTGAATGCAACCTCATACATTCTGTAAAATTGGTAATAACTGTATAACTTTTAATAAATATATAAATATAAATGGATGGATAGACAGACATGTGAGAAGGGATATATATTATGGTTCATACGCAAATTTAGTTATTTCATGCAATGGGTACAGTGATTTTTCATTATTTTGTTCTACATTAGCATATTTGAGACTATCTATAATGGATCTAAGTACTTAAAAAATATTTCTTAACTCATTTTCTTTAACGAGCTGCCTCAATGGTTTAGTGGTTAGTGTAACGCTGAGATATTAAGTTTGATTTGACGAATAGCATGTACATCGAAAACAAATTTATATGTATTCTAAAATTGACCAAATGAATTGAGAAAAGAAAAACATAACCTGGTGAGAGGTGCTTCATTTTATATCTTGAGTTTGAAAAGTGATTTCTATATTGTACTTTCCCCAAAACATTTCTATTCAAGATGAATAGAAATATCTATAATAGGAAAAAATATAAACATTCAGAAATCATTACTTGTTTATTTTGTTTAACGTCACTTTATGCTGCTATGGCTAATCGGACAATGCTACGGTGGGAGTCCTAAATTTTGCCTATCCAGGTATAATTAGGATAGGGATTTTTAACGAGTACCTGATATCGCACAGGCTCAGGACCCCCATTTTACGTCCCTTCCGAAGGACGGCATAGCTAAGGATTTTTTACTCCCTTTAAAAAATCCTAAGGTCATCTGCCAGGCTGCGAACCCGCGATCTTGGGTTTAGTAGGTTGCTATGCTAACCACTACACCACAAGTGACCCCATTACTTCTTAGTCTAATAAATTTTAAAATGTTAAAATAAATGAGTAAATTAGTCTTATAGATTTGCTTACTCAAAAAAATGATAGTAGATTTCGATTCACTCTCTTTTTGCAAAAAAAAAAAAAAAAAAAGTTATATTTAAAATAATATTGAATTAAAATTGCGGTTTAGAAGAGGGTTTAAATTTTCAGGGAATGAATTTATGAATGTTTAGAAGATTTTTATCTTGATGTCAATTTCCAATTTTCAAGTTCCTTAACTGGTTGAAAAAAAAGATATTTTACTCTTTCCATCTATGAAGTTATCCATCTATATTGAATCATGGATTTACAGCTGTATAAAAAATTTGGTTAAAAAATAAAAACAAATTATGCTTTTTTGCTGATAACATTAGTTTCTAATCATATACATGTGGTATAATAACCACAGCTAGGGTTAGGACTCACCTACTATGCACTACCTCTATCCAAATTTGGTTTGAACATATTAAGGAATTATTATAAGGACAGTTGTCAGCTATTTTTATTTATTATTATTATTTTTTTATTGGTAATCTGAGTATTACCAAGATTGCTGACACAGCAGGAGGGACAAAATCGGGGCCCAGGCTCTTGGGGATTCTGAACTATGACCAATTTCGTGAATTCCAATTACTGTTACACTGCATACAAAGAAAAAAACGTTAACAGACATTCTTTTACACTAACACTTCCACTAAACTCATTTATTTTTCAACATTTGTTTTATCAATATAATTAACAAGTTAATAATAATTATTAGATAATGAAATGAAAATAGTTGTTAGCCGAGTTAATACAATTTTTTTGAATTCATAATTTTAGGAAATAATTAAATTTCAGGGTTGTTTTAATTTTAATACTTTGTTGCTGTTTTTTTTTTTTATTTCTAATAAAGTTTTTAATTGTCATATCTTAAGTTGACATCATCACAATTGTTATTTGATATATGGTGATTTATTGTATTAGGAAATTGATCAAACATTGTAGTTTATTAATAAAAAAAGAAAATGTATTTTTTTGGATGATGTTGGGAGGGAAAGCCCCAGTCTGGCTCTCAGCATACCCTAGTATTACTAAACATAGATGCCTGAAAAATGAATACGCATTAAGTAAAAATAAGATGCTGATTAGATGAAAATTATAAGCACTAAAAATGTCAGAATTATGGCAGGAGATAAATCTGTAAGAGAAATATTTTGTCAACACCATCTCTACCTCTGAGAAATCCAATATGTTTTACCATGTAGTTTATCATAAGCATAAGACATTTCGCTATTAAACAATAAGTACATATAACACTGTAACCAACAATATAGTAATGATTCTAATAGACATCTTTTACCATCAAAAACCATTTGTAAGTAGGTAATGGAATTGATTTTTTCAAAATCAAAATCTTCAAGCTTTTTCCCTACTGATAAAATTTCTTCTCTAAGTTTTTCTTGAATATCTTGGTTAACAGCTAACTCTAACAACACAAATGATAAAATATTGGACGTTGTCAATGAGGCGTCCATATAAAATGTTGCACAATGGGCAGAAATCTCTTTTTGGCTACATGCTGAAACAAAAAAAAAGTAATTTATACAAGATTGTAAGTATATGTAGTTAATAAAAGAGATAGTTGAATAAACCTTTATTGTTTTTCTCATCCTTCTTTTTTTGAAACTTCACTATTGTGTCAAAGAGATCATTTCTGGTAATGTTAGACTTTTCACGATGTTCAATATTTGCTTTAGCCATGGATATAAAAAACTCTTCTGCCTCTTTTGATACAAGTCTGAAGAGAATAAAATGCCATTCATATCATAAAAATGTAATCCAGTAATTTTAAAAGAAAAAGTTTTCCTAGTTTTAATTTTAACACTTTGACTGCGGGGGTTTCAAATAGGCATTAAACTATACTAATATCGCCGGTGGCAGGAATTTTTTTTTTCTTTAATTTAATTTATAAACTTGTATCTTGCTTTGAAACATGCTAATAACGGCATTAAAACTAATTTAGTGACAAAAAAAATGCGTAGAAAGTTACTACTGCCCTGGGCAGTAGTCCGCCACACCGAATACGATGGGGTATGCAACCTGCAATACAAGTCTAGTACAAATTACGCACTTTTTATAAACTGCTCTTTATACAGTTTCATCCTGCTTAAAATACTTTATAAAGATTAAAATAAATTATTTTTAAAATATTATAAGTATAGTTCAAAATATCTCTTATGTATATATAATGTTAGAATATCTTAGGTCTTATGTATATAATAATTAATAATATTACTATATATTATATAGAAACATATTTTTTAATGAAAATAAATTTAAATAAAATGGAAATGAGTTTTTATATCATTCAATCGAATGGTATCAAACTATTTTTAATATGGAAAAGAAAAAAACTAGTAAACATTTTTAAAATATATTTTTATTTTATAAATTGTATTCAAATTATTTCCCTCTATTGACAACGTTATAACACTAAAAATATAAAACTAAACCTACAATACATTCTTAAAACAAACATGAATAACACTATTGTTAATATAAAACATATATTTATACAACTTAACCTACTGTACATTATTAAGAAGTATGTAAATATATATATATATATATATATATATATATATATATATATATATATATATATATATATATATATATATATATATATATATATATACATACATACAGGGTGAGTATCTCTATGAGTATCTCCATGAAATCGAAACAAAATCATTACGTTTAACATATCATTCAAAAGTTTATTTTAAAGTTAAAAAAAAGCTAAATTTGCAAGTTTTTGTGAGATTTGGCGTTTTGTGGATAGTTGGAAAAACGGTGAGCGTTGAAGTAAATAAGACATTGTAACTTCCCTAAATAAGATGAAGATCAAGCTGTTCTTTAGATCTCAAGTTTGTAAAATTCAAGGCTACATGCACTCTGTTCTATAGGAAATTTAATGCTAAATTGGAAAATGTGGACAAAATTTGAAAAATATTTAAGCAAAATGGAGATATTACAGCTACTATGGAAAAATACGTGGTTTCCTCAAAAAAGGCTTTGTTTTATCATATATCTGCAACGGGTTGGAATAGAAAGGTGAGATCTACACCATTTTGCTACATGTTTAATGTAATTTCACCCAATTTTTTTTTATACCAGGTATGCAAGTTTAAAATGTCGTTTTAATTCCAATAGAATGCGCTCTTAGCCTATTGAAGGATTTGCTTATCTCTAAACGCTATTTTGTTTGTTAGTCATTTGTTTACAAAAGTCAGTTGTTTTTAAGTCGTTTACGTGGACGTATCATACCTTTCTTTGGTGTTAAAAATGTCTAATTTTAAGCCAAATAAAGAGCATTTGCGGCATGTCATGATTTTCTTATTTAATCAAAAGAAAAAGGCATCTGAATGTCATCGAATTCTTGTTGAGACTTATGGCGATGTTGCTCCAACCGTCAGGACATGTGAACGTTGGTTTCAAAGTTTCAAACGTGGTGATTTTGATGTTACTGATCAAAAACGAGAAAATCGACCAAAAAAGTTTGAGGACTTCGAATTGTAATCTTTATTAGACGAAGACAATACCCAAACCCAACAAATGATGGCAGAACAGTTGAATGTCACTAGGCAAGCCATTTCCGATCGCCTGAGAGCTATGGGAAAGATTCAAAAGGTTGGAAAATGGGTTCCACATGAATTGGATGAACGACAGATGGAAAAACGAAAAACTGTGTGCGAAATGCTGCTTTTACGCCACGAAAGAAAGGGTTTTTTTGCATCGAGTTGTAACTGGCGATGAAAAATGGATTTATTTTCAGAATCCCAAACGAAAAAAAAATCATGGGTAACGCCAGGACAACCATCCACATCGAGTGCAAGACCGGATCATTTTGGGAAGAAGACAATGCTGTGTGTGTGGTGGGATCAGAAGGGAGTAGTCTACTACGAGCTTCTCAAACCCGGCGAAACAGTCAATACCGAGCGCTACCGACAACAAATGATCAATTTGAGTCACGCATTGATCAAAAAAAAACGCCCAGAATGGGCTCACAGGCACGCCAAAGTCATTCTTCAGCATGATAACGCTCCTGCACATTCAGCCAGATTGACTAAGGAAACGATTTCTTCGCTTGGTTGGGAACTCCTACCCCACCCGCCGTATTCACCTGACCTGGCGCCTTCTGATTATCACCTCTTCTCATCGATGGGACACTCATTGGCGGAGCAACACTTTAACAATTTCGAAAACGTACGAAAATGGCTTGAATGGATTTCAAATAAAGATGAAGCATTCTTTTGGAATGGTATCCATATATTGCCCGAGAGATGGACAAAATGTGTAGAAAGCGAGGGTCAGTACTTTGAATAAAATATATTATACTTTTTTTTAAATTACTGTGTATATATTTTAAGAAATAAACGACATTTTAAACTTGCATACCTGGTACACTAAGAGATACTCACCCTGTATATATAAATATATATACATATACATAAAACTTAACCTACTATACATTCTTAAAAACTATGTAAATAATACTATTAGAAATATATAAAACTCAACCTATTGTACATTGCTAATAACTATTCACTATTTTTAATATTTAAAAAAACAAAACAAAAAAACTAAAAATGGCTACTAAAAATTATAGATTTTACACAAAAAAAGAAAAAAAACTATTTTATCCCGTGGTACTCCGTAAAACGATTCTCTAAATAGAGCCCAGTGCTGTCTTCACAATCAGGACAATAAATTACTACTTGTTTCCTTATTCCTTTTTTAAAACAAACGCGGCAATTTTTTAATTTTTTTTTTTTTGTCCTTTTAAATTAGGCAAAAATGCAGGGAAATGGCTTTGCATCGGTTTCGTACTTGTGGCTGTACTTTCCACTTTTTCTGGAACTAGCCCATCGATAACTGCTAGCCTGTAATTGTGAATATTATGTTTTTTTTTCTTTGGAAAATAATTTATATAAATTGTAAGAATTTATAAGTAAAATTTGGAGAATATGGAGGCCCAATTTTTTGTACCATCATACAGTTTTTTGGGAGGTCAGTTGATAACTGAGTAGCTGATCTACTCTATCTACTCCTCCCATATATTTATTGTATTCTACAATCGCCTCGCCTCCAGTTTTTTTTTTTTTTTTTTTTTTTCTGTTTCCCTTTAAGTTTTTACAGTTACTAATTCACCGGTATGTTCCGATGAAATTGCCAATACATCCCGTTTATCTCTCCATTTCAATACACACACCGCATCACCGGTAAATTGTTGAACAACTTCCCCTTACTTTAGTTTTTTTTGTACAACCTCTGGTGGATTGTCTTTGCGATTTGCCCGTGATGTGCCAGTGCAATAAATATATTTTATCTTCTAGCAATTGTTGGACAATATTTATTGAGGTAAAGTAATTATCGGCATACAATGAGTGCCCCTGCCCTTTATAATTTTCCAACAAATTGTTAACTACGCAATTCACTTACCCATTATCACCTACAGTCTGTCCCTTTCCGGAATAAATTAACATTTTATTTACAATGCCATTTGGCTCAGTTAGCATGTACACTTTGATTCCGTACTTATGCTTCTTTCCCTTGATGTATTGGCGGACAATAAGTCTGCCTCTCCACAAAATCATGGACTCATCTAGAGACAATTCTTTCTCCCGGATAATAAATAATTTCAATGGTTTTGTGGAAAAGATCCAATATTGGGCGAACTCTTTATAGTCTGTCCGTAGGAGCTTCTTCTGAATTTACGGAAGGGAAAAAATGTAAGGCCCTCAAAATTATTTGGAAGCGGTCGCGGCTCATATTTTTTCTGAAAAAGGGCAAATTAAGAAATCTATCTGTCCGCCAATATTCATGAATATTATTAATGTTAATAATCCCCATTGAAAAAAATAAGCCCAACCATACCATAAACTCTTCCCCATCTAATGGTTTCCAATCTGTAACCCTTGCTCGAGGGGAAGGATTTTTGAACAAAATCTCTTCGGCATTATTATTCGTTTCCTTGACAACTAACTCAACCCACTCGTTTGTAAATAACAACCGAAAAAAAATAATTTTTAGAGATAAAACAAAACTGACTTCAAGATTAAACCTACATACACAAACTTAAATAAAAAATAAAAAATAATAGTTTAATTGCTTCAAAACAAGTTCTCTCTTTTGAACCCTATTTTCAGTTCTACTTATTTTCGACACAATTTTTCACGTTCTTTGTCTGAAATCGTCTCATTGAGGTGAGACCGCAGATTTTGTTCGACTTATTTAAGAATTTAGCTTATCGAAGTACAACACATCGAGAGTTGACTGTATTTGTAAATTATTTTTGTTAATAATTTAGATTTAGTTACCATGGAGATTTTAGATAATCATAATCATAAATATTATGGAGTTATAGACAATAGTACTATAACTCCATGATAAATATGTTTAAAATGTAAGGTTATATAACAGTGATTTTTCTTAACTGTTTTTTTTATTTTTCTTAAAAAGTGCTGCGTTAATTTCAAAATATTTTTTAAGGGACTAATGCTGAAGTATGCCCTACCGATCTGAAAAAGAATCATCAAAATTGATTCAGAATTGACGGAGATTCTCAACTCGTCTGTATTTTTTTATTTTATTTTTTGTGTATGTTACTCCGTTAATTCTGAATCAGTTTTGATGATTCTTTTTAGAGATCGGGAGGGCATACTTCAGAGGTGGTCCCATGAAAAATATTTTGAAATCAACGAAGCGCTTTTTAAGAAAAATCAAAAAAACAGTTAATAAGAGATTTTATTAACTGTCTTTTTAATTTTTCTTAAAAAGTGCTTCGTTGATTTCAAAATATTTTTTATGGGACCACCTCTGAAGTATTCCCTATCGATCTAAAAAAGAATCATCAAAATTTATTCAGAATTGACGGAGTAATCGCGTAACATACACACAAAAAAAAAAAAAATACAGACGAGTTGAGAACCTCCTCTTTTTTTGAAGTCGGTTGAAAATTGGTAAGGAGAGTTATCGGCAGGTAAAATTTTTAGTTGCCTCCTTTTACCTGAAGGGATAGAAGGTACAGCTGGCCTAACGGTACTCCAAGACCTAGGGCTAATAGAGGGTTGCTTAAGGTGTGGTTCCGCATGGAGCAGCCAGCCGCAGCAGCTGCAGCCGGCTGCAGCTGCAGCGTTCAGGATGGTTCCGCATGTAGCTTCCAAACGCGGCAGCTGGAAGTTCATCAGTTCGTTTTCTGGTGATTATTTCACAAAATATAGAAAGAGAGTTAAGAAAACGTGCTGGAACCACAATTTTATTATTTTTTCAGACGATGTATAAAGTTTAAGTTTTTTACTGTGAATAAAATTTTAATTTAAATTAATTAAAATTTTAATTTTATCATGTAAGATTATTGATAACTTACACTTTTATTATCTTACATAATGAAAATTATTTAACGAAAATAGGGTTGTCAATAAAATATTTACAATAAAATACTGGAACTTTAGACATCGTCTGAAAAAATAGTAAAATTGTGGTTCCAGCGACTTTTCTTTATTTTCTTTTGTCTTTTTTTTATATACTGTCTTTCTATATTTTGTGAAATCATCAAGGGGAAAATTTATATATATATATATATATATATATATACCAGTCTTATATATATTACCAGTTTATATATATATATATATGGTTCCAAAGTTTCTTGTACCATTTTAGACTTTTTTTTTTTTTTTTTTTTTTTATGGTATTTTTGAAAAACAATGCTTAAAATACATTCCAGAACACAATTTTCACATTTATAAATAATTGGATGAAACTTCAGGTTGAAATACCACAATTTATATATATATATATTTATAAATTTGTGTGTGTATATATATGTATATATATAAATTGTGGTATTTCAACCTGAGGTTTTTTCCAATTATTTATAAATGTATATTAAATATACCAAAGCCCTAAAATTGTATTCTGTAATGTATTTTAAGCATTGTTTTTCAAAATTACATATAGATCGGTATGACATTAAAAAAAAAGAAGTCTAAAATGGTACAAGAAACTTTGGTGATGTGGGTTAGCATACTACAGACGTGAAGGAGTGCGTCTGGACTGGTCCCTACAGCAGTCCGAACGCAGCAGCCAGCTTCTCAAATTTCTGGCTGCAGCCGCAGCTGCTCCCTCTTGCAACACTTCTATTAAAACCAACTGAAGCAGTGCTCAGCTTCCAGCCGCTGCGTCTGGCAGACGCAGCTGCTGCAGCTGGCTGCTCCATGCGGAACCACACCTTTAGAAGTACCTGGGATTGGTGATGTTGGTACATTTGCTGTACCATGTTCAGCAAAAATTGCTTCTCCATCTGGATCGCTTTCCTCTTCGTTGGAAGATCCGACCCATGATTCATCTTCATCTGAAGAAATTTCATCTTCCCCCAAACTAAAAACATTTCACTAACTGGTCAAGCTCAGAAACTGGAATCTTCTGCCCACTTTGTAATTTTTCTTTAATTGTGGTAGCAATACCATTAATTGCTATAAAAATTATTTTAAAAAAAATTAGTAACATCAGACCATACTATATAATATTTTATAAAATTTATATTATTAATACTTACAAGGCTTATTTTCAGACGAATGTGCTGAAAATTGATGGCCTCCCACATTCGCTGGAGCTATAAAATATGTTTTAATATAAGTATTTTAATAAAAACTGTAAAAAAAAATTAAAATACATTTAGAACAAACGACAACATGCAAAGAACAATTTACTTACAGATTGCGGTAATTTTAGATGTGCTAGGAGTAATATCATCTATTGCACTATCACCAGATTCTGCATCAAAAGTGATACCTACGAGTTTATTTTGTACGAGTTTATACACTAATAAATGTAAACATAATTAATAAAACACAATTATCAATTTGACAATAATTTTCAAAGGAGAAAAAATTGAAACTTACGTTTTCTATATGAGCTAGGCTCTTCTCTTTTTCCTTCTCCGGATTTCCTTTTATTGCCCATTTTCTATCTAGAATTGTCATCACATATTTAGATATCTTGTTTATATCAATAACATTGCTATAAAAGCACATTAAATTTGAATAGAAAATCAACTTACCTTAATTTGTGGTATTAACGTAACTGAATATTCAAATTGCGATAAAAAAAAAAGAAAAAGAAAAAATTAAAAACGGAAAGCAATTTTTAAATCACTGAACACTTGCAAATAGCGGGGCTGAGTATAGATGTGAACACTGGAAAGCGAGAGACCTGCCAAGGCTATAAGTAGAATAAGACTGGGTACTGCCCAGGGTAGGTAGCCCGCCACACCAGGTACCTCACCACTACTGCCTGGGGCAGTACTCCGCAGTCAAAGTGTTAATAGAAAGGAAAATTTATTATACGTATCAACAGTATTAAAAAAATGAATCAAACATCTTGGGTTTTTAAAGTGCAGCCTCAAGAAAATTATCAACACAATATCTTAATTGTTATGATATGTACTTAATACATCTGAAAAATGATCACAAATGTAAGCACTATAACATGTGTCTCTCAGACAAACTATGTTTTAATTAAGCCCTTATTAAAATTACACCCACAAATCTTCGGCTTGAAACTATGCAAACACAATTCACAATGTTCAAACTGGCCATGTACTAAAGGTTCTTCATTTCACAAATAGCTATAAATTATAAAATGTGGAACATTAACTAATTACTCAATTACTAGGAAGTAATAAAAATAACAAAAACCTAAGAAAGAAAATCCTGCACAACAATGGAAGTAAAAAGGCAGCTAAAGTATTCAGGGTTGAAGTAGCAAATATTTTTTCACCAGTAGCATGCTTCATGAAGCTAAAGTCAGGGTCTGTAAATGATCCTGGTTCAATGCCAAAGCCATTTAGTACTGAAAAGTCAACTGCTACACGAGTTGCAAGATCCTGAACCTGAAATATTATAACCATTATAGAAATAATAGAAATAGAAATAGAAAAATAATTTTATTCTGGGACCAAGTCCCCTAATTGTACAGAAAGAAATGATATTAGTTACATCTGGTCAGAGACATGTTGAATAAATAAGACAAAAAAATAAAAATAATAAAATAAAGAACAAATATTAATATAACAATGATAATGTGTACATAGATAATAATGTAATATATGAACAGGAAAATAAGAAGACATTCAACAAATGAAATAATAAATAGGTTATTGTGATACTATACTAATTATATACAATATAAGAACCTAAATGTTGTATTCGGAGTGAGAAAAAATTATTTAATTGGTAACACTGAGTGTGTTTCAGAAAGAGTTAGATATAGTTTAATTGAGAACATATATTGTTAGTAAGCGTCACCTTGGATTAGGAGGAAGTACTGGAAATAGAGGAATTTAAATGTTTTTAGAGATTTCGCTTGCCTAATATGAGAAGGGATGGAATTCCATGGGATGGTTGAGCGGAATAGGAAAGAGCGCTGGAATGTAGTAGTTCTATGGGATGGGGTATATAGATCAGAAAGAAGGGATCTTGTGTTCAATGCCTTGATTGCAGATTTGAATTGAAGCGTATTGTAAATATAGGAAGGATGAAGGGTGCTGATAATTTGGTAAAGGAATGTTCCATGGAAATATTTTCTATGGAATATGGGATAAAGCCAGTTTAATTCGGAATAAAGGAAGGAAATGTGGGAGCGCCTCGGTTTATCGAAGACAAATCTGGCAAAGCAGTTCATAATTAGTTTCAATCTGTCTTCAAGAGCCGTCATGAGATCACTATAAACTAGACAGCCATAATCAAGGTAAGGGAATATTAGAGAGGATACTAGAAGCTTACGAGTTGACTGGGGAAGAAGGTGACGGGATCGGTGGAATAATTTAAGTAGACCTATAGAACGGCGGGAGAAAGGGTCTGATCAAAAAATAATTCCGAGATTTTTAACAGACGAATTGAAAGGGATAGGATGATCATTTAGGATTAGGGGAGGATAATGGGTGTATGCACTAAGGAGGGAGCTAGATCCTATTATAATGGCCTGAGTTTTCTGTTCATTTAATTGTAATTTGTTTAAGGTCGCCCAGGAACTAATTCTATTCAGGTCTTCTTGAATTTTGGTGAAAGCAGAAGGAAGCTCGGAAGGAGGGAAGGAAAGATAGATTTGGGAATCGTCTGCGTAGAGGTGATAGGAACAGTGCTTAATTGAATTAGGTAGGTCGTAGATGTAGGTATTGAAAAGGAGAGGAGAAATGCTGGACCCTTGAGCAATACCAGAAGTAATATTGAGAAAAGTAGATAAGGATTGGTTAGGTATTTTAACTGCTTGGGAACGGTGAGAAAGGAAAGACTGAAACCAGCGGATGGAACTGAAGGAGAAATTTAAAGATTCTAATTTGGAAAAAAGGATAGAGTGGTCCAGGGAATCAAACGCTTTAGAAAAATCCAGAAATATCAGAACAGTCAGTTTTTTTTCGTCTATGGCAGTAAACATGTCATTTGTAATTTTGAGGAGAGCAGATTGTGTAGAGTAGCCGGGTCGAAAACCAGACTGTAGGGGATCGAGGAGATTGGATTCTTCAAGGAAGTTGGATAACTGTTATTGTAATAATCTTTCTAAGGGTTTAGAGAGGTTAGATAAGACGGAGATCGGCCGATAGTCTTTAGGAGATGTGGGATTCGATGTTTTATTTATAGGATGAATTAGGGCTTTTTCCAGGAGGTAGGGAATACTGAATTTTGAAGGGAAAAATTGTATATGAATAAGAGGACTGGTGTAATTTCGGGAAGACAGTTTTATCAATTTTATAGGGATTTCATCTATGCTGGTAGAATTGGAATTGGGCTTCATTATTGAGGAAATAAGTTCAGAGGGGGAGATGTAGGAAAAATAAAAATTAGCATCGTTGTATGCAGGAGCTGTGGTAGAATGGGAGGAAGAGTGAAGAGAGTCAGAAGAGAAGGAAGAAACAAAATTTGAATTTAGGTCATCAGGAGATACCGGATAGGTAGATGGAGATGTGCGTGAATCAGGAAGGGAAAGTTTACGGAGGAGATGCCATTTCAATCTGGAATCAGGAGCAGAAGAGAGGGCTTCATGGAAATAAGTGGATTTTGCTCGACGAATCGAGGCTTGTGTCAAGTTACGAAGCATCCTGAATGTTTGGTAGTCGTCAGTCATCCTCGTGCGTCTGAATCGTCTACATGCTGCATCTCGATTTCGTTGGAGCTGTTTGATTTCTGGACTTATCCAAGGAGCAAGCGGACGACGATAGGAGGAGGATTTGAGAGGTGCATGGATGTTAAGGATATTTAAGAGGTTTGTGGTGAGGATGTTTACCATGGAGTCAATCGAGGAGGCGGTATAAATTTCAGTCCAGTTCTGAGCTTCAATCTCTGGAAGGATCTTTTCACGGGTCAGGGATTCTATATTGCGGAAAGCAATAGTTTTCGGGCGGAACGAAGGTGCTTGGATATTGTAAGATATTTGAATTAGATCATGGGATGATAGGAAAGGAA
Source organism: Euschistus heros (assembly GCA_003667255.2). Lineage (NCBI taxonomy): Eukaryota > Metazoa > Arthropoda > Insecta > Hemiptera > Pentatomidae > Euschistus > Euschistus heros. Next base: position 30,650 of record RCWM02000385.1, on the reverse strand, counting down.
CAGGTAACTGGGAAGAAGCGAGGAGGTTCCCTTCTGAGTCAATAATGAACAAGTCAAGCCAGGTATCAGACAACGAAGTGTGGTGGGTAGGGGAGAACGGAACTATAGAGAGATGTAGGAAAAAAAATAGGTTTTCAAGGAACAGTTTATCACGTGAGTCAGAGAGGAAAATGGAATTCATGGAGGAAATGAGCGGATAAGGATTGGGCATTTATGTGACAGGTAGTTAGGATGTTGGTCATTTTGAGGAGATAGGGAAGTGAATAGTATCTGTTGGGAAAACGCAAACTTTTAGATAACTGGTTGAATACCAATAATAATATTTAGTATAAAAAAATAGTAATATAAGGCAACAGTTAGATTCTACTGAAATATAATAGAAAATAATAAGGAGAATACTATTAGAGTAATGAAATAAAAATAAAAAAATGAAAATATTAGAAAATAGCTAATAATAAAAGTACAAAAATAAATTTAGATTTACTAGAATAAAAGAAAATTAATGTAGAATAGTAAAAAAGTAAAAATACTAATAGATATATCAGGAACCGTAGAGCAATATTATACTGTGCTAATTAGAAGTTAGTATCACATGGTGCTATTGGAGAACATGTTTGGTAGAAGACAATACTAAGTGCTGAAGTTTAAATGATGTGCAACTAAATTCTTTTAATTTGAGTATATTTTTCCATAAAATGTAAATATTGTCAGAAATTTATTGATATTTTGGCTACATGCTGAAACAAAAAAAAAGTAATTTATACAAGATTGTAAGTATTTTTTTTTTTAACCCAATTCTACAACCTGCGCACGAGTCCTGATTTCCTACAAAAACAAGTGCAATGCGTCCCTGTCCTGTGCTAGGACCATCCAGTTTCTGACTCCGAGGGATCCTGTATCGCCAGCCACGCAGTCCGTTCACCGCAGACTGGGCCTTCCAACTCTTCTCTTTCTATGAATTGGTTCGGTTAGGACACTCTTGGGAATATCTCCTTCAGACATGCGTGCCACATGTCCAGCCCACCGGAGTCTCCAGCCCACATGGAGTAGCATCTATTAGCTGCCAGGATCCTCCTCTTAATTTCATCACCTATGCTGTTTTCCACGTTGACCTGCGAGCCGAGGTAGGTAAATTCAGACACCTGCTTGAATTTTTCAAGGTCCAGATGGTATTTTTGTTCTGTTCAACAGTACAGCTTGGCTGGTATCCATGTACTTTGTTTTCTCTTGATTAATTTCCAGACCAAAGGGGCAAATAGCTGTCTCAAGGGCAAGAAATGCCTCCCTCGGTCACAGCTCTGCGAGAGCGTCCCACAAGATTGTAAGTATATATAGTTAATAAAAGAGATAGTTGAGTATTTATAATTTATTGATGAAAAATGATCCTTTCATTAAAAATATGAATAATTCTAGGACCTTATATGTAAATGCCTCATTTTTCTATCCTTCAATGTCCCTTGTGGGCTGTAACCGGAGAAAGATATTAAGTTCAGATACAATTATCACATGCACTATAATAAGATTACTTTACCCTGCAGAAACATGAAAATGAAAAATCTAAGATTATTTATTGTTTTGGATTTAAAATAAAAAACATACATTGATATTTTGCATATAATTGCATAAAATTATGATTAAATAATTAATTATAGAGAAAAATACATCAAAATCTGTCTGAGAGTTCAAGCCAATGTTTTCAAAAGACTTTCAAGCTCATCAGTCAGTCAGGAACAGAATATGGTCTAGTTCATGATATTTGAAAATGATATGAGCACATCAAAATATATATCATATATATTATCAAACATATATTCCAAATAATTACCAAAACAGGCTGGTTTTTTTGATTTTTAATGTAGTCAACCATAATATCTGCAACTTTGAAAAAATTAGGAATTGATTCCCTCAATTTTACTGGTGTTTGATGAGCAGCCTGTATACCCCTCAATTCTTTCCATCTATAAAATGAATCATTATGATTTTTAGAAATATATTTTCCATATCATAATCATGTATTAACTCAAAATATTAAGGAATATATTAGAGAGGGACCGACTAATTGCCTGCTTCTGTAGTCAACGACTAGTCAGCGATTAATAGGCAAATAGCACTGAATAGTCGGCCATTTTATTCAGGGCCGCAACTAGGAGATTTGTCAGGGGGACCAAAGATCAGTTTGCCACCCCCTTCCCTCTCTCCCTCAACTCTCCTCCACTATCAAAATGTGTGTCTTATAAGAATTAACTTGGTAAAGACCAAATAAAGTTTATAAATTATGCAAAAAATTCAAATAAAATTAAACAATATTGATTGTGATATTATTATTTTGAAAACGTTTTTAATAGCTTATTATTGTTTATTAAACATTTCAAATTTTTTGGCCCCCTGATATCTGCCACCCAAGGCATGTCCCCCCCCTGTCCCTCCCTATTGTCAGGCCTGATTCTATTCATTTATATATCTACGCTTAAAAATAAAGTGATTGGAATGAAAAGATTGCCTTTATAGATTATAATTTTTATTTCATATTCATCTTTAGTTTGTTATTTTAATCCAGGAAAAGAAACTTTTTTTTGTAATCAATTATCGAACTTTAAGAAATTATGATACTAACAAAAAATAAATTTGATAACTTCTACAATACTGAATAAAGAACTTATATAACTTACTACTATTTTTTTTTTTTTTTAATCACAGTTTTAGTCTTGGGTCATAATTAAAAAATATTAATTCCCTACTGAAATGTAATATAAAGGTTGGAGGATGAATAGGGAACTGTTATTATAGCAATTTACGTGCATGTTTATTTACAATAACATGTAAGATTTTCTTTGTTATTTATTTATAAATATACCAATAATTCCAAAACAATAAGTACACAAACATAAACACAATTTGCAATTAATAATCTAAGCTAAATAAAGAGAAATTTATAATTTTTTTTTTATTTTTCTAAATAAACAAAAACATTCCGCCTGTTTGTAAGAAACCAGAAGAAAAAAATATAAGATAAACAAAAACCTGTAGCTTCCTGAACAGACGGCTATAAAGATTTAAACCCAGTGCCTTGATCATTGCCGATGTCACCCAAATTCCAACCGAAGCACTGATTGGCTTGGCTGACTAGTTGGCCGCCTAATCGGCCCATCTCTAGTTTATATTATAAATACTACATTACCAGAAAGTTTTGTAGAAAAAGTTACATTTTTCCTAACTGTGAATTTTTTTTTTTCTGAAGTGTACTACAGAACATAAAAGCCTCACACACCAGGCTTAGTATAATGTAATGCACTGTATGAAATGTTTTCCTTGGAATAGAAGAGAGTGACAGAAAAGAGTAAATTTGAGAGTAAAGGCTGATTGAGCCATGTCTCATTTTGTTAAGGCACCAACTCAATCAGAAGTCCATCCTATGTGACATAAAAGATCATTAAAAATAATGATAAATATAAACCCTACTGTTCCTCAGCAGGTTGATCTGTCTGTCAGCTTAATGCAAAAGTTTTAATGAAGCTATGAAAACGGTTAAATCCTATTCCATTAACCAAGTAAGGTACTTGAGTCCCATTAGTATTTTCATGACTATGAAAACATGCAGATAGGAAAATGCAACTTAAATAACAATATAGGAATGAATACTTCATCAATCTATATAAAAAGTAAAATATGATGCATTAACTCAAAATATGCTGTTTAAGAAGCAAAGATTTATTAGAATAGATAAATATATAACAGGTATTTTGATAGCTTTACCACAAAAACATGGTTGCTTCACAAAATAGTCCATGGCTAAAATTGGTTATCAGTTAAGAGTAAGCCTCATTTAAACGGAAGGTGAGGATAAATATTAATGCCCAAGTCTTGGTGAAAGTGATTCTCCCATATTATAATATATATGTTAAAATTATGACTATGCTGGTGTTGATATTTAAATGCTAAAATTACAAGTTTCTATATTTGGAGTTCATGCAGCATTTCTGGCCAGTAACTAATTTTTTATCAAATAATATCAAAATTAATAATTATAATAACTTACACAGGGATGGATTTTACTGCAAAGGGGTTCAGTCCCATTATAGGGTCAACTGCTGTGCTCAGATCTAAACCAGAAATGTGAAAGCTATTAAAATCTGTCACCAAAATTCTTTTTATAATCTCCGGATCTGTGACCAGCAGCATTGGATTATAGAAACTGTAGAAACCTATAATTTTATGATCTTTGTACTTTCTAGAACAGAAGAACAGTTTTACAATAAACACATTACTTCATTAATGATTATTTATACATTATTGATACAACAGTAGTCTTGTACTAACAAATAACAAGCATTGTTTGCCTTTTTTATATTAACTTTGATGACTTATTTGTTATAATAATAATGGTATAAGAATTCTTTTTTATATTTAATTTTTTTTATAATAATTTAAAATAATATAATATTAAGGGTATTTCATTATCCACTTTCTATAGAATCTATAGAAAACTATACCAATTAAGTTAACCCTAGCCATAACTTAATCGGTATAATATTCTAAACATATAGTATAAATGAAAAAAGTGGGTAATGAAATACCCCTAATATTATATTATTTTAATGTATTATAAAAAAAAAAAAAATCTGTGAAATCTATGCATTCGCATATTTTTTCTAACCAACTAGACAATCTAATACTATCCAAATGTATATATTTTGAGGTATTTGGAATCTTATATTTTGCCAATAACTTATATTGTCATAAATACATATTTTTATGTATTTTAAACTGTCATTGCATATTTAGCTGCATATCCGGAATATCAGTATTTGAAATTTGAAATTGTTAATGTTTTTTGAGCAGACAAAAAAAAAAAAGATAAATAAAAACTGAAAAATAGCTATGGCAATTCCTCATATTCTTTTTTTTTCTGCCGAATGAATGAGTTCCTGTTTGTCCAGGCACTAATGCACCCCTTTGTGTCAACTTCTGGTCGAATTTGCTTCTCTTGTAATTGTTTTATCAGATTAATATCTCATTCTTGCTCCGCTCAAATACTTGAAATATTACTTCACTTTTCATATTTCCCAATATCTTACCATCATTCTATTACCCAGTCTCTCATGCAGTGTCCACCAAGACTCATCATTTGCTAACTGTTTTTATGTATATTCCTAAAATGTCAAAAATCACTCTTTCTAGACGAAAGATCTTGTTGAAAATTATGTGAGTTCTCAATTGAGACTTTTAAGAGTCATAGAGACGTTTTATATTGTGTTTGTTTTGATAAAGATGTACCTACTACTACAATGTGCTTAGTAACACAGTATATAAAAACTGCAAAGCACAAATAAAATAAAGGTAAGAAGTCAAAATTTGAAAGAAAAAAAATTTGTAACACAAACTGCCCCAGATGAGAAAATTCAGGTTTCGATACCAATTTATGTTGTACTTTAGTTTGAGATGACATACCCTTCCATAAATTAAGCCACTTTAAGTTTTACAGTTAATGAGCTTTCTTTTACAATATTTGACAGGTTTTTTTATTTTTTTAATAGTCTTCTTCCTATTGTTTCCCTTTTCAGCACAATTAGTTACTTAAACATTAGTTTGTACTTATGTATTAATTAAGTATGTATTGCCATTTTTTTATTTTAATAAGTAATGCATATTTTCGGTATTTAATTTCATATTTTATCCAATATATTTGCATATCTATGTGCATATTTTTCAATTTTAATCGCAGATAATTCACAGCCCTAGTTATGACATATCTTAGGGCTTTTAGCAGCAGGGGTGGGGTTTGCCACACAGGTAACGTACTTGCAAAGTGTGTTTTCCTCGCAACCATGGCAAATGAAAGATCCCAGGTTCGAACTGACTGGTGTAGGGTGGAATTGATACCCCCCCCCCCTACCCTCCCAGCCACGAAAACCAGTGTAGCTGTGACAGCAAGGAAGGGGATAAAAAAAAAAGAAAAGGCTTTTAGTAATAATAGTAAGTGTATAAATAATTATTAAAAATTATAATAAATACAATAAAAATATTTTTTCACTCTAACAAAATAAAATAGGTATAAAATATGCATTTATGGGCATATAATTAGAAAATATAAAACAGTTTTTCTTGATCTCTTAGAATTAAAATAATTGTGATTTATTTATCTAATTCAAGTAATATGATAACTTACTTGTACATCTCATGAAACATATCGTACATGATTATTTTCTGTTGCAATAGTGGTCTCATATTTCCAAAAAGAAATTCCGTTGGAACGGAAAATACATTCTTTCTCTTCCAGTAACTATGTCCCCACCAGTTAAATAAGAATAAAACACTGAGTGCTAGGATAAATATTTCTAACAGCATGATAGTAGCTACATAAAACCTGCCAAAGTTTAATTATAGTTTTTAATATTCTAATAAAGAATCTAATTTAGTAATTAAGTAGAAATTCACATAAAATCAAATACAGGCATAGATTAAATTGATTCTTTACAAAATTGAAACTTTTTACGTTCATAGATTTAGATAAATCCTATTAGCCATTAACAAGATGTACTACTTGCCTAAAATTAATTTATGTTACAGCTATGGCTGTGGAATAATTACCAATATGTAAATTTATGTGAGTACGATCATTAAGTATTTTCTGTCTCTTTATGAAATTTCTCATGAGTTTCAATGAATGCTAATTACAAATTTCTTCAGAGTTTTACTTGAGCATACACATCACCTTTTACTTAAGATTTCAAAGATTATTAATGTTTTGTTCCTAACATTTATTATTATTTTAAAATGATTGAGACATGAAAATATCCAATAAAATATATTTTCTTAATCCTGCAAAACTTCTTACAATTTTTTTCAAATGTTCCAAACAAAATAATTGATTTCTTATTTATTAATAATACATGGTTTTAATTCATTAGCTTCAGATGTACTTAAAAGTATTATGACTTATTCCATTGGTCAAAACTTGGCCAAGTTTGAGGTAGTTTAATTTCCTTAATTGGGATGGACCGTTCCAGGTGGAACTGTTTTTGGAATGGTTCTTTTTTTGGAATGATTAACAACAGAAAGAGAGTCTTGACCTTCCTAGTTCCATCTACTGGAACAAAAACGAACGAGATTGTCACTTCAATCTTTGGATTACGTTTTCATGTTAGTTTGGTCCACCACTGTTGGTCTTCCATCTACTGGAATGAGTAGAATGAAAATGAATGAGATTTAGGCTTACATTCTGACGGTCTGTGGTGAAACGGGAAAAGGGAATGGAACGAAGCTTCCATGACTTTTCATTGTGTTGCTATTGTATTGATATAAGTTATTTTACCTTCCTTTTTTATAAATTATATTACAAATTCCATTTTTTTATTTCAGAAAATAAATAATTTATGCAACAGTAATTAATCTATTTTTTATTTATTACCTGCTGTATACTACAGTTTAATGTATCTATCAGATAATTTATGTAAAAACAAAAGGAGCAGTGCTTGTGTTAACATTAAAAAACACAAAAATGGGAGAAGGATGTGAGAACGGCAATTCTGAAACGAAAGTGAATAAAAAGAACAAGAATGGAATGGTTTTTAAGGTATAATGGAACGGGGGAACGTGTTTCTATCAAAAGGTGGAACAGCCCATCCCTAATCTCAAAGTGATTAATTTCAGAAAGGTCTTAATTAACCTTCTGAAGATAACTCTCACAGACTTGAGATAGGAAGGATGACCATATGTCGAGTGGAAATACAAAAGGATGTGTCAAAAACAAAAAAATTTCTCAGGCACATCAATCTATCTACCAGCATTAATTAACTCCAAAAAGATCTAAGCCCTGGTTCATTAAAACAGTCTCCGAAATCTCTACAGGTCTATGGCTTGTATATATCCAATATCTATGGAAATGGAAAATAATCTATGTACCATACTTTGTTTTTGTTAACATTCTATACATCTATTTATCAGCCAAACAGGTGGTTTATATTGGGTTTTCAACAAGTTTAGAGTAAACAGTACTTACAATTAGTATTATTACAATCATCAATTTAGAAATATTTTATTTGAAAAAGATCCCAAGTCAAAAAGTTGTGAAATCATTAACAATGTTAAAACAGTCATTTAGGAAGCCTGACCGAAACAGCCATTCAAGAGATTTAGAATAGAGGAAGATTCATTTTGAAGAAGGAGTATGTGAACAAACTTAAAGATTACAGAGGCTGTTTGGTTAAAAATTGATTATAAAAAAATGTGAGTTGTTAAACATATTTTTTATTTAATGAAATGAAATGGCATTACAGATCACTTTTGAAAGGAAGTTTTTAATGTTTTGCCTCCTAACCAAATTTCTATACATTAAAAAAAAAAATAATAATAATAAAATAACATTGAAGCAAACTACATAGAAAGCAATTCATACAGGTACTGAAACAAATACCTATATTATTAAAAATTATAATGCATTTTTTTCATTGGTTCATTCTTTAGAGACTATACTGCAGAAAGATTTGCTGAGTTCTATATGAAATATAGCTTAACAAGTGCTCACAGTAATTAGGCAGAAATGGTGGTAAATTAAATAGTTCATAGATTGTTTTTAAAATTTAAAACAACCTGATGAGACAGCTTAGAGAAAAGGACCTTACCTTTTCTGAGGAAGTTTACAGTACTGAAACCTTTAACAAGATATACTGACATTCTGGCATGCCTAATGGATGGAGATATAGCAAAGATATTGGGACCTATGATAAGATTTGAGTAATTATCATGATAAAAGGATTGAGTGGAATGAGAAAAAAAAATATGAATGAAAAAAATATTATTCTCAAAGAGAAATTCCACAAGACACTCCAGAGCTCCTCATGAGAGGTCTTTGGTTCTGGTCCTATGGAGCAGCAATAGCACCATAAAAGACCATTAATATTAAGGATGCTGCAAAAGCCGGAAATCCATTGTGTATAACATGTTCAACTTATCAACAAGAGCTAGTAAAGCTAATTGATACCATAATCTGTTTATATAAAACAGCAATACTTTAAAGCAGTCAAGACTAAACAGGCACAGTAAAGTAAAACACTTAAACTCAGTAGCAGGTAGGTTAATGCAAAGAATGGTCCCAAGAAACTGCGGAAACGAAGGAGGAACTAACTGTTGAATTCAACAACTACGGTAAGTGTTGGAAGGTTTAGAAGTAGAAATAAACCTACAAACAGCTACGAAGTTGACATTTTAAACACTTATTTCTTTCTTGAACAGTTGTTTTCGTAAATTAGTTAATGTTGAACTTGTTTCTTATCATGCCATTCATAATTCAATTGAAACATAGTCCCTCTTCAAACCATCCGTTTTTAATCATTAAATGTAATTGTTGCCTTTAAGAATAAGATGTATTACAATATGGAATTAAAATTAAAATGTTAATTTGACTTTATCGCCGGCGATTACACGAACTAGTTTTTTTTCCAATTAAAATTCAAAATTAGTTTAAAAACAATAAAAAAAGTAAGAAAAAGTTGTTATTGTTAACAATAGAAAAGTTTAAAAAAAAAAGAAAAGTAAAAGGATAATATTATTAATAACAAGATGAAAAAATAAAATGAAGGCAAATACTCGAAACTTTGAAATCCAAATAGCAATTCAAAACTTTAAATTTTGAAATATATCTTTTTATTCACTTGATACGTAAGGCACTATTACCTGAAGACAAGTATCAAAATGAGCTGTCTCCAATGCACTGCCAAAGCGACTGAAGGACATATTAATACAGAGAATTAGAGGGTCCGCTGAATGGCCCCCTGCACAATCTATTTTTATTAGAGGGCTGCTCTATTTCATAGGCAATTTATTCCTAGTTATTATCTATAACTCTAGCGTTTATATCTGTAGTTATTTATATGATAAAGTAACACCTTTAAAAAAAAAATGGCTATAATCATTAATCAATGATGTTGAGATAGCAATTAATGTTGTCGCAGGAAAGAACAATCTATGTCATTCTCAAAACTTTCTTAATTTCAGCCCCTTATTGAGAGAACGCTGAAAATTTCAAAGCTTGTATCTCAGTCCTCGTTTAAGCTACACAGCTTATTTTTTCCTCTAATCTTAGAAAATTTAGTCTAGTTTAAGTTCGAACATAACGAGCTTATCTTTAGAAACAGCCATGCAACAGATATATTGTTTAAACGCAGAAAAAATAAAAAAATTTGACACATTGACGCTACAAATCAGCGAATGGCGGCGCTGCAAGATCCAAAACTTGGATTTTAGTACACAAGCACAACACTATCAATATTTAAAAAAATCAAAACAACTCGACCTTTTGCACACCAAAAAGTACAATTTATAATGGAGTATTATGTTATAAATAATATTAATCAATTAATTAAGAAATACGCGATTAACACATCAGGGACAGTGTACTGGATACCATCTTTTCTAGTTATTTTTCAATTTTTCTTCTGTGTGAAGAACTTCGAGGACGATAAAACTATTAATAGATCTGATCACGCACGATGCCGACCACCAATTGATGATAAGGCGAGATAAAATATTAGAAATCTATTTGTTAAAATAAAATTCAATAGTACGGTGAAGTGTTTTCGTTTTTATTTGAAAAACAATTAAGTCAAATTGCTTAATGCAAATTAAAAAAAAATGTTCTGGGAACTGTGTATAAAAATAAATATAAGTCTGCCGATAGGTATAATTAATTGGATGAGATTACTGTAGAGCCCATCTCCGAATTAAAATTTGGAAGGGCGAGATATGGCCAACTCTTCAAAAAAGTCACCAAATATAGTTTAAAACAGGATAACACAATTCAAAACGGTAGAAAGTTTATTTCTTACAGGAAAAAAAAATTTACAGAAATCACAAACATAACTGGATCTATCAGCACAATCTAAGTGCGCCCACATTTGGTGCAAAACACATTTTACCCACTTCTTTCTCCGAGTGTCTTTAGAGAACGTTCCATCACAAAAGATGCAAGCTGCATCGCTTGAGTCTGGTTTATCCCTATTGTTGTCATCTTGATGGGTATCATCATCGCGGTCCACAAGGGGAGGGTCATTGTAGTCTGATGATGAATGGTATCGTTGCCTGGGACGGATTTTCTTTGTGTGTTGGCCGGGAAAACGCAAGGACGTCTTCGTGAGAGCTCTTTTGCCAAGAGACTTCGTTAACTGACCCTTGTATTGTGATCCAGTGATAAGGCTGGACCTTGCTGCTTTGCGTCCACGAACAGTGGTTCTCTTATTGATGTTGGAAATAGGGGATATGTGGAATAAACACCAATTTGCACAATGCTGCATCCACACTAATTGAAAGAATGGTTCCAACTGCTCTCTTCTATCTTATATTAGCAAATACAGCATCGACAGTCCTCGCCACCAGTATTCAATATCTCCCTTAGCCACAAGGAAGGGGTGACCACATTTACACCTTACACCTCTCTCTCTCTCTCTCTCTCTCTCTCTCTCTCTCTCTCTCTCTCTCTCTCTCTCTCTCTCTCTCTCTCTCTCTCTCTCTCTCTCTCTCTCTCTCTCTCTCTCTCTCTCTCTCTCTCTCTCTCTCTCTCTCTCTCTCTCTCTCTCTCTCTCTCTCTCTCTCTCTCTCTCTCTCTCTCTCTCTCTCTCTCTCTCTCTCTCTCTCTCTCTCTCTCTCCTCTCTCCTCTCTCTCTCTCTCTCTCTCTCTCTCTCTCTCTCTCTCTCTCTCCTCTCTCTCTCTCTCTCTCTCTCTTCTCTCTCTCTCTCTCTCTCTCTCTCTCTCTCTCTCTCTCTCTCTCTCTCTCTCTCTCTCTCTCTTCTCGTCCCTCTCCCTCTTGTTGAATCGGTATACAATTTCTTTTGCATAAATAAAAGGCTATTTTCGTTTCATTTCATTTCATTTCACTATGAAGCCACATGTTTTACATAGTTAAAAGTATATTATAGTTATATTAAATGTTATATATTAATATTTAAGAAAAGTAAAGGAAACTGTAACCATCTATTTACATAAATAAACATTGGCCGTAGTAAAAATATATTGTGTTAGGTTTGGAGCAAGCTAACTCACCTATGGAAAAGAAGATGATCAGGGGTGTAGTCAAAGTAACACCACGTCTGAGAAGGAATTCTTTAATACGTGCCAACGTTTCGACCTGCGTTGCAGGTCTTCTTCAGAGCTAAAATGAACAAAATACCAGATGTGACATAAATAACAGACCGATAAACAGGTGACATAGATAAAAAACAATATACAAAAACCGCATAGAAAAGATCAGAACCATAAATAACTAAGAATACAATGCAACAAGGTAAGATAAGGACAAGACAGGAATTAAAAAGGAAAAATAAATAAATAAATTAAAAAAATTAAAAAAATGGTAGTGGATAAAAGGATAATAAAAAGGACAGAAGGAAATGAAATGTAAATAAAAATAAATAAATAAAATAAAATAAAAATATGGGAAAGAACGAGGGAAATAATGTAGAAGGTGATAAAAGAAAAGAAACGGATAAAAATTAGGGTGAAGGAAAATAAAAGTGGAAAGATAAAAGTAAAAGGAAAAGAATATCAAAGAACACTTACCCACCGAACCACACTTGTGAGGAGAAGGACGATGACTGATGTGAAACGGTAAGAACAGCTGGGTAGGTAAAAGGGAGAAAAGGCGCGGGACACATGAAAACAGAATAGGAAAATGAAACAATGAAAATGTAACAAAAATATAAAAGAAAAATGAACAAGAGAGAGACATAAGATAACAAAATAACAAATACGTTGGCACGTATTAAAGAATTCCTTCTTAGACGTAGTGTTCCTCTTTGACTGCATCACTCATCATCTTCTTCTCCATTCATCATACCAGTCAACTATACTTTTATCATTATAACTCATCTATATATATTATATGATATAATATAATATAACGAAAGAGCTATCTATCATATATATATATATATATATATATATATATATATATATATATTGTAACGGCTTGTTCACCTGTTAAGATCTTAGTAAGGCATTGGCCGCCGCTTGCAATGTGAGGTGGCCCATCAAGGAAGAAGTTACTTCCGTACCGTCTCTGCTGCAGAACAAATCAGTATAGATAGATCACTTCATGTTTACTTAAAAACTTAACCCAGCGTTGATGTTATACCTCAGATGTTTCCCGTTAAGAATGCCTTCGTAGATTTGTAAATATTGTACATATATATATTGATGAGAAGTTAAGTGGAAGATATTATTTCGTTTAAAAAAAAAAAAAAAAGTACCCTTGGACCCCAATACATATTAATTTGGTCACAATACCAAATTATATATAGATATATATATATATATATATATATATATATATATATATATATATATATATATAAATATAGGGTAAGAACTGAAGGAATAAAATAAGCAAATAAATGAAGTAACAGAAGAGGCATCCAACCGAGAAGAGCAGAGTCATGTATCATAATTGCAACGGTAACAAATAACTAGAAAGTATTTGAAAGGAAGTTCCTACGAAAGGTATAAGGCCCCCGTTTTTAACGCTGACTCCTATACATACTCCGCACCAATGAAGAAATGTACTCTTAATGTAAGAAAGCCAATGTGGTCTAGGCTATTAAAGCACACCACACAGAATGGCAAGGTAGTGTTATAAGAAAGCCTCAAAACAGAATTGCATGGAACTGTAGTTGGCAAAAGAAGAGCAGGCCGACCACGAAGTAAATGACTGCAAGACCTGGTGGAAGATTTGAGAGGAGTCACGAAGGCAATAGACATAGATGTGTGGAACAACATTGTAAAGGAAGCCAAGACCCTTATTATTTTTTTTTTTTTCAATACGACATTTTTTAGTGCGAAAGAGTTAGCTCTTTTTAATGAGGCTACAAACACAGGGGATAGCTATGTGCTTTTTCTATCAAAGTTGCATCGTAAATAAGAATTGTATGCATCGTAAGTGGATAAAGACTAACTTATAATTTTATTATTTAACATCAGCCTTCAAACGTTTGTAAATGGACCTTTTAGCCACTTGATTTCACTTCAATAATAACTTTAAATTGGTATAACAAATAGAAATCAATACCACAGATATATGCATCTAATCTAATATTAATTGCTTTGTCTGTATCTGTAGCTACCACATTTTGTTCAGGAAGCTACTATGAGAGATGTAATGTAATATGCTTTTGAACATACAAATCCTGGCGTGCAATATACCGGGTGCCCCTAATTTAAATGGCAAAACTTCAGGAACTTATAGGGGACCGAAAAACTAAGGCAAAAAGTCCTTTAGAGATTTGCTCGTTTTTGCTTAGTTTTAGAGAAAATCGCAAAAAAAGAAACAAAACAAATCCTTTACATTCTTTTATTTGTTTACATTTTGGCTTCCTTCTAGGATAATAATTCCTAAATCAGTCTTCAGTCAGTTACTCAGATATTTTTGTGTGAATAGCATCAGTCACAATGCCGCATACATATTCTATTGTTGAAAACGCTGATATGATTTATGTGTATGGTTTCTGTAACCGTAATACTTTAGAAGCGGTACGGGAGTATGCGCGCCGATTTCCAAATATAAGAGTGCCTAATCGACGAGTATTTCCGTTAACTTTTAATAGACTACGAGAGACTGGGTCATTCTTAATACGTAATGAAGGCGACCAATTCCAGGCAGCAATAAGAGCAGATTATCGGAGAAGAAATTGTGGTCAACGCCACTTCGATAACAATCCTGAGACTAGCATCCGAAGAGCATCTCCTGCATTAGCAATATCGTGGCAAGCAATATGGCGAACTTTGAAAGGTGATAATTGCTGCCCATACCATCTTCAAAAAGTTCAGAATTTATTACCTCAAGATTATGTCAAGAGATTGAGTTTTAGTAACTGGTTTCTTGATAAAATTCGCGATGATAATTTATTTCCATTAAAAATTATATGGACCGATGAAGCTACCTTTACAAGAGGAGGAATTGTTAAAATCCCAGAGCTATTAAAGAGAATAGGTTTCAGCATGAATTTGCTATTAACGTTTGGCTTGGAATTTGGAACGGATTACTGGTAGGACCATATTTTTTTCCCATCATATAAATCATATTTATATGATTTGGTATCATATTTACACATTTTTTGGAGAACGACTTTTCTAATTATTTACATGACATTCCCTTACAGCAGCGGATTGAAATGTGGTTCCAACTCGATGGATGTCCAGCTCATTATAGCAGAGTTGCTCGAGCTGAGCTGGATATAAATTATCCACAACGATGGATTGGACGTGAAGGAGTAGTAACTTGGCCACCCAGATCACCTGATATGACACCCATGGATTTCTTCGTATGGGGAACCTTGAAGCAGAAAGTTTATTCGGTGCCAATCAACTCAAGAGAGCAATTAAGAGACCAAATCATAGATGCAGTGCACCAAATATCATCAGAACAATGTTTAGCTGCAATTTATCAAGTGAGTGCTAGATTAATGCTTGCTTTGCTGCAAGAGGACAACATTTTAAGCAATATATACATCAAAAAAGAATATAACATAAATATAAATGTAAATAAATAAGTATTAAAATAAAAAAAATGGTTTTGTTTCTTTTTTTACGATTTTCTCTAAAATTAAGCAAAAACGAGCAAATCTCTAAAGGACATTTTGTCTTAGTTTTTCGGTCCCCTATAAGTTCCTGAAGTTTTGCCATTTAAATTCGGGACATCCTGTTGATAAACCAAAAGAAGGAGCATCGGCATCAATATAATTTTTATTTTTATTTTTTTATCAAATCATTGAATTCCTTAAAGGTTACGCCACAAATGTAGGACCTCATGGTTGATGATAATGAGACAGCATTACGCACATTTGCGTCAATCAGAGTAAGTGGCACGACATGTTTCACGGTTATATAACAATTGTTTATCAGTGTGAATAAGGTGCTTTTTAATGAATTTAATTAATTAAAGTAAGTATTTGAAATGTTTTTAGCAACCAATCGTCTATTTAAGGATTTTTTTTATTTTAACAGCTTTCTTCCATCTCTGATTAAATTTAGATTTCAAACAGGAAATTGGTTCTTCGTGTCCTTTAACTGGTCACTAAAATAGTTACCAATAGCTAAAAGATGTCTTAATTTTAGTTCAAAATTAGGATGTTTTCCTCCTCTATTCTATCGTTCAGTGATTTCCTGTACTTTCTTACTCCTGTACAAATGCACACATACAAAAAAAATTGAAAATTCCGTTGAAAGAATTTTAATATTTAATTTAATATTCAGTTATGCGCTTGCGACATCTTTATAAAGTACGTGTTCATATCGCTCTATTATTAGTGAGTTTTTCATAAGTTTTTGTAGTTAGAAAAGTGCTCAGGACTAAAGTTAATTACAGTGGTCAAAACTAAATGATTAAACAGTGAGTACAATAATTATTCATTGAGTTATTACAGTGTCACCTTATCTATGAAGACCCATGTGGCCGAGTAGTGGGGTTAATCCTCAGCAACTATCAACTGCCAAGTTCAGTTGAGCTTTTGCACTCAACACATGAGGGTGGGGCTACGCCCCGTAGTCAACCCACGCTACGATCTTTTGTTTCACCGTATCAGGTGTTAACAAATACTGATATTGAAACCATGGAGTCGAACCCTACATCACAACCTCCACGACCTCCTCCTATCTTCGTCAGGAACGTAAGGGACTTCTCTTTACTGTGCAACCATCTTAATAAAATAATCGGCACAGGAAAATACTCCACAGTTAATAGAACAAAAGACACAAAAATTATGCCGGATTCCCCCGATACTTACCGCCGAATTGTTAAATATTTATCTGAGACCAAAGCCGATTTTCATACTTACCAACTTAAAGAAGAGAGATGACTGAGGGCCGTAGTAAGGAATCTTCATCCAACTGAAGTTATCAAAGAAGAGTTAATAGCCATGGGCTTTAAAGTTCGGCAGATAACCAATGTCCTGAAAGACAACAGATCACATCCCGGAGCTAGCGGCAAAAGTCATTGCCCTTATTCTTTGTAGATCTCGAACCAACACCTGGAGTGGAACAGATTTATGAAGTCTCATCAATCTATTATACCAGAGTAAAAATAGAAAAGCCGTACCCCAAACGTGATATCGTTCAATGTCACAATTGCCAGGCGTACGGCCATACAAAAACTTATTGCCACCACATACGGAGATGCGTAAAATGTGGACAAATGAATAAATCCAATGAATGCACAAAATCTAGAGAAGTCCCAGCAGTCTGTGCCCTCTGCCAACAAGGACACCCTGCCAACTACAAAGGCTGCCAAACTTACAAAACCTTACGCAACAGGTACCAACCAAACCCACCACAGACCGAAGAAACAACACAGACCAGAGGAAGACAGCCCTCGAAAATTGCTACGTCATCTGTTTCTTTTGCAGAAATGCTGGGCGGAAGAAGATACCAGAAAGAAAATGGAGCCATGCCGCTTCCTCCTCAACAGCCTCAATTTCCTGACCCTCAACCTCAGCAACCACTGCCCCAATCACAGCACCAAATGACCATACAACATGCTCCAGCACCACTAATCCAACCTTATCCGCACACCCTTCATCAGATTCCCCATATTCCTCCTCCTCCAACTACCTCAGATTTCACATCCTTATTTAACTCCTTCCTATCAGAGTTGAAAACTCTCATTACCCACTTATATCACTCCTTTCAAATGTTGTCCATCTTCTAATTCCTCTTTTAAAAAATCCTTAAATGCCTTCCACAAAACCCTTAACCATTCTCCTTTGGAATCCGAATGGTATTCGCAACCACTCTAAAGCCTGAACTGACATCCTTGCTACATGACAAAGAAATCGATGTAGCTTTAATAACAGAAACCAGACTGACCAGTAAACAGCGTCTCATTATTTCTCAATACCAAACTTACCGAACAGACCACCCTGATGGTAGAGCCCATGCTGGAACTGCTGTCATCATTCACCATTCCCTCTCTCACCACGTATTCCCTTTACCAGCAAATGAATTCCTACAACCCACAGCAGTTGTTATAAAAACCTTCTCCTTTCCAGTTACGATTGCAGCGGCCTACTGCCCCCTAAATAAACCAATTTCTACATCCCAGTTCAACTCATTTTTTGATTCCTTAGGTCATCGCTTTCTCCTATGTGCTGACTTCAATGCTAAGCACCAGCAATGGGGTTCAAGAACCACCAACTCCCGTGGGCGAGCATTGCAGTCTGCACTTAATTCCCGAAGATCCTTTATTTCTCCCGGCACTCCTACATATTGGCCTACGGATCCTAACCGAAGCCCCGACCTTCTTGACTTCTTCATTCATTCAGGCTTAGGATCTCTCCATACTCCATAGAACGCCTGGATGAACTTTCCTCCGATCACAGTCCTTTAATTTTAACCCTTTCCGTCACTCCTATCCCTAAACCTCCTCCCCCATCATTTATTAGAGGACCAGTAGACTGGAACCTCTTCCGTCAAACAATATCCGACACTATAGACCTTAAAGTATCTCTAAAAACCCCCAGGACCTTGACAATGCTACTAATTCCTTCACAACCATGATTCAGCAAGCAGCCTGGGCTGCATCCTCACCTCGTTCCCCTCCCAAACTTCGAAAGAAAAATCCTTTATCCCAAGATCTACTGGACCTTATCCAATCCAAACGTCATGCCAGAGCTATTTGGCAAAGGACCAGGCATCCGGATGATGGGAAATCCTATAATTACCTTACCAAACTCCTTTAAAAAAACATGGCTACCTTCAGATCCAAATCCTATAATTCCTATCTTTCTTCACTCTCTTCTTCAGATAACTCCCTCTGGACCACCACTAGAAAAATCCTAAAATATCAGCCCACCTTCCATCCTCTCCGACGTGCAGATGGTTCATGGGCGGCTTCTGACGTGAACAGATCCGAAGAATTTGCCCAGCACCTTTCCAACATATTTGTTCCCCATCCTGAATCTAATCCTATCCACACAACGACGGTTCATGAATTTCTTGATTCGCCGATTCCTCTTTCCTTACCTCCTAAAGCAATAAACCCCTCTGAGGTCAAATACCTTATAAACAAATTAAAACCCCGTAAATCCCCTGGATATGAAAATCCTCAGGCAACTTCCTCATAAAGCAGTCATATTCCTCACCTACCTTTACAATTGTATCCTGCGGACTACCTATTTCCCTTTGCTATGGAAACACTCCACTATTATCCTTTTCCTCAAACCGGGCAAACCTCCCAACAACCCTTCATCATATAGACCAATTAGCCTTCTCCCAATCCTGCAACAATTCAATGTTATAAATGCCTTCGGTGGGGTCACATAGGAAAAAACTGTAAAAATTCTTTACGGTGCAGTAAATATGGTGAAGGCCATAAAGTGGAGGACTGCCCTCCAAAAAATATAACTAAATGCGTGCATTGTGAACAAAATCACCAATCAATCACCACATTATGAGCAATGTCCAGAATTTATTAAGCAGCGTTAAATTAGGAATCTAATGGTCAATGAAAATATAACCTTTATCGAAGCTAAAGAATTAGTCGTTGGAAAATCCTTTAAATCAGCTCTAACAGATAAAACACCTAATTTTAAAAATAATAGTCTATTTCCAGATTTAAAACAGGTAAATCGTGTCTCTCCTAAGAGGACTAGACATTCTTCACCTATTAAATCACCGCCAAGTGAAGATCGTTTATTAACAGAATATAAAAATATTATTTATAACCCTATAATTACAAATAATCCAATAACAAACAACCCCCATAAAAATGAAAATAAAAACCCCGTGAATGACTAATATAGAGACTAAGCTTAAACGTTGATAAGATTTCAGATATTATAATTTTGATTTTAAAAAATTTAAAAGATAAAGAAAATATAAATATTAACAGTACTGATATTAAGGCTTTAGTTTTGGATAGAGTTAAATCCCTATCTAAATGATCATAACTCTATTATTTATTTCAGATACATAATACCATATGTTATTACGTCTATATTTTTCTTTATTAAAAAAAAAAAAAAATATGATAAAAATTATGCAATGGAACGTTAGGTCAGCTATCTCAAACAAAGGCAATTTAGAGATATTTTTATCAGATCATAATATAGACGTAGCAATACTAAGCGAAAATTGGTTTCGTCCAAATACTTACGTGAACTTCCAGGGATATAATAACATACGATTTGATCGCCAAGATGGAATTACTGGTGTTGCTATATTAATTAAATCTCATTTTGAGTATAGTGAACTTACTAACATACATAATCCTAGCAATGAATTTCAGGTAGTTAGAGTTAAAATAAATAATAACGGTAAGAATCTATCGTCAGTATCTATTTATAACCCGATTCCAAATAACATCTCTGTTGATGAATGGGAAATTTTTTTCAATAGTATCTCCTAGCCATGCTTTATTACTGGTGATGTTAATTGTTATCACTCATCCTGGGGCAGCAGTAAATCAGATTATAGAGGTAATAAATTATCTGAGGCATTTGCTAATGCAGGTTTGGTCTTGCTAAATGACACCTCGCCTACTAGAGTTAAAAATATTTATCAAATAAATGAAAGTGCAATAGATATCACTTTAACAACTCCTGACCTCGCACTGTTATATGATTGGTGCACTGAGGACCCAATAGGTTCGGATAATCTCCCAATTATTGTATCCCCATTATGCTCTAAAAATGCAAAAACATATCTCTAAATCAAATGACCACCCTGAGCTTCCAGCTGATAAATGCCTCCAGTGGAAATGGAATCTTAAATTTGCAGACTGAGGCAAATTTAATGGAAATTTGAGGAGAAATTTAATGGAAAAATATTCAATCGAACATGCAAATTCTAACTAAAAATACGATTGTCAAAAATTTATTTTCAATTTAAATCTAGCAGCTGAAAATTCTAACCCTAAATCATTTCTACGTACTAGAAATGTAATAAGTAATTCATGGTGGACCCAAGAATGCCAAACCTTCATCAACGATAGAAAAAATGCCTATAATATTTATAAACAAAACAGCAATTACGAATCATATTTAAACTACAAAATCGCTACCGCTAAAACGAAAAGATTTATTAAGCAATGTAAATCAAACTCATGGCGTGAATTTTGTAATTCGTTAAATAAAGATCCAAATCCATCAGTGATTTGGAAACGATTAAAACAATTAAAAAACAAAAAACCAAAGTAAAGGTGAATGGGTAGAGGAATTTTTTAATGAAGCCTGCCCTCCAATAGCTTCAGAAAAATTGAATTTAAATAGTAATATAGCTGAACATGTTCTCTTTAAGAAAATGGACATTAATGAATTAAATATCGTGGTACAATCAAAACGCAATACCACTCCTGGCTTAGATCGAATTCACTATGAAATGCTTGATCAATTACCGAAGATGGCTAAAGAATTACTTATTGACATATTTAATGAAATATGGAAATATGCTAGTTTTCATTTCATTTCATCTACTCAGCATTCACAAAAAGCAAAACGGTTGCTGCTGTATATATATAGTTAAATAAGCTTACTCCAACTTAGACTTTTTTAAAAAAGGTTTATTTCAAATACAATAAATACAACACTTGTGTCTAACAATGACTGACTGATAGCTATAAGACGGGTCGTACTGACCGCGACAATCCTAACTTACTTCTATTCTTCGTCCTAAAAGACGAGGTCATATATAGGGGTTGTTTATCGGTGTGAAAGCAAATAGTGAAAAAGGAATCGAAGGGCGTAGGATAAGAGGGTGATGACCTTTAACTTATAGGGGTTGTTATCGATGTGAAAGCAAATAGTGAATAAGGAATCGAAGGGCGTAGGATAAGAGGGTGATGACCTTTACAAAGGTTACTGTCTTAACTCTTCCCTTCTTTAAGATTGTTAGCTCCTGATAACAATTTTTGTTAAAATGTTGATTCATACAATTTAGATAGGATAATTTTACAAGAGTTCTCAGTGAATGGAGCACTGGGTGTCAATACTTTTTGTGTTTTCTTATATCTATAATATGCGGTTATAATAATGATTAACAGTATAATAGTGATAATAATTGAATAATAATAGTACACTGCGATATTTTCACTAAGTCTAAGAATGTTGAGTGTTGGTATAGTTACATTTGTGGTATTTAAGTTTAATGTTTCTGAAATTGATACATCATAAAATGGTTGTAATATGTTGTGATAATTGTGATAATAAATTGTGATAATGTGGGGTAACAATCATTTATGCCTATATTTATCAGACTTACTTTAGGTAAAAATTGGCTGATATTATGACAATTGGTTATCTTACTTATATTATAAGTTAAATATTGTTTTGTAACATCCAGGTATCTTATATTTTTATCTAATCTATGCTTAAGTTTACAAGTTTTTACATTGCCATTTTGAATTATTGAATAAATACAACTGTTATTAACTTTAATAAGATTTTTACAATAATATTCCTCCTCGTATATACAGTCTGCTGTAAAAATGTTGTTTTGGTTTTGAATGTATAAATCGTTGTCAAGCTCGATTTCGTAAAATGTGCCATTAATATATTTAGGTACTGTATGAACTACGTATCCTTGGTATTTGTTCTCGTGAGTTGGTAGTCTTATAAAAGTATGAATTACCTTCTTGTGTGTTGAACAAAATATTTTACTATTTGCCCATAAAATTTCTGTATTGTTAGATACTAAATGAACTGTGTTAGGAAGATTTTTCAAAACGTTAGTCATAATACTGGAATGAATTATACCTAATTTGCAAAATTCTAGTGATAGAGTTATTTCTTTTACTTGGTTTAGTAATTGAGAAATATGTATGTATAAATTATAAGCGTCTTCATTTGTTTTTAATGTCATCGTATTATTGGTGATAAGCTCGAATTTTTTATTTAGTGTTTTAATTTTATTTTTATAATCAGATATTAATTGTTTGTCAATATTAACTGAGGTTTCTATATTATGTTCAATTCTATAATTATTTTCTTCTATGTTGGGTTTTTCCAAGGTGGTAATTGGAGATGATATTTTCTTGTTCTTCTTCGATTTCTACGTCTGTGTTCATTAAGTAATATCTTTTGATTTTGACTGTGGGGTATTCTGATTCTATGATTCTTCTCAATTCTTCAAAGTATTCGTTTAGAATATCTTCTAGTACCGTTTGATTTGAAGAACAGTATACTCCATATGTCGTTCCGGGTTGTAGTATTTCTTCTAAATGTTCTTTAATTCCTTGTTTGTTAATCACATGTGTTGTATATCTGTTTTTCTTAAATGGTTTAGTATATTCGTATTTTTCGTTACCTCTCTTTATTACTAATTGATATTTTTCTATGTTTATGCATTTGTCTGGTTCGCATAACCATACTTGCGCTGCGCTAGATTCTTGTGAGTGAATCGTTTCAAGATCTGAGTTTTCTCGTGTCAGTGGCATCTCTAATTCTTGCATTAGTGATTCGTATTCTGGTGAATGCCTGATAGGTTGTTGTAAGACTTCGTCTAGATCCATTTCTTCGGAAAGGTTTAATTCTGTTATTTGACTATTCCTTGAAAGCGCGTCTGCTACATGATTTGTCTTTCCCTGTACGTGTTTTATATCGAACTCAAATTCTTGCAGTTTCCATACCCACTTCATTATTCTCGTGTTTCCATTTTTCATCGTGAATATTCATGTCAGTGGTTTCTGGTCTGTCTGTAATAAGAATTTGGTACCATATAAATAGGGTTTGAAATGTTGTGTTGCCCATATTACAGCTAACAATTCCTTTTCGATTGTACTATAGTTAAGTTCAGCTTTTTGCAGAACTCTCGAGGCAAATGCTATAGGGTGTTCTACATCATTCTCGTCCTTTTGTGATAATACTGATCCTAAAGCTTGATTACTTGCATCCGTAGTAAGAATAAATTGTTTGTTCCAATCCGGATAATTTAGAATTGGTGCATTTGCCATTAGATCGATTAAGGCTTTACATGCGTTCTTTATTTTTGTCGGTTTATAAACTTTCGTTTGTAAAGATTGACATAATGGTTTAGTTATTTTTGCGTATCCTTTTACAAATTTTCGATAATAACCTGTCATACCCAGAAATTGATGTGTCGTTTGTTCATCATGTGGTAAAGGAAAATTTTGGATCGCTTCCGAACTTCCGGTGTTACAATGTAGCCTAAAAATTTTAATTGCCGTTTAAAAAAATCAGTTTTGTCTAACTGAATTGATAAATTATGTTTTTTCAAGGCTTCGAAAATCTGTTTTAAATTTCTTAAATGTTCCTCCTCTGTTTTTGAGTAAACTATAATATCATCTACATAAATCATAGCGTTCGGTATATTTTCTATCATCATGGTCATGGCTCTTTGAAACGTAGGTGGTGCGTTACAAAGTCCAAATGGCATCCTTGTGAATTCATAGTGACCATTTTCCGTAGAAAAGGCTGTTTTTTCTATGCTTTCCGGATCCATTTCAATCTGATGAAAACCTGAGGTTAGATCTATTGTCGAAAATATTTTTGCTCCTTTTAATCTGTTCAAGAGGTCTTTCTATATTAGGGAGAGGAAATTTATCTTTTATCGTAGATTGGTTTAGCTTTCGGTAATCAATCACCATTCTTACTTTTCCCGACGCGTCTATTTTCTTTGGAACTATCCACAGTGGAGAGTTATATGGCGACTTACTCGGTCTAATAATATTATTTTTTAACAATTTTTCCACTTCCTCGTGAATTTGTTGTTTGAATTGTTCCGGGTATCTGTAATTCCTAGTGTAAATAGGATTTTCATTGGTAGTAATAATTTTATGTTTTAATAAACCCGTTATTTTTAATTGTTCATTTTCTTTTTTTATCATATCTCCGTTTTCACTTATTATATTAATTAATTTTTCTTTTAAGCTTTCGTCGATGTGGTCAAGTCTTATTAGCTTTTTTATTTCGTTTTTATCCTCGATATAAAATATTTCGTTTTCTAATTTATATCGTTTTTCCTTGACCTTTAATTCTTTTTTGTTTAAATCGATACTTATTTGTAAATCTTTCATTGTCTCATAGCCCAGTAGTATGTCGAATCGATCACTAAAGGGAAAAATAAGAAATTTTGCTTCTTGATTTATTCCTATCAGGGGAAGCAGATTTATTAGTACACTTTTTGTACCTTCTGCGCGACCTGTAGGTGTTTTTATCGCAAAGCGTTCATTTATTATTTTGGCGTCTTTTGGTAATGCTTTCGGATTAATATAATTTTTCGTTGCTCCGGTATCGATCAGCCATTTGTTTCCTTTGTCATCTTTCAATTCCGGTAGATCATTGTTCGTATTATTCAATTCGTGAACTTCTATTGGTCCGGCGGGTCGTTGTTGCATGGACCTGAGCCTAAAAAAATTATCCTGTCGAGCTTCTATAGCGTTCAGTCTTTCCGTTAGGATTCGAATCTGCTCGTCTTTTTCATTTTCTGTATAATGAACTCTATTGGACACAGTCCTCATTGATACTGTATTGGAATCTTTTTCAGTTGGCGGTAATGAAACTTGTTCTCGATTTGGATTTTGTTGGTTTCTCCAGTTTCCCGATGGAGGTTTGTTAAAAAATTGATGTTGAGATTGCGGGTCCCATGGTTTGTTGTATATTGGTTTTTGATACTGCTTATAGTTTGGGTTTTGATTATAATACGATTGATACGGTTTTTGTTCGTACCTTGGTTTTTCATAGTGGGGTTTCTGATGTTCCCAGTCTTTTTTCTTTTGAAAGTTGGGATCAAAATGTTTCCCTTTATAATTTGGATTTTGAAAATTTTTTTGTTGTGGATTATACTGATGTTTACCGTATAACCTTTGAACAATGTGTGCGGCACTGTTTTTAAGGATATCTTCAATATCTTCTAATGTATTCCATGTTATATGATAAATGAAATCTGTTAAAGAAGGGTGGAGATTATGCACCGCGTGATGGGATATTTGTCTATCATATCTTTTCATTTCTGCTTGTTTATCTAAGATCGTATCGTCGGTGTAAACTCGAGTATATAAGTCACAACGTCGTTCTATTAATATTTCTAAATAATTATGAGGATTTTCGTTACTATGTGGCCTGACATTTAATAATTCCGCAATTAATTGTTCTCGAGTTCGAGAATCTTGATATTTATTTTTTAGAAAAATTAAAATTCCTTCTACGCTATTAAATTCTTTATCATGTACAGCTGCGGCTACTTTCCCTTTTAATTTACATAATAAATTTAAAATAATCTTTGTATGATTAATATGTCTATGTGGATTATTTTCTTTACAGTATAATTCTGTTAAAAACTTAGTATTACGAATAAAATTTACTAGACCTATTGGATTTCCATCATAATCTGGAATCATTTTAAATTCACTTTCTTTAATTTCTAACGCCATTGTGTTTTCGTTTGTCTGGTCGGTTAGTCTTAAAGCGTTAAGTCTGTCTAGTAATGACATACAAATGTTACAATTTATATAAAAATAATTACCCTAAGATGTCTTCAGTTGATGTTGGCTTCTTAACAAAAGAGATGTTGGGTTGAGATTGTAGAAATTGAAATTTCTGCTTACTGGAAAGAAGATCCTCGTAGTCGTGGAGAATGCTTGATCTTGTTCAAGACTCAGTGGCAAATCTTCCTCTAGACGTGGAGACGTGGTTATGCTGCTACGGTACTGGTATTACACTCAGCCTAAGCTCCGCAAAGTTACTAATTCTTCAAAAATAAGCTCTCAAGTCCCTAAGTTCGGGCGCCAGTTAAATAAGCTTACTCCAACTTAGACTTTTTTAAAAAAGGTTTATTTCAAATACAATAAATACAACACTTGTGTCTAACAATGACTGACTGATAGCTATAAGACGGGTCGTACTGACCGCGACAATCCTAACTTACTTCTATTCTTCGTCCTAAAAGACGAGGTCATATATAGGGGTTGTTATCGGTGTGAAAGCAAATAGTGAATAAGGAATCGAAGGGCGTAGGATAAGAGGGTGATGACCTTTAACTTATAGGGGTTGTTATCGATGTGAAAGCAAATAGTGAATAAGGAATCTGTTGAAGCCCCCGCAAAATTAACAGGGTCTTTTAATGAGGCTCCAAAAAACTAAAACTAAAATAAAATAAACAAAAAGGAAAATAAATAAATAAACTAAGGTTCCGAATATTGGCGTCTACTTGAGAAAACTAATGCTATACAACCAAACATACATAATATATTTACAATAAAGAAAATAAACATTAACTATATAAACAATGAATTAAATAACAAATAATTATTAAACCCTTGAATCAAAACTAAAAATAACCTATTAATAAAGACTATGACAATTATTATTAAACAAAACAAGATATAAATGAATAAAATAAAAAGATATATTATAGGTGAAGAGCTTAGCTGAGGGAGCGGGACGACTCTGACTGGCAACGAGATGGTGATGTTCTAGGTAGATGGTCTCGGTGTGAGAAGAATTTTCATATGATGTCTAAAATGTGAACGCTGGACTTCTTCGAAAGCGGTCAAAGAATTAGTGGGCCCACGTCTGCATTTTAACTATTAACGATGAAAAAAAACAGCAATGACGCCAACTAATCGCCATCTTGTACTGCACTCCAAAAACAACTAATTAGCGAGTTGGGCTAACAATCATATGGCCGTTGCTAAGTAACGGCAGCCAAAGCCTCCAGCCGCAGCAGCGACCTCATAAATCGCTTACTTCACCTATACTATAATGTTCACCAATTCAAAACCAACCGGAGACCAATGCAACCACCATAAACAAAAACACAGGTCACTTTAATGGCGTTAACATACCGCCCACCAATTTTGTCATAGGACAAAATTCAAAAAAAAACATATTTACAAAACCTATTCGAAGGAAAGCAATGGGGCCAATTTTGTGACTGGTCGAATAAATTCTCCCTTGGCAGTTCTTAATTTAACGGCACGCACTATTCCATCAGGCCCTGGAAGTAGCTCTACAATTCTCCCAGTTGGCCATTATAGAGGTGGCACGTTAGTTTCCTTTAAGAGGACCAAATCGTTCAAAGCAACATTAACATTACTGTTTGACCATTTTACTCTTTGTTGAAGACTATTCAAATAATCGTGCCTCCACCTTTTCCAAACGTCTTGAGTACACTTATAAACAAGTTGCCACCGTGATAATCGGTTTGTTGGTATATCGTTGAAGCAGGTTTCTGGTCTTGCAAGAAGTGGTGCGCCTATAATGAAATGTCCAGGTGTCAAAACATCAAGATCGTCAGGGGACGAAGATAGAGGATAAAGTGGTCTGGAATTCAATACGGCTTCTATTTTTATTATGAGGGTGTTAAATTCTTCAAATGTTAGCACATGATCCCCAAGAACTCGTATCAAGTGATATTTAAAAGATTTCACTCCAGCCTCCCAAATGCCACCAAAGTGAGGAGCCGAGGGAGGAATGAATTTCCAATCGATTTTTAATGAATTGAGGTGCGATGTAATTTTACTTTTAGTCTCATCTTGATCAAGCCACATATAGATATCTTTTAGGTATCTGTTTGCACCTACGAAATTGGTTCCTCGGTCAGATAAAATCTTAGACGGGAGTCCCCTACGGGCGACAAATCTGTCCAAGCAGGCTATAAAGGCTTCGGTTGTTAGGTGTGTAGCAAGTTCAACATGGACGGCTTTGGTACTTAAACAAACAAATAAACAAATATAGGATTTAAACTTTACACCTTTTCGGCGGCCGGACTCTTTAACAATGAAGGGACCAGCATAATCGATTCCAGTGATCACAAAAGGTCTCCCTTGTTCAAACCGAGATGGTGGAAGGTCTGCCATCTTAGGGGTAAAATTTTTGGTGCGATGCCGATGACAAATGATACATTTGTGAATTCTTGATCGAATAATCCTTCTGGCTGAAACAGGATGGAGATATGTCCTGTGGTAGTGCTCAATCAGTAACTTCGTTACATGAGCCTTTGGAGGAAGTAATATTGGATACTTAGCGTTATATGGCAAAGGGCTGTTTTTCAATCGACCGCCCACCCTGAGGATTCCCTCGGTATCTGAGAACGGAGATAGGCGTTGTAAATTTTTCCCTACTTCTTTGGAATCCGATGGAAAATAATGTTGTTGAACACATCTAATTAGTAGTTTAGTTCCATCACACTCTTCAGCTAAACTTAAGGGTCCAAAGGTCCTTCCATGATATGGAACTTTCAGGTTTTTCATGAACCGAACTATGTAAGAAAATATTCTGCATAGTTTTCCAGATGACGTTCCATGATTTCTATTATATATGAGTCTGGAGTATGACTGTTCAAAATTAGTGCGTTAGGTTTCACTTCTGGCACCGATACTGTATTGAGCAAGTTGATTTCGGGCCAATCGGATAATTCCCCTTTTAACCATGGAGGTCCATACCACCACAGTTCGTTAGTCAACAGATCTTCAGGTAATGCCCCTCGCGAAGCAATGTCTGCAGGATTATGATTTGACGAAATATGGTACCAATCAGTTGCTGCTGTTAGACCTAAAATACGCGTTACGCGATTTGCTACAAATGTTTTTAATGTGTGTGGAGACAAACGAAGCCAACTAAGTACAATCGTAGAATCTGAAAACAAGTAAGTAGAATTTATAGTAAAAAGGTCAATAAATTTTGAAATGGATCTCCTTGTTTGTGCTAGTAACAGCGCAGCGCACAATTCTAACTTTGGGATTGATAGCGTTTTTAAAGGTGCTAGACGTGTTCTTGAAATGACTAAATGAGTTTCAACATGTTTGTCTTCAAATAAAACTCTTAAATAAATAGAAGCTGCATATCCGGTTTCTGATGCATCAGCAAATCCCACTAAATCAATATGTACAGGTTGTTGAGGAAACACACAACGAGGTATTCGAATAGAGCGCAGAATCGAAAGAGAATTGAAGAATTCCCGATATACTTCAGATATTGCTGGTGGCAGAGGGCAATCCCAGCTTAAGTCTTTTATACTCCATAGCTGCTGCAAATATGATTTTGCCTTAAAAATTACAGGTGAAAGGTAGCCGAGAGGGTTATACATTCGGGCGACAGCCGACATGATTCCCCTTTTAGTCAATCTTAGTTGAAATTTCTGAATATTATAAGAGAGGCAATCACTCACAGGATCCCACTGCATACCCAATAACTTAATGGATTGGTCATTTGGTTCAGAAAATCGTAGCGTTTCTTGATGGCCGTCATTTAAGGAAGATAATAGTTTTGGATCGTTGCTCATCCATTTTTTCAAAGTAAATCCTCCCCTCTTGAGCAAATCAATTAATTCTTTCTGAAGTTTGAGGGCTTCCTCAAGAGTATTTGCCCCAGTTAATATATCGTCCACATATATGTTATCCTTCAAAGCGACGGATGCTTGAGGGTAGTGGGTTCCCTCATCTAACACCAACTGATGAATCACCCGTATAGCTAAGAACGGCGAAGAAGAGAGCCCAAATGTTAACCGATTTAATTGATATTCCACTACTGGTTCAGAGGAGTCAAATCTAAATAAAAAATGTTGATATGGTACATCATCCGGATGCATTAATATTTGGAGGTACATTTGGCAAATATCTGAGGCCATCACAAATGGGAACCGACGAAAATTTAGAAGTACATGCCTAATGTCTAATTGAAGTTTAGAACCTATTAAGAGATGGTCGTTCAAAGAACCA